>JAOPSE010000014.1:52500715-52909584 GCA_029449295.1 Zea luxurians | reverse complement strand
ATATATTCGAAACCATAATCATAGCCTTCATTCCCTTAGGAATGATTCAAATCTTTTTGCCGCTTATTTTTCGGCTTCACCGTTTACTTTTCGGTGTATCAGCGCTGACTTTTTGCTGTAAGCTCCCTTATGAGCTTCTTCGCCTTTTACTTCGGCGGAATCAGCGTTTATTTTTTGCTGTAAGCCTCCCTTAGGAGCTTCTTCGCCTTTTACTTCGGCGGAATCAGCGTTTATTTTTCACTGTAAGCCTCCCTTAGGAGCTTCTTCGCCTTTTACTTCGGCAGAATCAGCGTTTATTTTTCGCTGTAGGCTCTGCATTCCCTTAGGAACCACTTTTGAGCTTTCTCCCTATTTTCTTTTCTTTTTCCTTGCACTCGATGGTGCGTTCTCAGCTTTTACATTTATATCTTTGGGGGATTGCTCTTATAGAGTTGAAATAAGAAAAAGAAAAATTACATGCTGTGGCCCCATTAAAAACCTTTCTCGCCCTTTGGAAAGGAAAATGGTGCCATAAGAAAGAATAGAAAAAATTACATCAAGCTAAACATAATATCGCTGAAGCTCATCCGCATTCCATGATCTAGGAATGTCGTTGCCGTCCATATCCTTCAATCTGTAGGAACCGGGTCTTGAAGAAGATACTACCAGAAAAGGTCCTTCCCACTTCAGCTGTAACTTGCCTACTGTCTCTGGGTTGGCTACTCTTCGAAGTACCAAATGTCCTGGCTCAATATTCTTTAGGCGAACCTTTCTATCACGCCATTTTATTGTTTCAGCTTGGTATTTATTGATGTTTTCCACACCTTGAAGCCTGATCCCTTCTATGGCATCTTTTTCCACAGAATAATCGGCTTCAGCTTTGTCTTCTGCCGAAGCTACTATTCTTATTGATCCTGCTTTTGCTTCTTCCGGAGTTATTGCTTCGTCACCAAACAACAATTTGAAAGGTGTAAAACCTGTTGATCTTGATATTGTTGTGTTGTGGCTCCACACCACTTTGATTAATTCATCTGGCCACTTTCCTGGGCTGATTGAAGATTAACTTCATTATTCCTGTCATTATGATGCCATTAGCCCTTTCCACAAGTCCATTTGACTCCGGATGTCGAACTGATGCAAAACGATCTTTGTGCCAATTTGTTCACAAAATTCTCTAAAAGCTTCGGAATCAAACTGCGTTCCATTGTCCACAGTGATGGCCTTCGGCACTCCAAATCGACAGACAATATTTTGCCAGAAAAACTTTTGAATAGTAACCGAAGTTATTGTGGCTAAATGCTTTGCCTCAATCCATTTAGAAAAATATTCCACTGCCACTACAACATATCTTAAGTTCCCTTGTGCTGGTGGTAGCGGACCTAACAAATCAAGGCCCCACCTTTGCAATGGCCAAGTGGGTTGTATTAACTGGGTTAAAGACGAAGGTTGTTTTTGATCTCTTGCACATTTCTGACAGCCTTCGCACTTTTGGACTAATTCCGCTGCATCCGAAGCTGCCTTTGGCAAATAAAATCCTTGACGAAAAACTTTTCCCAGCAAAGGCCTAGATCCAATGTGAGATCCACACAGACCTGCGTGTATTTCTTTCATCAGCTCTATACCTTCGGTTCTGGATAAACATTTGAGCAATGGAGAATAGACTCCACGCTTGTATAACTCCCCTTCTATTATTACATATGGTCGAGCTCTTGCCTCTATTCTCTTGTTATAAGCTTCGTCTTCTGAAAGAAAGTTACCCTGAAGGAAAGAGATGATCTCAGTTCTCCAGTCTTCACTATAAACAGGAGATATATTGAGGACTGCTCTTTTTCGAACTTTTATCGAAAAATACTTCCGAAGGTAAGGGCAGCCCCTGTGCTGCTGACTTGGCTAGCAAATCAGCATGTTCATTTTCTCCTCGAGGAATATTTTTGACAGAAAACCCTTCAAAGGAAGCTTCAATCCTTCGGACCATGTCTAAATATTTCTCAAGCTTCGGGTCTCTTTCTAATTCCCATTGCCTTTAACCTGGGAATCAGTTTTAAGAACTGCTCTTCTAATTCCCATTGCCTTTAACTTCCGAAGACCCAAAAGTAAAGCTTCGTACTCAGCAATGTTATTTGTGCAGCTGAAATCAAGTCTTGCTGCGTAGCAAGTTTTAAACTTTGGATGGTGCGACCAACACAGCGGCTGCTCCTGCTCCGAAGGTTCCCCAAGAACCATCGTAGAATACTGTCCAAGCTTCAGCATCTTTACTCGCTTCTTCTTCCTGAGCCCCTAGCATCCAGTCAGCAATGAAGTCTGCTAACGCTTGGGACTGAATCGAAGATCTATGCACATAATCAATGCAAAACTCGTTGAGTTCCGCAGCCCATTTTCCAACCCTTCCAGTAGCTTCTCTATTTCTCATAATATCCTTCAATGGTTGTGAAGAAGGGACAATTATATTGTATGCTTGAAAATAGTGCCGAAGCTTCCTGGAAGCCATCAAAACAGCATATAGCACCTTCTCCAATTCTGTATAATTTTTCTTTGATAAACTAAGAACTTCGGATACAAAGTATATTGGGGCTTGCTTTTTGACTTGCCCTTCAAGCTTCTTGTGACGGAACCTCCCAAGTCATTAGGCCCACCTACAGTTGTCCTTGTCCAACAGACATCAGACAACCCTGTAGATGTTCCTGAATCACTTGACAAGTTCGGTATCTTTATCCTTACCTTTCCAGGAACGTTTCACCTGTCTGACAGACAGTATGCTCATCGGAGATGCGGGAATGCGGAAGTGATTACATAAACTTACATTTTTTTAAAAAAAGTAAGAGTAAGTTATTTAGTACAGACCAGAGAGTGCTGAAAAGTATTATTACAATACCTAGGAGGCAAAAACTCCTCCCATTAAGTTCTTTACATAAAAGTTTTTAAGGAGGACCCGGTCCTCCGCAGCTTCATTCTTGATTATCTTCACTTTTCACCACCTTGGTACAAAAACAACAAAAGTTTGTTGTCTCCTCACCTAAAAACAACGGGGGAATAAACCCTGAGTATGGAATTACTCAGCAAGTCTTACCCGACTAAGAAAAAGACTCTCAAGGGTATGCTGGTTATATGGGAGTCAAGGTAAGGTCTTTCAATAATCAAAGACTCTGTTTGCAGAATAGCTTACTAACGTGGATCCTTAAAATCCAGTTTTATTGTCCAGTTAAGTAAACTTACCTACATCTAGAGTTCTTTCTATCCTAGTTCAAACACTTGTCCTGAACTAGCCAATTTCTCGTTAATCCCTTTATCTTTAGTGGAGTGCTACGTGTAAGTTAGTGGCCAAGTCTCCATAACCACGGGTACGGCGATCCGAATCGATTATACTCAGCTGAGGATCTCCGATCACACGACATATGTAGCACTTAACCCTTGCATATGTCAACCCGCCACCGAGTTTCTTAAGACCAGATCAGGTTCACGCAAACCGAGAGCACAGATACACCACCGTCCAACCTCTTGCCACGGAGGGTACACGCTACTCTCGCCACCGCTCCACGCCCATTTCGTGTTATCTTATTCTGGCCTTAGTCCACCCGAGGCAAAGCTTACCCATGACGAGGCATGTGACCAGTTAAAGGGTCCTCGGTCAGCAGACCTACATCGACAAGGTCCTTAATCGACTCAGACGGAGACACTACACCGAGACTCTTCTTGTGCAAGTCACCCGCCCGGTCTCAGCTTAATCATTTAATCCCAAAGGTTGGTACCTGGCAGAGGTACATCTTTTCCGATGTTGGACCCATCATGGCCATGATGGATCCACCATCAAGTTTTATTTTCAAAAACATCCCACCCACTTTTGCCACATCAACTTTTGTAAAAACAAAACATTTTGTTTTTCTAAAGCAATGCTAAGCTTCAAAAATCTTTTGTAAAACAGTGATCAAGGAAGGTAATCAAGTTCAAGGAAGGTAATGCAGGAATTGTTTTAACAATCAACTCCTATCACCTAATGCATCAAGCAAGTGAGAAAGATTTTAAAACACAAGGGGGTGGCAAATGCACCGGGGCTTGCCTTTGTTTATGGGTGAGTCAGGCTCAGATCCACAAATATCGAAGTAGAAACAGTTCTCACCTGTGTTTCCAAAGGTGTAGTACTTGCTCTTCAGTGGCTTTCACTTCTTCTTCGTGATCTAATCATAACCATACATATGTATGAGAATGAATGCCATGTAATGCTCATGAGGGTGCAAAGATAATATAAACTTATTATCTAAGTCTTGAATACAACTTTCCTTCACGGAACTCCGAGAACTTAGGGTTTCCGGAGTCGGTAAAGGAGTTCATAGGGCAGGGGGGTGTTTTGGGGTTTGGTGATCAAACAAGGTCCAAATCAACCCAATTTCTACCCAAGGCTTCTAAATAATATGAGGAACTCATATAAAAATTTTGAGCATTATTGGGATTACCATTTATCTTTTAAAAATCCAGAACTATTTCTTTAAGCTATTTTAAATGCCCTAAAATTCCCTGTTTAAACTAAAAATCATGAAAATATTTTTATTAAATTCTAGGGAAAATAAGAAGGCTAGGAAAATTGGTCTCACAATTTGGATTTTTTCTACATTTTTCCAGGAATTTCTAAAGTTATTCTGAAAAAGAAAAAGGAAAAATACTTCAACAGTATTGGGCTTAAACTGGCCCGAGCAGCCCAACTCCACAGGAAACGCGCGCCCGCGCCCGCGCGATGGCAGTTTTGCACAGAGGTCCTCGGAGTTCTGGGTAACAGGAAACAAGTTCCTCTACTGTTTTTATGTGTCGCTGACGGTTTACAGAAACACCCTCCAACTTCTATTCCTTTACGTGACACGACCCCGACGGCGCTCACGCGCGGTCGAGCTCCGACAAGCTCGTAGACCGGCCGATTGGGGCAACGGCTAGAGTTCCCGAGCAGCAGACACCAAATCGGACCTATTCTAAGCTTTTTCCCCACCCAATTGCATCTAAGATCAACTACGGATCTCTGGCCACGGTGACCGAAAGCATGGCGGCTGGATCATCGCGTTCCCGGCGACTGGTGGTCTCCTAATTCAATTCAGTGGCTCGGCAAGCATCGTAGAGTAACCATAGTGCCCAAACAAGGGAGAGAGAGCGACGAGCTAACCTGGAAAGGGCTGGCCGCGGTGAGCTTGATCCTACGGTGGGGGAAAGTGGATTTGGGGAGAAATCCAAATTCGTGGAGTTTAGTGAATGACCGGGGCTGATTCGTGGTGGCTGGACAGCTTACTACCCTACGGAGCTGGTGGCACACGCAATTTATAGGCGCATCGATCAACGATGAAGAATTTGGTCGAGGGTGCGGACGGCCGGAGAGGGGAGGCGAGCTCGGTACTGGGAAAAGTGACCTTCACCGTGGCAGTGGCTCCGTGATCGCCGGGCATGCAACCGGTGAGTCACCGCGAGGAAGTCTCGCACAGAGACACGTGGTGTGCCATGGCGGTAGCTTATCGGCGACGAGGTCATCCAACCGGCGATGAGCTGGGGGGGTGAAGTGCGGCGGCCTTAGCCGCAGCTCAATCTGGTACCGGATTTTTACCCTGGTCAAGTTTATCTGTAGTACCTGGTGCACGAATCGCAGCACGAGATCGACCACCGGCGACGACCCACCGGGACGAGCGAGCCAGCTGGCGGTCTGATCCCCAATGGTCTACTGTACCATCGTGAACTGCTTATCAGTGCGCCTGACAGTCAATGTTTGGGTCGATTTTGCTCTCAATTCTTAGTGATAATCCATGTCAAGCTCTATAGAAAAATTATAGAGTAATGTACCATCTACAATGTTGCCATATGGTGTTGCCACTGAAAATCATTGGATCATGTCTGAAATTGTGCTTGAAGTTGGTGGTAGTTCACTGTTAGTCTGAAAATTCAGAGCCATCACCTGACAGTCCAACTTTGGGCAAGATTATCTTCCAATTTCTCACAAGAACATGGCTTGCACTCTTAAGCAAACTTGTTCTCCTATAATTGGGCTACAATTTTGATGTGGTGACCTAGGGCAAAATCTCTTTGTTTAGAAGTTACAAGGTCTCAAAGATGAGCACAATACACTGAAATTCAGACTTGGAATAGAACCTAATTGAGGTCCTTTTGCATTTAAGTCCAAAATCCAATGTTTGGCTTACAAGTCCACACATTTGTGAACCAAATGACTTAAGATACCTATTTGACTTGGTTTTTGCACTTTAGTCCAAAAGTGGACTACTTTTACACATAGGTCCCTAGGGTTGGTTCTAGGGTTTTCCAGGGTTCTATTTGAGATTTTTAGTATCCCAGGGGTCTAAGTGTAACTCTACTTAAGTCTTGGGATCATTTTATGACTATTCCCCTAAAATGTTTAGGTTTTCTTCATTTGGGTTAAGTTTTGCCCCTTTGAGCCTTATTTGGAGTCAGGTTCCCTATCCAGGGTCCTATTTGCAAAATGCTATAACAATACAACTTGTTTGAAATTTTTACCTAGTAAATGCACTCTAGGTGTGTCAAAATATGCAATGCCAATGCTTATGATGTCATGCTCATGTTTTAGTTACAGTAACACCAGGGGTGTTACACTTCTCTTGGACAAGTGCGTGCTTACCGCTGAGTGCGAGGCTGCCACATATAACAACAGAGGAGCCCCTGGCGTTGGTGGAGTTAACGTCGTTAGATCTATCAAATATTGCTTCAGATCTTCGAAGGCTTTTGCAGAACTGGTCCCCATTGAAAAACTTCGGCTGACTTCAGCACTTCGAAGAATGGTAAATTTCTCTCTGCTGATCTAGATATGAATCTGTTGAGAGATGCCAGTCTTCTGTCAATTGTTGAGCCCCCTTCTTTGTGCTTGGTGGTTCCATTCGAAGAATAGCTTCGATTTTATTTGGATTAGCCTCAATCCCTTTTGTTGAAACTAGGGCAACCAAGGAATTTCCCCTTCTATACTCTGAAAACACACTTTTCTGGATTCAGTTTTAGACCGGCCTGTCTAAAATTAGCGAAAGTCTCCTGCAGATCAGCAATGATTTTCTTTCTTCATGCTTTTTACAATGATATCATCGACATAAGTTAGCACATTTCTGCCTATCTGAGAATGAAGAACCTTTGCTGTCATTCTGCTGAAGCTTCCTCCAGCATTCTTGAGCCCCTCAGGCATCCGAAGGTAACAATATGTTCCGCTAGGGGTTATGAAGTTGGTTTTTGGCTCATCCTCCTTCTTCATCCAAATTTGATGATAGCCTGAATAAACAATCCAACAGACTCATAAGTTCTGATGAAGCTGCTGCATCAACTAGGGAATCTATCCTTGGTAATGGAAACTCATCCTTCGGACAAGCCTTGTTGAGATCAGTAAAATCAATACACATCCTCCATTTGCCATTGGCCTTTTTACCATAACAGTGTTAGCCAGCCATTCTGGATACTTTACTTCTCTGATGACTCTGGCGCTGAGGAGTCTTTTTACTTAATTTCGAGCACCTTCGGCCTTGTCATCAGACATCTTCCGAAGCCTCTGCTTTCTGGGTCTGAAGGATGGATCAACATTGAGCGAGTGTTCAATAACATCCCTATTGACGCCATAGAGATCGTTAGCCGACCATGCAAAGACATCTTTGTTGTTGAAAAGGAATCTTATCAGGGTTTTCTCTTGTTCCTAAGACAATTGAATCCCAGCAGCACCTTCTGCTCTACGATATCTTCGCATAAAAGCATGGGTTTCGGCTGATCGGCCGAAGCAGCCTTCTCCCTTCTGCACTTGTACTGCTCACAAGCTTCGGCCTCATCTATATTATGGATTGCCTTTGAATCAGTCCAATTCCCCTCGGCCTTTTTGGCAGCTTCCTGACTCCCATGAATAGCAATAGGTCCCTGGTCCGAAGGTATCTTCATGCAAAGATATGCTGGATGAAGAATTGCTTCGAAAGCATTGAGTGTTCCCGACCAATGATAGCATTGTAAGATACTCCATGTCGACAATGTCAAACACAACTTGCTCAGTCCTTGTATTGTTGACGAATCTGAAGGTCACTGGCATGGTAATCTTACCAAGCGCTACAATCTGCCTTCCTCCGAAGCCACAAAGAGGGTGCGTAGCATCATGAATCTTGTCTTTGGGCTCTTGCATTTGTCTGAAGGCCTTAGCAAATATAATATCACTGCACTGCCTGTATCAACCAAAACATTATCGACTAGAAATCCTTTGATCACACAAGAGATAACCATAGCATCATTGTGTGGGTAATCCTTGAGCTGAAGATCCTCTTAAGAGAAGGTAATTGGGATGTGACCATCTTGACTTGATGAAGGGTCCTTGTACCCCTACATGTTGTACTCTTCTTTGTGCCTCCTTCTTCTGTTTCTTGTTAGCCAGCTCTGAGCATGAACCGCCTGTTATCGGGAGAATCAGCTTCGGAGCCGAAGCAGTTCCAGCTTGGTTCTTGAACGAAGCCATCAGCTCAAAAAGTGGAAGTGAGTTCACCGGAGGTGGGCGCCAATGTTGGGGACTTGTTCTCAACGCTTGAATTAAGAACAAGGAAACACAAAAACATTAAATATAAATGCCCTTCGTCCGCTGAAGCATTACCTCCCTAAGGATTTAATGAACTTCGGACGAAGGTTGAGAATAAAACATTTACGAAGATGATATCTTCGTAATTATATTTACAAAATAATAAATAATGAGAAATGAAATATAAAATATGAAATGAATTCACATATTTATTATATGAATATTAAATACCAAAACATGATGTTAAACACATTTATACCTTCGTCTTGACGGGAAATGATAATTCAAGCGTGATGTGCTCGTGATTACAAGAGCGCGTGAACAGCAAAGGAGTACTTCATCTATTTATAGGCACAGGGCGCAGCCTGTGAGAAATTACAATCATGCCCCTTACAAAAGATTACAATTATAACTCAGACCCTTGTGGACTATGAAGTCATTTCATCTTTAAGTCTGTTCAAGCCTTCGTCTTCAGATACGTCATTGTACGAAGCTTCATGAATGGTAGCTTCAGTACTATGTTCAAACGGGTTTGCCGAAGGTGTTTCTTCCTGCGGGACCTTCAGCAACAAAGCATGCCCCAACAATTAGTATACTCAGCCTTGCTTGTGGCATAATTTTTGCAGGTACCTCCTTGATTTGGTTGATGTGTGACTTGGCCTCCATCCCTGCCACCGGGATAGACGACCGAGTGGGTTACTGCTTCCACAGGAGAGGACCAGGAGGAGTAGCATGGCCAGGCTTCGCTATGTTACCCGGTTTTCTCCGTTAGTTATTTCCGCTGCATTAAAACTTATGGTTATTATTTTTGGAAACTCCGATAATGTAATCACTATTGCTACTTCCTAAATTTGTGGTATTATGCTTTATTGTATTTCTCTGTGCCTCACCTTCGAGTGAGCTTGATATTCGGTCCTGGATAAGTGGCTTTATCGGACTAGATCCGAGGGACTGACGAGTTATTCCGATTTAAGTGTGTTGCCACCTCTAAGGGTGCGACTTGGGCACTTAAGCTGGAATAATTCGGGTGTTTCCGCCACAACTGGTATCGGAGCGAATACCATTATAGAGAAGTCAATAAGTCATGATTTCCAACCTTTTCTAAAGTAAAACTTCCTTAAAAACCAATATTGGACAGATGTAAGGACGATAAGGATAGACCTAGGACGTGAAGCCTTAGGAAATAGATGGGTAGCTAGGTGGCTATTCATATAGGCCATAAAGGCTACTACTACTATTAGGAAGGTGAAAGGGAAATGTGCCCTTGGGCCATTTCTATAAGATTTTGGTGTTCAGTGCTTCACAGAAAAATGCTTTGAGTTATATTTGTGCCAAAGACTCAAGAAGTGCAAATCAAGATTAAAGGTATGTTTCTAATCTTAGTCCATTGTTTTGAAGACTAATGTGTTGTGTCTAAGTGCTAGAAATAGGAGAAAGCACTTTGGAGATTTGTTGGCTGTGCTCAGCCAAAAAGGCTGCTCGGTCTGGGTGCATCGGACTGTCCGGTGCACCGGACAGTGTCCGGTGTGCCAGGATCAGTCCCGTGAACTGCCTGCTCTCGGGTCTCGACGACGACGTACACATAAATCACCGGACTGTCCGGGTGGTGCATCGGACTGTCCGGTGAGTCGTCTGCGGTGAAGTCACCGCTCTCGGGAAACAGTCAACAGTACGGCTAAAATTCACCGGACTGACCGGTGAGCCAACGCGGGCGCGCCAACAGTTGGCCCACAATCCGCGCTGACGCGTGGCTAAGCCAACGGTCGGATGGCGGCACCGGACTGTCCGGTGTGCACTGGACAGTGTCCGGTGCGCCAATGGCTCCAAATCTTCAACGGTCGGTTGCGCCAGATTAGGAAAGCAATCTGCACCGGACTGTGTACAGTGCCTGTCCGGTGGTGCACCGGACTGTCCAGTGCGCCACCCGATAGAAGGCAAGATTTGCCTTCCTGGATTGCTTCCAACGGCTCCTAGCTGCCTTGGGGCTGTAAAAGGGACCCCTAGGCGCATGGAGGAGAACACCAAGCATTCTTTGAGCATCCCTAAGCACCAAGACTCCATTTACGCGCATTTGATTCTTTGTGATAGCAACTAGAGCTTCATTTGAGTAGAGAACTCTTCGGGTCGTGTTGCGAGCTCGTGTTGTGACTCGTGTGTGTGTTGTGCTCTGATTTGTGTCTTGTATGCATTGCTTTTTCCCACCCTTACTTCCATGCTTCTTTGTGATCATAAAATTGTAAGGGCGAGAGGCTCCAAGTTGTGGAGATTCCTCGCAAGCGGGATATAGTAAAACAAGAGAAACACTGTGGTATTCAAGTGGGTTTTTGGACCGCTTGAAAGGGGTGAGTGCAAACCCTTGTCCGTTGGGACACCACAACGTGGAGTAGGCAAAGTGTTGGACTTGGCCGATCCACGGGATAAACCACTTTGCCTCTCTGGTTTTGATTTTTTTTGTGGTTATCGTGTTTAGTAAGAACTCCTCTCTAGCCACTTGGCTTTATTGTTCTAACACTTAATCGAGTTTGTGGCCTTGAGTTTTAAGTTTTTATAGGATCACCTATTCACCCCCCCTCTAGGTGCTCACAATTGGTATCAGAGCCATTCTCTTCAAGAAAGGGACTAATCGCCCGAAGGGATGGATCCTAAGGGGAAGGGGATGGTGATCAACGACAAGGAGAAGGAGTCCTTCATCAATGAGCCAAAAGAGGACAAGCCCACTGACTCGGGCTCAAGTCACAAGAAGAAGGACGGGAAGAAGAAGAGGCGCATCAAGAAGATAGTTTACTACGACAGCGACGAGTCTTCTTCTTCCCAAAAGGACGACGACGACGACTACGAGAAAAAGAAAATGGTCAACTCGAACTTTTCTTTTGATTACTCTCGTATTCCGCATAATTCAAACGCACATTTGCTTTCCATTCCTCTTGGTAAACCTCCACACTTTGATGGAGAGGACTACGGATTCTGGAGTCACAAAATGCATAG
The DNA here is from genome assembly GCA_029449295.1 of Zea luxurians. Classification (NCBI taxonomy): domain Eukaryota; kingdom Viridiplantae; phylum Streptophyta; class Magnoliopsida; order Poales; family Poaceae; genus Zea; species Zea luxurians. The sequence goes on along the minus strand of JAOPSE010000014.1, from coordinate 52,898,099 downwards.
TCACTTGTTCTCTTTTCATCCAAGTATATGGGAAATATTAGAGAATGGAATGCATTTTGATAGTTTGGATAATCCCATGTTTATCAATGAACAAATTCACAAAATGCACAAGCTACCACTGTTCTTTTAGCATCCTTGTGCAGGGAAGAGTACCATAAGGTGAGCGGCTTGGACAACGCCAAGCAGATTTGGGACACCCTCAGGATCTCGCATGAGGGAAATGATGTCACCATGTTCACCAAGATGGAGTTGGTGGAGGGCGAACTAGGAAGATTCGCAATGATCAGGGGGGAGGAGCCAACCCAAACATACAACAGGCTCAAGACCCTGGTCAACAAAATAAGGAGCTATGGAAGCACGAGATGGACGGACCACGACGTCGTCCGACTTATGCTAAGGTCCTTCACTGTCCTTGATCCTCATCTTGTTAACTCTATTCATGAAAATCCTAGGTATACCAAGATGACGCCCGAGGAAATACTTGGGAAGTTTGTAAGTGGGAGAATGATTTTCAAGGAGGCGAGATACGTTGATGAGGCGTTGAATGGCCCAATCCACGGGCCTCAAACCGTTGCTCTCAAAGCAACAAGTAGCAGGGAGGCGCTACCTAGCAAGGTGGCGCAAGTTGAGGCGGTCGGGCTTAATTAGGAAGAGATGGCCCTCATCATCAAGCGCTTCAAGACGGCGCTAAAGGGTCGCAAGGAGCATCCCAAAAAGAACAAGACGAAGGGAAAGCGCTCCTGCTTCAAGTGTGGTAAGACTGGTCACTTTATTGCTAACTGTCCTGATAATGATAGTGACCAGCGACAAGAGAAAAGCGGGAAGAAGGAAAAGAAGAAGGCGTACAAGAAGGCTAAGGGCGAGGCACACCTTGGCAAAGAGTGGGACTCGGATTGTTCTTCGTCCGACTCTGACGACGAGGGACTCAACGCCACCGCCTTCAACAAATCGTCACTCTTCCCCAATGAGCGCCACACTTGCCTAATGGCAAAGGAAAAGAAGGTAATCACTAGAGAAACTCCTAAGTACTCTACTTCTAGTGATGAGGACTCTAGTGATGATGAAATTGATTACACTAGCTTGTTTAAAGGATTAGATAGAGCTAAGATAGAAAAGATTAATGAGCTGATTGACGCATTAAATGAAAAAGATAGACTACTAGAGAGGCAAGAGGACATCTTGTATGAGGAACATGATAAATTTGTTAATGTTCAAAAGTCTCTTGCCTTAGAGATTAAAGGAATGAATTACTATCTTCTGAATTGTCCATTTGCAATGAATCTATTTCTAGCTTGAAGATTTTGAATGATGATTTAAATGCTAAGCTAGAAGTTGCAAACAAATCTAGTTCTTGTATTGAGAATGGAGTAATTTGCAATAGGTGTAAGGATTTTAATGTTGATGCTTGCAATGAACATTTAATTTCCATTTCTAAATTAAATGATGAAGTAGCTAGTCTTAATGCCCAACTTAAGACTAGCAAAAATGAGTTTGATAAACTAAAATTTGCAAGGGATGCCTACACTAGTGGTAGACAGCCCTCTATTAAGGATGGGCTTGGCTTTCGAAGGGAAGCTAAGAACATAACAAGTCATAAGGCTCCCATCTCCGCCAAGGAGAAAGGGAAGGCCCCTATGGAAAATAGTGTTCATAAAAATCATGCTTTCTTGTATCATGATAGGAAATATTCTAGAAATGTTCATTATGATAGGAGTTATAATGCCTTTGACTCTCATGCCATGATTGCTTCAAGTTCAAACTTTAATGGTAGATCTAGGAGGAATTCTATGTCTCATGCTCCTAGGAAAGTGTTTAATGGATCTACCACTATCTTTCATGCTTGCAATGCTAAATTTATTCTTTCATGTAAAAATAAAAAGGTGATTGCTAAAAAGGTGGGAGCCAAATGCAAGGGAGACAAGACTTGCATTTGGGTCCCTAAGTCTATTGTAACTAACCTTGTAGGACCCAACAAGAGTTGGGTACCTAAAACCCAAGCATAATTTGCCTTGCAAGTTTATGCATCCGAGGGCTCAAGCTGGAATATCGACAGCGGATGCACAAACCACATGGCGGGGGAGAAGATGTTCACCTCCTACGTCAAGAACAAAGATTCCCTAGACTCAATCATATTCGGTGACGGGAATCAAGGCAAGGTTAAAGGACTAGGAAAAATAGCTATTTTTCTTCCGAGCATTCCATTTCTAATGTGTTTTAGTAGAATCGCTCGGATATAACTTGTTGTCCATTAGTCAATTGTGTAATATGGGTTACAACTGCTTATTTACAAACGTAGATGTGTCTGTCTTTAGAAGAAGTGATGGTTCATTAGCTTTTAAGGGTGTACTAGACGACAAACTCTATTTAGTTGATTTTTCGAAGGAGGAGGCTGATCTAGATGCATGCTTAATCGCTACGACTAGCATGGGCTGGCTGTGGCATCGCCGTCTAGCACATGTGGGGATGAAGAACCTTCACAAACTTCTAAAGGGAGAACATGTGTTAGGTCTAACAAATGTAACTTTCGAAAAAGATAGACCTTGTGCAGCTTGTCAAGCAGGAAAACAAGTGGGAAGTGCTCATCACATCAAGAATGTGATGACTACATTAAGACCTCTGGAGCTATTGCATATGGACCTCTTCGAACCCGTCGCCTACCTCAGCATCGGGGGAAGTAAGTATGGTCTTGTTATTGTTGATGATTTTCCCGCTTCACTTGGGTATTCTTTTTGCAGGATAAATCTGAAACCCAAGGGACCCTCAAGCGCTTCCTAAGGAGAGCTCAAAATTAATTTGAGCTCAAGGTGAAGAAGATAAGGAGCGACAACGGGTCCGAGTTCAAGAACCTGCAAGTGGAGGAGTTTCTAGAGGAGGAAGGAATCAAGCGCGAGTTCTCTGCTCCCTACACACCATAGCAAAATGGTGTGGTAGAGAGGAAGAACAAGACACTTATAGATATGGTGAGGACGATGCTTGGAGAATTCAAGATGCCCGAGCGGTTTTGGTCGGAAGCTGTGAACACAGCTTGCCACGCCATAAACCGAGTCTACCTTCATCGACTCCTCAAGAAGACGTCATACGAGCTTCTAACCGGTAACAAACCCAACATTTTATATTTTCGAGTTTTTGGGAGTAAATGCTACATTCTGGTGAAGAAAGGTAGAAATTCAAAATTTGCTCCCAAAGCTATAGAAGGGTTTTTGTTAGGTTATGACTCAAATACAAAGGCGTATAGAGTCTTCAACAAATCATCGGGTTTGGTTGAAGTCTCTAGCGACGTTGTATTTGATGAGACTAATGGCTCTCCAAGAGAGCAAGTTGATCTTGATGATGTAGATGAGGATGATGTTCCAACGGACGCAATTCGCAGCATGGCAATTGGAGATGTGTGACCACAGGAACACAAGGAGCAAGATCAACCTTCTTCCTCAATGACGGTGCACCCCACAACTCAAGATGACGAACAGGTCCCTCAAGAAGAGGCGTGTGATCAAGGGGGAGAACAAGATGTCCAAGTTGAAGAGGAAGAAGCACCACAGGCCCCTCCAACTCAAATTCGAGCGATGATTCAAAGGAATCATCCCATCAACTAGATTTTGGGTGACATTAGCAAGGGAGTAACCACTCGCTCTAGATTAGCTAATTTTTGTGAGCATTACTCTTTTGTCTCTTCTATTGAGTCTTTCAGGGTAGAAGAGGCCTTGCTAGATCCGGACTGGGTGTTGGCCATGCAGGAAGAACTCAACAACTTCAAGCGAAATGAAGTTTGGACACTGGTGTTGCGTCCCAAGTAAAACATTGTGGGAACCAAGTGGGTGTTCCGCAACAAACAGGACGAGCACGGGGTGGTGACAAGGAACAAGGCTCGACTTGTGGCAAAAGGTTATGCCCAAGTCGCAGGTTTGGACTTTGAGGAGACTTTTGCTCCTGTGGCTAGGCTAGAGTCGATTCGTATTCTGTTAGCCTATGCCGCTCACCATTCTTTCAGGTTGTTCCAAATGGACGTGAAAAGCGCTTTCCTCAACGGGCCAATCAAGGAGGAGGTGTACGTGGAGCAACCCCCTGGCTTTGAGGATGAACGGTACCCCGACCACGTGTGTAAGCTCTCTAAGGCGCTCTATGGACTTAAGCAAGCCCCAAGAGCATGGTATGAATGCCTTAGAGACTTTTTAATTGCTAATGCTTTCAAGGTTGGGAAAGCTGATCCAACTCTTTTCACTAAGACTTGTGATGGTGATTTATTTGTGTACCAAATTTATGTCGATGACATAATATTTGGTTCTACTAACCAAAAGTCTTGTGAAGAGTTTAGCAGGGTGATGACACAGAAATTCGAGATGTCGATGATGGGCGAGTTGAACTACTTCCCTGGTTCCAAGTGAAGCAACTCAAGGACGGCACCTTCATCTCTCAAACGAAGTATACGCAAGACTTGCTCAAGCGGTTTGGGATGAAGGACGCCAAGCCCGCAAAGACTCCAATGGGAACCGACGGACATGTCGACCTCAACAAAGGAGGTAAGTCTGTTGATCAAAAGGCATACCGGTCTATGATAGGGTCTTTACTTTATTTATGTGCTAGTAGACCGGATATTATGCTTAGCGTATGCATGTGTGCTAGATTTCAATCCGACCCAAGGGAGTGTCACCTTGTGGCCGTTAAGCGAATTCTTAGATATTTAGTTGCTACGCTTTGCTTCGGGATCTGGTATCCAAAGGGGTCTACCTTTGACTTTATTGGATATTCAGACTCCGACTATGCTGGATGTAAGGTCGATAGGAAGAGTACATCAGGGACGTGCCAATTCCTAGGAAGGTCCCTGGTGTCGTGGAGTTCTAAGAAACAAACTTCCATTGCCCTATCCACCGCTGAGGCCGAGTACGTTGCCGCAGGACAGTGTTGCCCGCAACTACTTTGGATGAGGCAAACCCTTAGGGACTTTGGCTACAATCTGAGCAAAGTCCCACTCCTATGTGACAATGAGAGTGCAATCCGCATGGCGGACAATCCTGTTGAACACAGCCGCACAAAGCACAAAGACATCCGACATCACTTTTTGAGAGACCACCAGCAAAAGGGAGATATCGAAGTGTTTTTATGTTAGCATCGAGAACCAGCTAGCCGATATCTTTACCAAGCCTTTAGATGAGGAGACCTTTTGCAGGCTGCGTAGTGAGCTAAATGTCTTAGATTCGCGTAACTTGGATTGATATAGAGCATACATGTGTTTTATGCCTTTGATCATGTTCCATTATAAATTTTATTGCTTATTTATGCTGCTCAAGTTGTGCAAGGGACCCCCGGACCTCACAAGTCCATGTGTGAATGATGCACATATTTAGGGGGAGAAATGCTAGAACTTGACCCTTTGAGACTAATAGTGTGCTTGAGTTTTCTTAATTTAGTCTCAAAGGAGGATTGAAAGGGAAAAGGTGAACTTGGACCATGCAAGACTTCCATTGCACTCTGATGAGAGGGTAACTTACTCTAAGTTCATCTCTGTGCTCTTATTGCCTTTGTACTCTTAATTGAAGACTAGGTGAGTGCCCGTGCGTTGCAACGGGAACATATAATATCACGGTAATTTATGTACAAATATGTGTTATATTGTTAAGAGAAAAGGTTTTGTAATCTATTTGTGATTCTAGTGATAAGATGAAGAGCGAGAATTATGTCAGACCTGCACCAGCAACCACGACCTGCAACGGCTTACTGGGGTGTTCTCTGTTTCTAAAAAATGAAGAGAGTTATCCAGCTTCCAAATAGTTTATTGTGCTTTCTAGTGGAGGTCTTGGAAAATCCTTGCAGACAACCTGCGGAAAAGGTAATCAAATATGATTTCACAAGAAGCACAGTGAGAACACGGAAAGAGTGAAAAACAAAAGGCTGAACCTGCAAGGCAGGATGTCTACGGTGTGATCTCCTTCCTTTATTCCTTGAGACAAGTTTTTTCACGGCAAAGCTTGTATAGTGACTACTCGCAAAACATCTCTGAGGAGGAAGTTGCCCCGCAAAAGATCTTGCCTGGCTAGCTCCAGTAAAATTCATAGATGACAAGCAGCCAGTGTCCATTGTTGAGCAACTCTTGATAAAGTGGGGGTCAGCTCTGCTTCAGCCAATAGGTACAGGCAGACTACTGCAAATTCAAGGAGCCATAAGACAACCCACACCTATGAAGTCATTTCCCATATGGCATATGTATCGTGAGTAAATTAATCCAGGTTGGTAAATACCGATGAAGATATTCTAGGCTGAGAAACAATTGATGGATTAACAACGAGGCGGAGAAACAAGAGACAATTGCATATTTAGGATTCCAAACATTGTGTTTCGCATCCAAAACATTTGCTTTACAAAAAGAGATACAAATATGGCGTTGCCTGGAACTTTTTCTAAACAAATTCGTAGCACCACCATCTCAGACTAAAAAAGAAGCATCTGCCCTCCCCTCTAGGCTCTGCACTATCTCACCCGGTCGCTACGCCACAGTTTCTGTCAGACAACCGAACCAAACCATCGCAGCCTGCTCCATGCCAGTACCAGACTAGTTACAAATTCTCGATGCATTCAAAGCTTAAAAGCCCTACCAAATTCATCGGTCCTCGACCTCCGCCCCCGGTTGCCGCCCCCAGCGTCCACCACCCCCAGCGTACACCAGAAATGCAAATATATTGCACTGCAATATAAACGAAAATATGTAGCATCAGATATGGTCATAAGAAGAAAAGTGAAAACAGGTATAGAAAAAGCATAGCACGAAGAAGGGTAGGGACACATATAGTACTCATTTTTGCATGGCACATCTACTTCCATATTTGGGAGCAAGCAAATAGATGGTTTCATTGAAGATCCAGAGTATCAATTAAGCCCACCCTAGCAATCATGCAACAATCATGATGTTCATTGCTCCTAGAAGGGTTTGAACCAGCAGAGACTGCGAATGAATATGCCAGTCCAAACAATTAAAGGTGTTAACAACGATTTAAAAATTAATAATAGAAAATATCCAGATTGTACGGATATGGTGGTGATGAATTAAAATTCAAGACACCCACAACAAATGCCAACAAGAAATTCAAACTGTAAGGCACATGATGGTGATAAAAAAATCAAGAGTAATCAAAAGAATAATTACCAATACTAACCAACTACTAAAAAACTACCACTTATGTGTTGACAAACATAGGAATAAAATTATAACAGAAGGCAGTGAGAGACCCGTTCTTCTCTTGTGAGGGCATCATTGTTAGCACGAAGCTCAGCACATATTCCCATGGCGCAGTCATTGTATACATCCCAAAGTCCATCCTTAAGCATGGCATCAACTAGTGTGTCATGTCCAAAACGAGACCCTTTACTGCATTTGTAAGTAGTAGGTTTGTCAGATATAGCAGTTGGGATCTATTTTAACCAAGAACATATATAGTTTCAACATAAAACAGGCCACTTTTGAATCACCTTGCTAACTGATGGTGAATGCTCAAATCACTAAAACCAGGTGTAGAAAGTGTAATTTAAATAAGTAAGCAACTTTTATCTATGAAATAACTTAAGGTTGTTCTTTGGTTATGCACAAGTACCACTGGATGTATCAAAACAATACTTTCCATACCTAGCTTCGACAATGTACTTTGGGGCATTGGACAATATCATTGATACCCAGCTGAATTGATTGTGCAATGAACATAGTAATTTTTCTTTGTTTTTACATCAAAAATTCACCAAACACTTCACACTTTGGGGTTAGTTGTTAGGTACACCGGACCGGAGCTGCCAAATCTGCCACTAAGCTAGACCGACCGTGTCTTGAGGACACGAGTCAGTGAAAACCTACATGTTGTTTGCAGGCACCATGCATCCTGGTTACTCAGATATGCTAGTTTACGCGCCTGATGCATGGAGGCCTCCAACACAGCCATGACCATGAATGATGGGAGCAAAAAGGCTTGCTGCCTCCATTGTCCCCCTCCCACATTGCCTTGTTTCCCTCTCCCTCGCTCTCTCTCTTTTCTTCTTTAATTTTGGTTGCTTTTCTGATCATCCGTAGCTTCAAAGGTGAACAGCATGGTGCTAGTAGTGTGAAGCAATGCATGCACCAAATGTGTGGCGCGATGGAAACTGTACCCTTGTTAGACTGCTAGTTTTGTGTGTTGGCCACTAAGTGTTCCCTTGAAAAAATAAAAACAATGCTACCTTTTGAGATGAACAGGGGGGTTAGGCAAGCAATGCAGGTCGACCGGACTGAAAAAAATTCGGCTCCGTTTGGTTGGCAAGGCTTCCAGCAGACGCTTCTACGTCCTGCCAAACACTTTGGGAGAAGAAGTCGTTTCTTGGTGAGAAGCAGAGGAGCCGAGACCTCTCCTCAAGTGCACCTCTGGAACTGGAGCTGAAGCATCTGAAGAGGAGCCGTGCCTCATTTGTAGATGAAACAACACGCAGATTACAGACAGAGACATGTGGATTTGCTCTTGCTCCCTTCAACATGTCTTGACTCTGACCACTGACTTCCAGCTTGATGAACCATGTTTTCTCCCTGCATCATCATACTGACTGTCTGAATATGCGTCCTTGAATACTTCCCTTTCACCACAAAACGGAGTAGACTACTTGCCTATCACTGTCAGCAGAGAGACAATTCTAAGGGCCGGTTCGGTAGTACTCTAGTTTGCCCAAAAACTTTAGCTCTGCCTTTTCCTAAAAAGCAGACAGTTGAAGCCATTTCGTAAATCATCTATCTCTTATCCTAGAGCCAGAGACATTTTCCTATATTAAAGTGTTAGAGTCAGAGCCAAAGCCGGTGAAGCTACTATTGATAGCTTCTTCTGCGTAGTATAAAAATGGCTCTTTCTTTTAGGTGCTTTTCGGAGGTAACCGTTTTAAAAAATAGTGTTTGGTAGAGCTTGCTTTTTTTCTATAGTGGCGGGCCCAGTATTATGAAACATGGGTATTTAAAATTATTAAGGGGTAAAAAATTTAGCATGTATAATACTATATAAAGTCTTACAGTTTGATACATATAATACCACACATATTACATATTTATATATCAACAATTTTATAACGCATTAAAATAGAGTCATAGATGAGCATAAGATTGATAAAAACTGAAACTATGTTTTATATTTATTTTTTGTATTGAAATCTTAGGTATTTAACGGGCTCTAAAGTGATGTAATGGAAGTAAGGCTCTGCTATTGATTCTACTTATCCATGGAAACTCAACTGTTCCATAACGAGCTTGTAATGTACTTGAACCAATTCTAAAGTGATGTAAATAAGGCTATGCTATTGGTTTCCCTCATCCATGGAAAAACCTACAGCTGTTCAGAACCAGTCAAGGCTCAAATTCAGATGGCATTCATTTGAACGATATCATCATGACACTTGACACAGGGCGCGCGGTCAACGCCACAAGTTTCAGTTTTTTTTCCTTCACAAAATCTCCAGAACGCATTTGCATCATTGTACAATGATCGGGATTCATCGTTCATGGAGAACTATCGTATCGTCATCCTCTGCAGATCTCGGTGAGCTTGTCGAGGCCGTCGGACTCGGACTCGGACTTGGCGGCGATCCTGGACGCGGACGACGACAGGAAGCGGAAGCCGGCGTCGCTGGCGCTCTTCCGGACGGAGGCCAGCTGCTGGGACCTCTTGTAGTAGGCGATGAGCCCCTGGACGGGGTTCTCCACCTCCGAGCTCGCGCTGCTGCTCCTCCTCAGCGCCGGCCCCGCACCGCCGTCGGACGACCCGCTCGAGGTCCGGACCGACGAGGAGGCCGATGAGGAGGAGCACGAGGACGGTGGCAGCGTGGGGACGGGGGACGTCTTGTTCGACGGAGAGTAGCGGACGATGACGCTGGAGAAGGAGCGCCTGTGCGCCCCGTGCTCGCGTTCCTTGCACCGCCCTGCAGCGGCAGCGGCGCGGCTGCTGCCACCGTGAGAGGCGACGCACCTGGTGTTCATTCTGGTTTGGGCGAATGGGTTCTTCGTCCATGCCCTGAGGTGGCCGTGGCCATGGGCAGCGATCTCCTCCCGCGCGCCCCTCGCCGTCGCCGCGCCAAGACCGCTCTTCTCGTCGGCTGGGCTCCCCGGCTTGGCCGCGAACAAGATGGTCTTGAGGTACGCCTTGGACGCCCTGAGCCGGAGGCCCAGGTTGAGCTGCCTCATGAACCATATCCTCCTGAACCACAGCTTTCTCGGTGCCGCGGCGGCGTCCTCCGCCAGCGCCAGGCCGGCCATGTACCCCTGGAAGTACTCCTCGACGTTGAGCTCCCCGCTGGTGTAGCCGTAGTTGTAGCACGAGTTGGCCAGCGACGCATTGCACGACTCGTACGGCGTCACCGAGGCCGTGCTGCTAACGCCGCGGAACAGGAGCTCCCTTCCATCATTCGAGCGTGGACGTGGGGGCGAGGATTGCGGTGCGTAGCGGGGGAGGATGGCGGTCGCCGGCGGGGATCACGGTCGGGGGGTGAGGAAAGGGTATCACGGAGGCAGGGGCGGGCGTGAAGAGCAGAACCGTGCGCCGTGGTGGCGGTTGCACGGCCGAGGAGAGGCGCTTGCAATAGATACTGGGCCGCACATTGAAGAGGAGGGGCGCTGGGCTGCTGGGCCGCACGTCGAATTGCTGGGCTGCATGAACGCTAGACATAGGCGCTGGTATGATTTGTTTGATTAGTACCATACCGGCCACTGAAAGAGACGGAATGTGGCTTATAAACGTTGTTGTGGATCATCTATTGCTCATTCTAACTCCTTCAGCTCTAGTGCCACACTGAGGTAGTCTTTTTGTGCGGCTGCTTGGGTGATTTTGGAGGGTGTGTACGGCTTGCCTGTGGGGGCCCACATGTAGAGGTCCCACGGTTTAGAGGCAGAACAACTGTTGGTAGAACATGTCAGAGGCAGAACGACAGACTGGGTGATTTTGGAGGGTGTGTACGGCCTACCTGTGGGGGGGGTGAGGCAATGGGGTTTAAGGGGCCAAAAATGATCCCATTTTGGTGCTTAATGCCAAAGGGGGAGAAATTAAGGCCAAAGCAAGAAATGGATCAGCTACCACTTGAGAATTTTGAAAATAGTAGAGTTAGAGCTTTTGTGTTGTCAAAATACTCTTATTGTCTCTTATTGTCAAAAGTTGGTCTCTTGTGGGAGAATGTTTGATTATGGGAAAAGGGGGAGTTTTTGAATCTTTGATCAATTTCTCTTGGAATACCTCTCTCTATGCCTCAACAAGTGACTTTGACTTAGAGATAGGAAATTGAGTTTGATTTGTAAAAACAAACCAAGTGGTGGCAAAGAATGATCCAAATATGCCAAATTTGAATCAAAACTAATTTTTGTTCTCATTTGCATTAATGATGCACTTCTTTAGTTGCTTTTTGTTGTGTTGGCATAAATCACCAAAAAGGGGGAGATTGAAAGGGAAATGTGCCCTTGGGCCATTTCTATAAGATTTTGGTGATTTAGTGCTTCACACAAAAATGCTTTGAGTTATATTTGTGCCAAAGACTCAAGAAGTGCAAATCAAGATTAAAGGTATGTTTCTAGTCTTAGTCCATTGTTTTGAAGACTAATGTGTTGTGTCTAAGTGCTAGAAACAGGAGAAAGCACTTTGGAGATTTGTTGGTTGTGCTCAGCCAAAAAGGCTGCTCGGTCTGGGTGCACCGGACTGTCCAGTGGTGCACCGGACAGTGTCCGGTGTGCCAGGATCAGTCCCGGTGAACTGCCTGCTCTCGGGTCTCGATGGCGGCGTACGACTATAAATCACCGGACTGTCCGGTGGTGCACCGGACTGTCCGGTAAGTCATCTGCGGTGAAGTCGCCGCTCTCGGGAAACAGTCAACAGGCGTACGGCTAAAATTCACCGGACTGTCCGGTGAGACACCGGACTGTCCGGTGAGCCAACGGTCGGGCGCGCCAACGGTCGGCCGCGCAATCCGCGCGTGACGCGTGGCTAAGCCAACGGTCGGATGGGGGCATCGGACTGTCCAGTGTGCACCGGACAGTGTCCGGTGCGCCAACGGCTCCAAATCTTCAACGGTCGGCTACGCCAGATTAGGAAAGCAATCTGCACCGGACTGTGAACAGTGCTTGTCCGGTGGTGCACCGGACTGTCCGGTGCGCCACCCGACAGAAGGCAAGATTTGCCTTCCTGGATTGCTTCCAACGGCTCCTAACTGCCTTGGGGCTATAAAAGCGACCCCTAGGCGCATGGAGGAGAACACCAAGCATTCTTTGAGCATCCCTAAGCACCAAGACTCCATTTCCGCGCATTTGATTTTTTGTGATAGCAACTGAAGCTCCATTTGAGTAGAGAACTCTTCGGGTTGTGTTGCGAGCTCGAGTTGTAACTTGTGTGCGTGTTTGTGCTCTGATTTTGTGTCTTGTGTGCGTTGCTTTTCCCACCCTTACTTCTGTGCTTCTTTGTGATCATAAAATTTTAAGGGCGAGAGGCTCCAAGTTGTGGAGATTCCTCGCAAGCGGGATATAGTAAAACAAGAGAAACACCGTGGTATTCAAGTGGGTCTTTGAACCGCTTGAAAGGGGTTGAGTGCAACCCTCGTCCGTTGGGACGCCACAACATGGAGTAGGCAAGTGTTGGACTTGGCCGAACCACGGGATAAACCACCGTGCCTCTCTGTGTTGATTTCTTTGTGGTTATCGTGTTTAGTAAGAACTCCTCTCTAGCCACTTGGATTTATTGTTCTAACACTTAATCGAGTTTGTGGCCTTGAGTTTTAAGTTTTTACAGGATCATCTATTCACCCCCCTCTAGGTGCTCACAGAAGGATGCTGTAGCAAGCACCCGAAAAGTAGTTAGGTATGAGAAGACGACTAGAATGAGCATGCATCATGATTGTCGCATTATAATTGTCTCTTATGCATCAACATGCTTCTCTCACCTTTATTCCAATAATAAGAAATTATGAATAATGTGATGTATTGCTATGTTATGAAATATAAGAAATGCCTTATCTCTTGCCTAACTAGTAAGTCTTGCTAGGTTGTGTTATGTGTTTCTGGTGCCTTGCCATCTAGGTAGTATTGTAATTGTTCAACCCTTTTTGCAAAACATTTTGTTGCTTGTTCTGTTCATAAAAAGACCCCCTCCAAACAACCTTGAGTTAGCAAGTGAAACCTCTTTAAAAAAATTCGTGCTTGTGTTGGTGTTTTCTAACCCTTGTGTGTTTTACCCTTGAATTTACACCTGCACAGTTTGTAGAACCCCGTAGCTGGACCGCTAGTTCGACCTAAAGCTTCCTTGTGCACTTGTTTATGTCAAAAAATGGTTTACTATCTGTTCATGCAAACCATATCCAGTCCCAAATTCTTCTTGGAAGCCTTGTCCAAATTCCTCATTAAATTCTCCTCTGCTCAACCTAGAAGCCATCTAGGTTGATGACCTCTCCTTTCACCTGGATCTAGTAATCTTTTCCTTTGTGAATCATGTTGTGGCTTATCATCTGAATCTCTGGATCCCCTATTGATCCTGCCCTATTATCTAGATATCTGCTCCAACCGGTTCTCAAGTACCGGATTTGATCAATCTAAATCTCGCGTTCCAATCATCCTCATACTCTTTCCCCAAGAATCATGACGCTGTTTTATCAATTTTATCTCTAAGCGGTGCATCCATTTGGTTCGATGGATTATGCTATTGTCTTTAGTTCTCTCATGTCTCTAAAAGCTCATTAATCTTGATCTCATGGTTGGTTCCTCCTCATATCAAATGTCATATCAATCTTGGACTGATAATCCCCGTGTTGATCATAAAATGGTTCTCTGAGTTGAAGAAAATTCTCATGTGATGCTCTTTTGCCAACAATCTCTGCTTCAACTCCGGTCACATTCTTATTTTCTGAGCCATACTCTCATGGGCTCCGTCTATCTGTGCTATGTGGATTTCTCATTGGTTGTGTTTGGTAATGGTGTTATGACTAACGACCGATGGTGCCGCGACGAAACCGAGAGCCTCCTATGGGTGCACACATGGTTGAGCTGCTCGGCACGCGCAGGTATCGCGGTTAATAGTCGTGATCTATTCCGAGACTATACTGATGTGATATCTTTTGTGAACATTCTCTCAGAGTGATCGCTGCATTTTGTCTCAATATGTCGCGATATTCTATCCAAATCTATCTTCAGTATCTTGTCAGATGACATCTCATGAATTTGCATCTATCTTCAGCCTGGGAGTTACATGCTTCTCCACCCTTAAGGGTCTTTGTTCGAATCTCGGGATGAGATTCATTTAAGGGGGGAAGGTTGTGACACCCTAGGTGTCTATTTCGCGTTATCTCGTGAGATTTATCCTAATGTCGGATGCTCAGTAAAAATTTCTATCTCTCACTCGCGTATGTCTCTGACTATCCAGACTATTCATTCTCATTTCACCGGATTCGAAGTTATTCAGTCTCATGGAAGGCCGAATTTGGAGCCTGTTAAAACTTTTATTTCTCGACACGAATGCAAATTCGGTAATCAGTCCTGATTTTTAAAATCTTGTCTAAAGCTCATTTAATCAAAACTCCTGACTATTATTAGTGGATCTGTGCCTGAATCCAATTTCTCGATACTCGATCTATGTCCAAAAATTAATCCGAGTCCGTACTCTCAAATGGAATACTCAATATGTCGTCCTCTAATCAATTTTATCTGACTCGGCCAAATATCTCTATGTCCGAACCGAATCCAAAAATCAATATCGGCGATGATTTTTAGACATCGCGATTTATCTCTTTCAATCGAAAATCTGAAAGCTGGTCATATCTCGAGACGATTTTATTTTGAATCATGTGTAGGGAATTATTTTCGAGCGAAATCAGATCAGACTCTCGGCCGAGTGATTCGCTCAATTGTCCGTTCGTCGGAACTCTAATTCGCTCTGTTCTCCATAGAAATAAATTCCGCGGGAGCTCTTGTTTCAAAGAAATAAAATAATGTTTATTTAGCTCCTTAACAATGTCATTAGCGTCTGTTTTCTTCCCCGTGCCCGCACGCCACAGCTGACAGTGCCACCACGTGGCGCAGGCAGTCTACCACCGCCACCCATGCTGGCCAGTGGCTTGTCGCCACTCTCTGCGCTAATGGCTGCAACCGGCCAGTAGATGGCTACCGCCCACGGTGGCCAATGGGCTGGCAGCAGCTCCTGTTAAATCAACCAGATGCCAGACTCCTCACGCACGCTAGTAGGCATTCTTCTTCCCCCGTGCGCAGAGGCTCCCTAGCAGCCATCTCCCACTCCTTCCACATCCCAGCCGACGTTGGCCCCTATGGTCATGCACTTCCTCTCCTAGGTCCGAGCTCGAGCAGTTGACGCCCAGGCTGAAGTTCGAGCTTGCCTCTGCCCTGGTCGCGCTGGTGGCAGAAGTTCTCGTTGTCGGTGGAGATCTTGGCCAGTCCTGCAGGGAGCCCCACCCACGAAGTTCTCCACCATTTCCCCTGCTCGCGTCAGCTGGACACCATCCGAGCTCCCCTGGAGCAAGCGCGAGGAATCCCCCATGGACAACCTCCCATATTCCCTCTCGGCCTGCTCTTCCCCAGGTCCGGCGATCCCTCCTGGATGCCCAGATCCGCGACGCCCCTGCTCCTGCCTTCGCGGGCGTCAACGTCGTCGAGGCATCGGCTCCGACCTCCATTCCTGCGTCCAAGCTCGAGCAGGCGTGCTGGCGTGCCCTCTTCCATGGATGCACCCCTTCCTGGTTCCTCGGCGCTCGGCGGCAGGCAAGCCCCTACTATCTCCTCCCCAACGCTGGTGCCTCTCCCTCTCAGCCCCCTGCCTCTACTCCTCCATGGTGAAGTGCTGGCGCGTACACCATCTCAGGGCGCTGGCCTCTGCTCCCCACGATTCTCCAGCTCGGCTCCCTCTGTTCCATTCCCCCACTCAGCATTCCTCTTCCCTTTCCTCTGTCATGGGCGCATGCAGCCGTAAGCTCCATGGTCAGATCCCCGTCTCCCCCATCGATGCTAGGTATTCGAACCTGCACCATGTCGACTTCCCCAGGGCAAAGACTCGGCGCCCCCTTCTCTGTCCCTACTCCTCCCTCTATGGATATTCCCATGGCGCAGTTCCCCAGCCAGTTTCCTGCCTCCGGCAACCAGCAATTGTTCCCTACTCGCGAGCTCACCGTCGGAACTCCCAAGTCGCTGCATGCCCCTGCCCAAGCTCCAAATCAATGGTCGGAATCCTCACTGGAAGCAACGCTAGCCGCGAGCCTCACTACCCCTTGTGCATAGTTGCTGTTGTCCATTGCCTTGAACTTCCTCCGTCATCGTGCTGCTTCTTCGCCGCTCCTCCATAGCATGCCCTCCCCGACAGCTCACCATCGATCTTCATTTTGGACTGTTGTGGCCATGTGGATGGGGTGTTCGACGAAATGCTAAGTAGGGCAGCGAGTCGTGGAGAGCATCATTGATCTTGATGTGCTCGTCATTTTCTCATGCAACCCTGTCACCCATGCAGCTCCAGCACGTCGATGCCGTCTCCCAGCTCGTCCCTACCGTGTCCATCGCTGTCCCATGCCTCGCTGTGCTGCGCTAGCCGCAGCAGCACACTGCCCCTATGTCTTACCCTTGTCGTTCTTGCGTGTTGTTCGACAAAATGCCCAGCAGCAGCATCCTGGTGTCTAGTGTCATCGCTTTGGTGCCCTGCTCCATTCCTGCCCGTTGACACTATCCTTCCTGTTGTTTTGCCACACAAAATAGCAGCCGCAACAGCTCTTCCATGGCGCGTGCTCCACCTTGTTGCGTCGTGGTGCCCGTCGTGCTCCTTCGGCTTCGCTCTACTCTCCGGTACACGTTGGCGCGTTCATCTCCACGCCATGTGTGCAGCGGTATCGACCGAGTTGTTTATGGCAAGCCGATTTGTTGTTTCGGGTAGTGTTCAATTAACGGATATAATATATTTTGGTAACCACAATGATTCTTTATGTGTTGCACAAATGCGTCGTGGTTATATTAAATCGTGGTTAAACGCCTTGTCATAAAATAGTGTGTTGGTTGTCGCAACTTTTAATGTATAGGGTATGCTTAGTGTTTCAAGCAGCGGCCAATAAGTAGTCTACATTATTTTGTATTATATATATATAAATTTGCTGGCATAAGTATGCACAAAGAGTTTGCCATGGAACATGTGTGCTGGAGTATGTTACATCAAGTGTTGCGCCAGGTGGATGTAAGTGTTCCGAATGCATGCCGCAATATGGTTGTATTCGTGACAAGGAGGTGTAGGTTTTACTCGACTAGAAGTTTGGTTGATGTGGCTAGGCATTGCTTTGGCTTGTGTGGTGAGGTGATGACATGCCAAAGTAGTCATTGCTTCCTCTATATCTTGAGTCGGGTCAATACGCGTTATGTGTTCATGATTTGGGAAGTAAGCGCATGATGGTTTCGAGTTAGAGATTAGTGGTTTACGATTCGTATGATTTGGTCGGTGTGCGAAAATACTTGTGAGTATGTGTTTTTATAAAAATGTGGCAGTGTATGTTGTGTCTCGGATTGTGATAATAATAGGCAAGCCGACGTGTATGTTATTTAGCGGCTATGTCGTCGCTCTAGTTAGCCGAATTGTTAGATAGCTTGGGTTAAACACATAATCGCAATAAATTGCTTGTTGTAGTCTAAATGTGTATGGTTATGGTCGCGGGTAAAAATCTGTAGTGTTCATGTGATGTCTAAGTGAAAATGCAAATTAGTGTGTGAAGGGCGCAATCGATATACACATTTATACCGGGTAAGACTATTGTGGTAGATACGGTGATTCTAGCGCACAAAATAACTTGGATAAAAAGTTAGTAAGTCTACTTGTTGGTCCTAATTTGATTGTTTTAACTCTAACAGATGGTAAATTGTTAGAATAATTCAAGTCTCTAGAACGCGACAATTCTTGAATTATATAGGAGCAGAAATTTATTAATTGCTGTTTTGGGCTGCACGTACTGTTTTCGTCGTGCTGTATGTTTGATGAGCTAAATTATGTTTTCAGTAGAAAAGCCATATAGAAAAGTTGTAGATAACTTTATTACCTTGTGTTAAAATCTGACAGCCATAAGTCTGATCGTTTAGAAGTTATGCTTTTTACAAATTCAGTAACTGAATATGTCCAATTTCTGTACAGATTTAGAGATTGCATTGTTTGCTTAAGTTAATGTTACAATCTGTTCATGGTCGTTATAAGAAAGTTGTAGATGCTTTTCTTATCTTGCTTGTGTTAAAATTTCATAACCATAGGGCTGATAGTTTAAGAGTTATGAATTTTACAAACTGGTTGCTGTGTTCTGTCCACTGTCAGAACAGATTTCGAAAACTGAATTGTTTGACTTGGTTAAACATAGAATCGCTTCTTGGTGATTATAAAAGTTATGTAGTACTTTTGCCAAGCTTTCTAAAAAGTCTTGGATCACTCTTTTGGGTGATCTGAAGATTTAATTATGGATGTTTAAAGTGTGAAGACGGAATCTGTCCAGTTCTGGACAGCATAGCCTTCATAGTGTATTTTATCCTTGATACATATTAAACCAGCCAGGGATGTTTATAAATGATTTGTAGACAATTTCATTATCTTTCCAGAAAGTCTAGGATCACCTGTTTTGGATGCATGAGTCTCTGGTTATGAATTTTTGAAACAAAGGGCATGAATCTATCCAACCTGGACAGAGCTGTTATTTTTGCACAATTCAACCTTGCTAAGAGTCTAATCATGTTGAGATGATAATACCAAAGACGTAGAGAGTTTCATAAGATTTCCAAAAAGTATTTGTTCACTATTTTTGGATAAATAACGTGTGATTGATGACTGAAACAAACAACTGTTGTGCTGCTGTCCTAAATGTGTAGATGTGATTGATTGCTCTACTCTATTGTGTTTGCCCTGAGTGACTGCTTGCTTATTTTGGGTTTTATTTGAACATGAGTAATAATTATAATGACTAATATAATTGAGCCTAAATAAATAAGTAACTAGTACACGTCTCGCTAAGTTAGTGAACCAAATTGGTTAAGGGTCTAATAAATGTTTGCCTAGTGAATAATTGTAAAGCCCAATTAAGTGACTAGTTTCTTTTCAACTAAGTTTGTCTATATATAAATCGTAGCGAACTTATGTACTTAACTAATTTGATGTTAAGTAACTAATGGATTATTAAAGTGAACGTGATAAATGTTTACACGTGTGATGCCGTGTTGCGCTGGTTAATTCTAGAAAGTATTTGTCGTCTTTCTAGTGGTATTGATTATGTATGATTGATGAAGTGTAGATAGCTAATACTAGCATATGGTTGTTTACGTTGTCTTACAATTTAATGTTTAGTTTGCCACTGTGTCTTTGAATATCTTGTGCTACTTTCATCATATTCATACATATGCATCCTGCATCTCATTTCGGACCGAGAGATAATGATCGTGCAAGTGATGTGGTGCCAACCACAAGATGCAGTTGGTGGATGACCTGAAGAATGATGGACTTAACCAGTGGATGCTCGCCAAGCGAGTGTCATCTAGCAAACACTATCTAAGTGTTGAATTCTAGGCAAGCCCCGGTTTTATGCATAACCGTATATATGCTATTTTACTACACTTAATGTTTGTAGGCTTGTACCGTGCACTTAAGTGTAGGAGTTGCCTAAAACCCTAGTTGCATGAACTCAGGATTCATTTTGAGATGGATACTAGTATGCTAGGCCGAGTAGCTGCTATGCTAAATCAGGATCTCGATAGAAGTCGAGTGATTTTTCTAGCACTCGCGCGAGTTCAAGAATTGGTTGTATCCATTTTGATAACAGAATGATGATGGTCTGTGGACACGGATCCATGGGGATGCGTTGTTTATGAGACGAAATTGGAATAGGGATTAACGTGCGGATACCTATGTCAAGCGTTTGAACGTACTAAACACATTGTTGGGGCGAAGGCGAAGATGCCACCCTTCGCTCGATGCCTTCACCAGTCTCGCTGCACCAATGGAGAAAAGACGACCTGTAGACCCCTTCACTCGATGCCTTCGCCCGTCTCGCTGCACCAACGGAGACAAGACGACTGGCAGAGTCCACCCTTCGTCCAATACGCCGAGGAACGAAGGCTTCTGGCGAGGTCGTCCCATCCCGCGACGTCGTCCAACATGAAGGCCCACGTGCAATCTGGCCCATTATAACAGGCCCTGCGTGGCCGTGGAGCATTACAGGCCTGATTTGTAAAGGCTTCTCTGTAATTACAGTTTGTAACCCTACTTTAATGGGAATATTCCGGGGATAACCTGGGCGCTTGAGGGCACATGTGTACTTAACCCCAGGCGCTGGGCACTCAAGCACCTATAAATACCCCCGCACAGTGCCCTTGTAAGGGGAGATTAAGAAAGCAATTGCCCTCTTGAGCAAAACCTTGTCTGCATTACTTCTACTCCCCCGTTGGATCAAACTTGCTCGGGAGAACAAGTTCCAACATTTGGCGCCCACCGTTCGTGCTACGAAAAACCACCCACGATGGCACCCAAGAAAGCTAGCTCGAAGGCGAAGCCCCATCCATTGACGAAGCTACGAAAGCAGCACTACTGGCTAAGAAAAAGGGCAAGGCCCTTGTCGACACCACCCACCAAGAAGCCTTTGAAGACAATGACGCACCCAGCAAGAGGCAGTGCAATGAACAACCCACACCCGAAGGCAGCCTCCGCACCTGCAGCTCCGGGGGACAACAACAGCCTCCCCCAGGCTTCGCTCTACCAGAGGGCCGGACGCCACAGAGGACGACGAAGTCATCGGCGTTTTCGTAGAGGAACAACTACAGCTGCGTGCCTTGCGCATCAAGAACCGCAACCTCCAGAGGCAAAAAGAGATCCTCGAGGCCAAACGCCAACGCGTGTCTGTGCAAGCCAAAGTGCGCCAGATGATACGTGACGAAGAGCAAAAGGCTCAGGAGCTTGAGCAAGAGATCGCCCTCATGCAGCGCGAAGGCCAACTCGGTCTGCAACACGGGCCGCCCCTCCAACAGCACGCACAGATCGAAGACTTGTTCATCCCTCAGCGCGGACACCCCACTTCGCACGCCGCAGCATTCCAAGGTGTCAACTACCTTGACGAGCGGAGTCCACTGGCTCCCCACCTGCAAGTAACACCATGGCCCGCCAACTTCAGGGCGGGGACCTATCCCAAGTACAACGGCAGCACTGACCTAGCACAGTATATCATGAGCTATCAGGTCGCCGTTGCATCATCCGGAGGGGACGACGCCACGATGGCCAAGTCATTCATCATCGCCCTCGAAGGCCCGGCCCTCACCTGGTACACCAGGTTGCCACCGCTGTCCATCGACTCCTGGAGAAGTCTCCGGGACAAATTCCTGCTCAACTTCTAGGGGTACCGCCCAGACACCGACGCCTTGGCTGAACTTTCACTCAGCAAGCAGTTGGAACGAGAAACTCTGCGGGAGTACTACCGCAAGTTCCTGACTCTCAAGTCACAACTGCCTTCGGTTGATGACCAAATCACCATTCACTACGCCATCAGTGGCCTTCGGGCTGGCGTCCTTTACAACCACTGCATCAGAGATCCGCCCAGGAACCTACATGAGCTGTATCAGCTATT
The DNA here is from genome assembly GCA_029449295.1 of Zea luxurians. Classification (NCBI taxonomy): domain Eukaryota; kingdom Viridiplantae; phylum Streptophyta; class Magnoliopsida; order Poales; family Poaceae; genus Zea; species Zea luxurians. The sequence continues at coordinate 52,876,529 of JAOPSE010000014.1, read as the reverse complement.
CGAAAAATACGCCAGATCCGAAGAGCTCCACCAGCGCAAAGTCGAGTCTCAGAGGAAACCTAAAGACCCTCCGCAGTCCAGCCGCACGTGGACGAGGCCTTCGCAGGCAGACTGTAACACCCAAATTCTGAATTTGGGATTGGTAGAAGAAATCTGAGCAAAGTACCATTGATAAATAATTAAACTTTATAATTCACCCTTTTTAAAGGTAAATGATCATAATAAAATAACAATGGTTAAAATAAATCATAATAAAGATTAGACATTGGAAAATGTTCCTATCAAAACAATGGGAGAACTTTTGAATATACCTTTAACCTAACTACACACTCAAATAATAATGTGGTGTGTGTACTTCATGTTGAAAACATTACTTAGTTAATATAATAATAAAATAATGATAATAGAAGTACAATAATGTGATGGAGATTTGAATTTAACCCAAAATTTCACTTTGGGGTTTTAGAAATAATATGTAAAAGAGAGAAGAGAAGGAAGACATTACTATGTGAATAAAAATAATTATAATATATATATTATTCTTGTACAGATCTGAGTTGGTACATTTGACTCAAAAGTGAAGTTCATAACAGGATTCAAATTCAAATTAGAGATTCAAATGAAAAGAAAATAAATCAAAAAGGAAAAGGAAAATAAAAGAAAAGAAAAAGAAAAACCCTAGCTGGGCCGCCCATTCTCCTTTTCGGCCCAACTAACACCTGCACCGCGCGCGGCCCAAACTCCGCGCCGCGCTCCAGCCTCTCCCTCGTGCCTCTGCCAATCGGGCCCCACCTGGCAGCCTTCTCATCGCTTCTTTCCTCACTGCGCGCCGGGGCCCACTTGTCACCGCGCACGCTCCTTCCTTCTTGTTTCGCCGACGGGCGGGGTCCACTGACAGGCTCGTCTTCTCCCCAAACGAACACGCGCGAATTCCGGCTCCGTGGCTCGGACTCCGCACGACCCAATCCCATCGGGGTTACCGTAGCCGGCGCGCAATGCTCGGGTCGTTGGGGGCGGGCTGCGGGATCACCTCCTCTATAAATTCCGGCACCTTCCCCATCAACCCTCGAGCATCGTTGACGCCATTGACGATCAGAGAATTGCGCTGGTGGGTCTCGTCCTTGCCAATCGGTCCAACCTTGGGCATCGGGTGGGTTGGTGCGCGGCGGGCGTGACTGGAGAAAATCCGGGGCTCGCGGGCGGACTGACTCTCGGCAATTGCTCGCTGCCGTGCCTGCGGTGGGCGAATTCCGCCCCGTGCCGTGGTTGACTCTCCCCGCCGTCGCTATCTGTCCTAAGGTACCTACTATCGGATCACCCCGTCCTCAATTCCGTTTTGCGCACGAATTTAACTGAATCCGGTGGCCGGGGTGGTAGAATTTGGGGAGCTCCGACGTGGTGGCCGCCATGGGCAAGGGCGCTTCCCAGCTCGGCTCCGTTGGGGGGGAAGAAGGCCCCTGCACCGTCCGTCCAAGGATGGGTGGACACGATTAGATCTAGAACCCATTCAGCCGCGACCATTGGATCTTGAATTTATGGCTCCGATCGGATCTGGCGATGGTTGATCGGTGGTCGTTGGTTTGCAGATGAACGCGCGGGATTAGATCGCATCTTCATAAAACCCTAGCCGTAGGATCTTAATCTGATGCCCCACGCTGCGTACCGGTTCGGGATTTAACCGATCTAATCTACACTGTCCGCTTACAATCCAACGGCCGTAAAAACCCCGTACCCCTTCGTGGGTACATTTTACTAAAGAGCCCTCGGAGTCTTGGTTATTTAACCCGCCGTCCACCCTAGGGCTAGGATGAGTCTGTGGATTACTTCTGATTTTGCCCCTGCACTTATCTGATATTGAGGCCCAGTCCAGAACTCATTTAATTTGAATAAATGAAATAGAAAATGGATTTTTAATATGAAAATAATTACTAGAACTTAGTTAATTCATAGAAAATTCATTTTAGCTCCAAATTGAACCATTCCACTTTCTAAAATTTTGTAATTTTATTATCTACCACCTAGAGCCTCTGTTTTGTCATGAAAACAATTAGAAATTTAATCTCTCACTTAATCCATTTTAAACACATAAAACCTTTGAAAATTCATAACTTAAAATCTATAACTCCAAAATTAATGATTCCTGTTCCTATGATCTTATTTCAATATGTAGATGATTAATATGTATTTTGCATATATGTTTGGTGTAATGTTAATTTTTGCCTATACCATGTTTGTTTGAATTTCTACGACTAGTAGTGAGGTCACGTGTCACCTGAAGATCATCCTGGTACCTGGTTTCTCAAGGCCCAGGCAAGTTGTGCCCTTGATCACTTCTTTTTCACCTACTCATGTTCTAATTAATCATAATGATCTGCATAGGTTAATTTTGATGGGACCCAATAGGTTACCCTAGTTTGTCTATCTTTATACCTTGTTTACCACTGAACTTTCTGGGTAGTACTTGCTAGTGCTATATGTGGTTTTGGGTATGGAGATACACTATTCATGATTACACTTTTGTTATCAGTTGTTATTTATTGTTCATGATAAGATCATTATGTTAATTGGAACATGGAGAACCACCCGGGAAAACAGTGCTACCACAAGGGAGGAATGGGACCCCTTGGCTGATTAATTAGGAAAGCTAGTGGAAGACTACCTTACCCGAAAGGGGCAAGGGCAGTAGGGGAGTGGTCAGTGTAGGGAGGCCCTCGGGAGGATTTTGCTGCGATGGCGGTCCTGCAAGGGATTCCTGCATTGGAACTTCCTATAAACTGTAGCGGGTTTTCGGAAGCTAGTGGAACTTTGTAAAGGCCTCGTAGTGGATCCCTAGCCATTCACCTCGGTAGTGTCTAAGGGCCTTGCAAACCCTGGCGACATGGGATACACGACTTGTGGGTAAAGATGCGCAACCTCTACAGAGTGTAAAACTAGTATACTAGCCGTGCTCACGGTCATGAGCAGCTCGGACACTCACATGAGTAAATTATGTAACTAAATTCAATTTGTCATATGCATTGCATTGCAGGTGATGTTGTTACTTTTGTTCTATTACTTAATTGGGTTTGGTATTTACTTATACTTAGTAACTGCTAATAAAATTTTGACCAACTTTAAAAGCAATGCTCAGCTCTAACCATCTTCTTTGGTAAGCCTTACACTTCACGTGAGCTCCCACCTTTGGCGAGTTCATGCACATTATTCCCCACAACTTGTTGAGCGATGAACGTATGTGAGCTCACTCTTGCTGTCTCACACACACCACAGGTCAAGAACAGGTACCGCAGGATGAGGCGCTGGGAGGATGCTGCGATGAGTTCGTGAGAGGTCTAGGTCGTCGTCTCCCAGTCAACTTTGGGTTGCTGGACCGTTGTCTCCTTATAATGTAATTATTTATTTTGTCTAGAACTCCTGTTATATATAAAGATGTGACATTCGATCCTGTGCCACTATTCATCATATGTGTGAGACTTGGTCCTAGCACACCTGGTGATTATGTTTACGCCCGGGTTTTGGACCCCTAAAATCCGGGTGTTACAGAAGTGGTATCAGAGGAATGTTGACTGTAGGACGAAACCTAGATAGAACTGGACAACCCTTGTCTACTTACCTCTGCTACTCTGATTCTTTTCTAAGCTTTTCTTAATCTTTTCTCATCTATTTCCGCTTCACTCTGATCATTCTTACCCTATCCTTCTAAAGACAAATGTGGATTTCATACTTTGGAATCCAGTACCTAAAAGTGACTTTAGGAATAGGAGACCTAATCCTAGGAACAAAAACAAAACTATTTTTATAAGTGTCTATATATTTGAATGTTTGTTCTTATGATATCTGTCTGATTTGGATCTTTGATTGAGTATGATGGGTTGTGGAGTAATGTCCACAATTACATCTGCATATACATCTAGGCATAAAAGATAGCATTTGTAAGATAACTAGACAATCTAGAATTATCCCCTTAGAAAATATATGTATATATAGTATTCCGTATCTATCTCATCTTGACATATATATCTTACCTTTGGACAATCACCTCGTACAACTAACTACCCTAGTCTTGATATAAAATATCTGGTCAAGCCCTGCCAAAGAAGTTTCAGTACATAACCAACTATTGGCTTATTCATTCTGTCTACTAAATGATTCCCTTGCAAAGCTATCTTACCATATGCTTCTAACTTAGATGGTCAATACCAGGCGGGGTGGTGGAATTGATTTACCTGCTAATCGACAACCCCAACCACAGTCAGCAGAGATGAATCCTCCTAATCCTCCACCAGGCGGAGTTGATCCACTAGTCGCAGCTCAAATGAGAATGATGCAGCAAATGGCGGACACTATGGCAGATATGCGCACCCAAATGCAGCAAGAACGCCAAGAAATGCACCAGGAAAGAGAGGATGCACGTCGGGAAATGCGCCAAGAACGGGAAGAGATACGCCAGGAGAGAAGGGTACAACAACAGCAGCTGCAGCAACAACTTCAACAACAGCAGCAACAACAACAAGTGCCATTGCCTCCACCTCCACCACCAGTTCCACCCCGGGACAAGCACCGGGAATTCATGAGCCACAAACCACCAACCTTCTCCAACTCCGCAGATCCGCTGCAAGCAGATGACTGGTTAAAGTCCATAGAGAAGATGCTCAACATAGCTCAGTGCTCGGATAGAGAGAAAGTACTCTATGCATCAGGTCGTCTTGCTGGTCCCGCTGCGGATTGGTGGGATGCGTACTGTGCTGCTCATGCTGCTGCCGATACGATTACTTGGGCAGAATTCTCCACACAATTCAGGAATTACCATATTCCTGCTGGACTCATGAAGATTAAGAGGAAGGAGTTTCTATCCCTCAAGCAAGGAAGTATGTCCGTAAGTGAATATAGAGACAAATTCATCCAGTTATCTCGATATGCTCCCAGAGATGTTGAGGATGATGAGCAAAAGCAGGAGCTCTTTCTGGATGGTTTGATTGGACCCTTGCAATATCAGCTGGTATCACACACATTCCCATCCTTCCAAAGGCTATTGGACAAAGCTATTGCTGTAGAAAACAAGAGGAGTATATTTGGAGAGAAAAGAAAGGCTATCAACCAAGGACAGGCTGGAAGTAGTTCCCGTCCTCGCTATACTACCACTCCAAGTACACCAGCTAGTGGCAGTTCTGGACAACAAACTCAACAGACACCAACTGCTCCTCCGAAAGCAAGCACTCCAGTAGGACCCGTTGCTCCCAACACAACCGCCATCAGGACATGCTTCAAGTGTGGACAACCGGGACACTACGCCAACTACTGTCCCAACAGAGCTGCCTATACTACACTGGCTCCGATGAAGCAAGGACAAGCCTCGGCAGGAAAGAGTCAGCCCCTATCTATCAACCGGGGATATGCCCATCATGCAGAAGTAGAAGCTGAACCCGGTGAACTTGAAATTCAAGAAGAAGAGCCAGTTGGGGAGGAAGTAGTCGGTGAAGAAGTCAACGAGCAACAAGAATAGAGAGACAAACATAGATATAGATACATATATATATATATATATATATTACTATTTGTAAGACCTAAATATTAGTTTAGCTATTAGTTAGTATTTTACTATTCTAGTGATAATAATAAGGTCTATTAACCCTATGTTTTGTTAAGGAATTATGCATCATGCCGAGATCTCTTTGTTTGTGCATATGTTCCGAGAACAATATGAGTATACACCCCTTTTCTTACAAATCTCGAGGACGAGATTATTTTTAAGGGGGGTAGGATTTGTAACACCCAAATTCTGAATTTGGGATTGGTAGAAGAAATCTGAGCAAAGTACCATTGATAAATAATTAAACTTTATAATTCACCCTTTTTAAAGGTAAATGATCATAATAAAATAACAATGGTTAAAATAAATCATAATAAAGATTAGACATTGGAAAATGTTCCTATCAAAACAATGGGAGAACTTTTGAATATACCTTTAACCTAACTACACACTCAAATAATAATGTGGTGTGTGTACTTCATGTTGAAAACATTACTTAGTTAATATAATAATAAAATAATGATAATAGAAGTACAATAATGTGATGGAGATTTGAATTTAACCCAAAATTTCACTTTGGGGTTTTAGAAATAATATGTAAAAGAGAGAAGAGAAGGAAGACATTACTATGTGAATAAAAATAATTATAATATATATATTATTCTCGTACAGATCTGAGTTGGTACATTTGACTCAAAAGTGAAGTTCATAACAGGATTCAAATTCAAATTAGAGATTCAAATGAAAAGAAAATAAATCAAAAAGGAAAAGGAAAATAAAAGAAAAGAAAAAGAAAAACCCTAGCTGGGCCGCCCATTCTCCTTTTCGGCCCAACTAACACCTGCACCGCGCGCGGCCCAAACTCCGCGCTGCGCTCCAGCCTCTCCCTCGTGCCTCTGCCAATCGGGCCCCACCTGGCAGCCTTCTCATCGCTTCTTTCCTCACTGCGCGCCGGGGCCCACTTGTCACCGCGCACGCTCCTTCCTTCTTGTTTCGCCGACGGGCGGGGTCCACTGACAGGCTCGTCTTCTCCCCAAACGAACACGCGCGAATTCCGGCTCCGTGGCTCGGACTCCGCACGACCCAATCCCATCGGGGTTACCGTAGCCGGCGCGCAATGCTCGGGTCGTTGGGGGCGGGCTGCGGGATCACCTCCTCTATAAATTCCGGCACCTTCCCCATCAACCCTCGAGCATCGTTGACGCCATTGACGATCAGAGAATTGCGCTGGTGGGTCTCGTCCTTGCCAATCGGTCCAACCTTGGGCATCGGGTGGGTTGGTGCGCGGCGGGCGTGAATGGAGAAAATCCGGGGCTCGCGGGCGGACTGACTCTCGGCAATTGCTCGCTGCCGTGCCTGCGGTGGGCGAATTCCGCCCCGTGCCGTGGTTGACTCTCCCCGCCGTCGCTATCTGTCCTAAGGTACCTACTATCGGATCACCCCGTCCTCAATTCCGTTTTGCGCACGAATTTAACTGAATCCGGTGGCCGGGGTGGTAGAATTTGGGGAGCTCCGACGTGGTGGCCGCCATGGGCAAGGGCGCTTCCCAGCTCGGCTCCGTTGGGGGGAAGAAGGCCCCTGCACCGTCCGTCCAAGGATGGGTGGACACGATTAGATCTAGAACCCATTCAGCCGCGACCATTGGATCTTGAATTTATGGCTCCGATCGGATCTGGCGATGGTTGATCGGTGGTCGTTGGTTTGCAGATGAACGCGCGGGATTAGATCGCATCTTCATAAAACCCTAGCCGTAGGATCTTAATCTGATGCCCCACGCTATGTACCGGTTCGGGATTTAACCGATCTAATCTACACTGTCCGCTTACAATCCAACGGCCGTAAAAACCCCGTACCCCTTCGTGGGTACATTTTACTAAAGAGCCCTCGGAGTCTTGGTTATTTAACCCGCCGTCCACCCTAGGGCTAGGATGAGTCTGTGGATTACTTCTGATTTTGCCCCTGCACTTATCTGATATTGAGGCCCAGTCCAGAACTCATTTAATTTGAATAAATGAAATAGAAAATGGATTTTTAATATGAAAATAATTACTAGAACTTAGTTAATTCATAGAAAATTCATTTTAGCTCCAAATTGAACCATTCCACTTTCTAAAATTTTGTAATTTTATTATCTACCACCTAGAGCCTCTGTTTTGTCATGAAAACAATTAGAAATTTAATCTCTCACTTAATCCATTTTAAACACATAAAACCTTTGAAAATTCATAACTTAAAATCTATAACTCCAAAATTAATGATTCCTGTTCCTATGATCTTATTTCAATATGTAGATGATTAATATGTATTTTGCATATATGTTTGGTGTAATGTTAATTTTTGCCTATACCATGTTTGTTTGAATTGCTACGACTAGCAGTGAGGTCACGTGTCACCTGAAGATCATCCTGGTACCTGGTTTCTCAAGGCCCAGGCAAGTTGTGCCCTTGATCACTTCTTTTTCACCTACTCATGTTCTAATTAATCATAATGATCTGCATAGGTTAATTTTGATGGGACCCAATAGGTTACCCTAGTTTGTCTATCTTTATACCTTGTTTACCACTGAACTTTCTGGGTAGTACTTGCTAGTGCTATATGTGGTTTTGGGTATGGAGATACACTATTCATGATTACACTTTTGTTATCAGTTGTTATTTATTGTTCATGATAAGATCATTATGTTAATTGGAACATGGAGAACCACCCGGGAAAACAGTGCTACCACAAGGGAGGAATGGGACCCCTTGGCTGATTAATTAGGAAAGCTAGTGGAAGACTACCTTACCCGAAAGGGGCAAGGGCAGTAGGGGAGTGGTCAGTGTAGGGAGGCCCTCGGGAGGATTTTGCTGCGATGGCGATCCTGCAAGGGATTCCTGCATTGGAACTTCCTATAAACTGTAGCGGGTTTTCGGAAGCTAGTGGAACTTTGTAAAGGCCTCGTAGTGGATCCCTAGCCATTCACCTCGGTAGTGTCTAAGGGCCTTGCAAACCCTGGCGACATGGGATACACGACTTGTGGGTAAAGATGCGCAACCTCTGCAGAGTGTAAAACTAGTATACTAGCCGTGCTCACGGTCATGAGCAGCTCGGACACTCACATGAGTAAATTATGGAACTAAATTCAATTTGTCATATGCATTGCATTGCAGGTGATGTTGTTACTTTTGTTCTATTACTTAATTGGGTTTGGTATTTACTTATACTTAGTAACTGCTAATAAAATTTTGACCAACTTTAAAAGCAATGCTCAGCTCTAACCATCTTCTTTGGTAAGCCTTACACTTCACGTGAGCTCCCACCTTTGGCGAGTTCATGCACATTATTCCCCACAACTTGTTGAACGATGAACGTATGTGAGCTCACTCTTGCTGTCTCACACACACCACAGGTCAAGAACAGGTACCGCAGGATGAGGCGCTGGGAGGATGCTGCGATGAGTTCGTGAGAGGTCTAGATCGTCGTCTCCCAGTCAACTTTGGGTTGCTGGACCGTTGTCTCCTTATAATGTAATTATTTATTTTGTCTAGAACTCCTGTTATATATAAAGATGTGACATTCGATCCTGTGCCACTATTCATCATATGTGTGAGACTTGGTCCCAGCACACCTGGTGATTATGTTTACGCCCGGGTTTTGGACCCCTAAAATCCGGGTGTTACACAGACTCCGGTCGGGATGGTCGCAATCAGCAGCAGGTGCACAACATCGCCAACCAGCACCCCGCTGGCGAAGCCCCTCGCCGCCAGGAGTATCCCCCCCAAGGCCGCGGAAACGGAACTCGTGGCCGAGGCCAGGGACGCGCGTAGCAGCCGTGCAGATTCTACTGCTTGTTCCATGGCGAAGACTGCGTGCACCCTACAAGAGACTGCCCAGAGACGAAGGCCACTAGAGACAGGATGGCACAGGCGCAACCAGCCGACAACCCCAGAGTTGTCGCACACACATATCAGCAACCCCCTCAGCCATACAACTACGGCCCCGCTCCGCATCTACCGCACCACACATACCAACACCACCAGGAGGTACAAATCCTACCTCCCCACCCCACCCCCACACCCGCAATAGCAAAACATCCACCACCCCAACCATCCTCAAGCCCCAAAGCAAGAAGACTTCACCGATCAGCCATATCGCGGAGTCATTCACATGATCACTGGGGGGTCCAGCGTCGACTTCGATACAAAGCGACAGAAGAGAGACCATTAATGCAGCATCAACCACGTCGCCGTCACCGGTCCAGTCGTGCAGACGAAGTGGTCCCATGTGCCATTAACCTTCGACGCCCGAGACATCGATCTGTGCAGCACACCCCACATCGACGCCATGGTTATCAACTGCAGCATGACAGGCTGGGACCTGCACAAAGTCTTAGTCGACAATGGTAGCCAGGCGGATATCATTTTCCTCCATGCCTTCGACCGCATGGGCATAAGCCATAGCCTGCTCAAGCCTTCGGACAACCCGCTGTACGGCTTCGGCGGCAAGGACACCTTTCCTGTCGGCAAAATAGAGCTACCCTTCTCCTTCGGTGTAGCATCCAATGCATGAAGCGAGCAAGTCACGTTTGACATCGTCGACATGGTGTACCCGTACAACACCATAATGGGTCGAGGCTCCATCAACAAGTTTGAGGCAGCCAATCACGGACTCTACCTGTGCATGAAGATCCCAGGTCCGCAAGGCGCCATCACAGTCTACGACAACCAGCAGGCTGCGCGCAACATAGAAAGAGACTTCATTCCCGGTCAAAGGAACGTACACTGCCTCACGGCCCAGCGCGAAGTCTCCGAGTCTGCCAGCCCAGCCACCAAAGAACACGACAAAGCACAGCTGCAGAGTAACGACGGGATCAAGACTGTTCCCCTAGACCAAGCAACGCCCAAGCAAACGGTCACCATCAGCGAAGACCTCACTCCGCAAGACGAGGAGAGACTCCTCTGCTTCCTGTCCAAAAATAAAGACGTCTTCGCCTGGTCCACCCTCGACCTAGTCGGAGTCAGTCGCTCCATCATCGAGCACAGCTTGGGAATCGACCCTTCGGTGAGGCCGAAGAAACAGTGGCTGCAAGATGTCTGACGAGAAAACAGAAGCCGCCAAGGCCGAGGTACATCGCCTGCTTGAGGCCAAATTCATCGAGCCAATCGCCTACCCTACATGGCTCGCCAATGTAGTGATGGTGCAGAAGAAGAGCGGCAAATGGCGGATGTGCATCAATTTCACCAGTCTCAACAAGGCCTGCCCCAAGGACAACTTCCCGCTGCCTCGGATCGACAAAATCGTCGATAGTGCGGCCGGGTGCGAAGTCATGTCACTCCTTGATTGCTTCTCCGGCTACCATTAAATATATATGAAGGAGGAAGACAAGGCAAGCACCAGTTTCATAACACCCTTCGGCATGTATTGGTTCATCAGAATGCCAGAGGGACTTAAGAACGCTGGGTCCACATTCTCTCGGCTCACCAAAACGGTGCTCGAGAGCCAGGTCGGTAGAAACATATTTAGATATGTCGACGACATCGTCATCGCCAGTAGAAGCAAGGAGGATCATCTGGCTGACCTCGCCGAAACGTTTGCGAACATGCGGGACGCACGACTTCGCCTAAACCCCGAAAAGTGCATCTTTGGCGTTCGCTAGGGGAAATATTGGGCTACCTGGTGTCGCACCGCGGCATTGAAGCCAATCCAACCAAAATCCAAGCCATCATCAACATGACGCCACCGCAGTCAGCCAGAGACGTCCAACGACTGATAGGCAAACTGGCCGCCCTCAACAGATTCATCTCCAAATCCGTAGAGCGAAGCCTCCCTTTCCTCAAAACACTCCGCGGCGCAAAAAGACTTCGCATGGGGACCAGAGCAGGCGGCGGCCTTCGCTTCATTAAAGCAGTACCTGTCAGAGTTGGTGATTCTTACAAGCCCCAACCCCTTGCTACCCCTGTTGCTCTACATAGCAGCTTCGCCGCATGCGGTCAGTGCAGCACTGGTTCAAGAGCAGAGCAGAGAGGGCACGATCAGGCAATGTCCAGTTTATTATGTCTCCGAAGTACTCACAACATCAAAATGCAATATGACGGAACTGGAAAAAATTGCCTACGAAGTTGTTATGGCTTCGCGCAAATTGCGCCATTATTTTGAGGCATTCAAGGTCCGGGTCACCTCAGATAAGGGACTCGGCGAATTGTTTAGAAACCCGGAGGCATCAGTCCGGATTGCCAAATGGGCAGCCGAACTCTCCGGCTACCACATCACATTCGAACCCAGGACAACCATCAAGTCACAAGTCCTAGCAGACTTCGTTGTCGACTGGACTGGGCCAATGACATAGTCGGACCCGCCCGCAGAGAAGGTGTGGATAATCCATTGCGATGGCGCATGGTGCCATGCGGGGGCAGGCCCCGCTGCAGTCATCACCTCACCCGAAGGGGTCAAGCACAGATACGCAGCATGCCTCAGCTTTGCTTTGGAGTCTGATGGATGCACCAACAATATAGCAGAATACGAAGCTGTCATTCTCGGCCTTCGCAAGCTAAGGGCACTTGGTGTCACCACCTGCATCATCAGAACAGACTCCAAGGTAGTCACCGGCCAAGTCGAGAAAGACTACGCAACAAAGGACCTCGCGCTTATGCAGTACCTCGCGGCTATCCGCAGCCTTGAAAGACAATTCAAAGGTTTTACCCTGCAGCATGTGGACCATGCCAAGAACAAAGAGGCCGACGCATTGGCCAAGGCAGCCGCCAGAGGCGAGGCCCTCCCCTCCGACGTATTCTACCATATCATCGGCACGCCAGCTGTCCACAGCCCAGAAGGGCTCCAAATAACCAATGACAGCGAGGGCCACCGCATAGTTAACCAAATCATGACCGAAGATTGGCGGGCACCAATAACCCTGTTCCTGCAGGGGTACTATCATCCAACCGATGTCAATGAAGCCAAGCACCTCAAACATCGAAGCCGGGACTTCACACTTATCGAAGGTTAGCTTTACAAGAAGGGGATCAGTCAACCCATGCTTAAATGTGTCACCGAGACCGAAGGCGTCCAAATCCTGAGCGAAGTCCACAACGGGACTTGCGGCTCTCACGCAGGGCCTAGGGCCCTAGCCGCAAAGGTGATTCGTCAAGGTTTCTACTGGCCCGCCATGATCTGCGCCGCAAATCGGGTCACCAGGTCCTGCGAAGCCTGCCAGAAGTTTTCTCCACGCTCGGGAAGCCCTTCGCAACTAACAAAGCTAATCGCCCACACGTGGCCTCTTCAGCGCTGGGGCCTGGACATTGTCGGACCCCTACCCACGGCCCAGGGGAACCTCAAGTTCACCTTCGTCGCCGTTGAGTATTTTACCAAATGGATCGAGGCGAGGGCAGTATCCACAATAACATCGAAGACTGCCCAGAAATTCTTCTGGCAGAACATTGTTTGCCGCTTCGGAGTCCCGTCCGAGCTCATAGTTGACAATGACAAGCAATTTGACAGCCAAGATTTCAAGGATTTCTACTTCTCCATTGGCACCAAGCTTGCCTTCGCCTTAGTGTACCACCCGCAATCCAACGGAGTCGTGGAACGCGCCAATGGTAAAATTTTGACAGCCATCAAGAAAATGCTCCTCGACGACAAGAAAGGCAAGTGGGCCGACCTGTTACCCGAAGCGGTCTGGGCACTGAACACGACTGAGTGCAGGGCGACTGGGTTCACCCCTTTCCGCCTTCTGTATGGATCGGAGGCCATGACCCCGCAGGAAATAAAACATGGGTCACCACGGACAGTCACGTCAGCCGTCCCTGACGTAGCCGAGCCTACTTCGAAGGACCTCATCGATGGAGACCGTGTCTTCGCCCTACAGGCTCTAAACAAATACAAAGCTCAAACAAAAGAATGGCGTGACCACACAGTCATCCCGAGGGAATTCAGCAAAGGAGACCTCGTACTTGTCCGTACAACCCGGACAGAGTCACGGGGAAAGCTGGAACCAAAGTGGGAAGGGCCGTTTATCGTCAAGACAAAGTCGTCTCCTAGCGCGTAGAGATTAACAACACAATCTGGCGAAGATCTAGAACATTCCTGGAACATAGACAACCTTTGCAAATTTTTTGTTTAACTACTCAGGGTCAACTCACCCTTGTAATTCCCCAAACAGTTTTATTCCGGCCCGCACTCTTTTCCTCCCGGGGGGTGAGGTTTTTAATTAGGCGGAGCCATGTAATATATATGCAAAAATCCCCCGCAAAGAATCACGTCGAAAACAGACCGCATTGACGGTCTTTGGCATTTGACCACAACGAAGTCACCGCAAGGGGCAGCGCTAGCTACCCTCGCGTGCGACACTCCACGCAAAAGTCGCCTAAGGGTGCAGCCAGACTAGCACAACAAGTGCGCAAAACCGAAGTATTCTCTAAAAGACTATCCGTGCAAAAGTTGCCTAAGGGTGCAGCCGGACTAGCACAACAAGTGCGCAAAATCGAAGTCTTCTCTGAAAGACTATCCGTGCAAAAGTCGCCTAAGGGTGCAGCCAGACTAGCACAACTAGTGCACAAAATCGAAGTCTTCTCCGAAAGACTATCCGCGCAAAAGTCGCCTAAGTGTGCAGCCGGACTAGCACAACAAGTGCGCAAAATCGAAGTCTTCTCCGAAAGACTATCCGTGCAAAAGTCGCCTAAGGGTACAGTCGGACTAGCACAACTAGTGCGCAAAAGTCGCCTAAGGGTGCAGCCGGACTAGCACAACAAGTGCGCAAAATCGAAGTCTTCTCCGAAAGACTATCCACGCAAAAGTCGCCTAAGGGTGCAGCCGGACTAGCACAACAAGCGCGCAAAATCGAAGTCTTCTTAAAAAGACTATCTGGGCAAAGACCGACTACAGGTGCAGCCGGACCGACATCATAAACACGCTAGATCAAGTGCAAACGTCCCCCATGGACACGACCGGATCAGTGAGGGCACACAGCATCATTGTCCAAATTATAGTTACATACGTACAGCGAGGGCATCACACCTTACATCGGTTCAACCTTTGGAATGATACCCATCTCCCTATAGTTAAACAGTATTATCCTCAACTCTTCACCCTCAAAAAGACTTCGCAACTCCCCCTCACCTACCCCAACCGGCGAGGACAACAACTCCCGCTTGCCAGCCCTGTCCACACGAAGACGAGCACCCTCCACCTCACTCACTCTACGCTTAGCCACCGCCCTTCGCCGCCTACGCCCAGCACTCGGACCAGGAAAAACTTCTACCTCCGTCACACACGGAGAAGCCTCCGCCGCAGCCACGTCCAAGGCGGCAAAATAATCCAAGTCCTCACCCGAAGACTCTTCCGTCCACACAACCAAACTCCCAGAATCATCAAACTCAAAAAACTTAGACACAGACTCATCAGATTCATTTCCAGCAACCACGGTCGACGCCACCACAAATTTAGCAGTAGCGGTTGCGTGCGCAGGCCCAAAATCCTGAACCTGCGCAGCAACCAAGGTTCAGTAACACAGACAAAATTCACTAACTCCCCCACACCCACTAAGCCACCTACGAAGGCCCAGCCGCCGCCACGGGATCCTTTGCCGCTAGCTCCACCTTCGGGGGATCTTCCGCCATCGGTGCAGGGGCTGGCAACGAGCCTTCACCAGACTCAGTAGACGTAGGTGCAGCGAGGGAGGCTTCGCCGGTTTCCGGAGGCAATGCCAGGTCGACTTCAACCTCGGGCAGCACCAGGTTAACCTCCGCCTCGGGCCGCGCGCCATTCAAATGCCCAAAGTCTTCAACATCCTCGGCACGCACCATCTGCAGCAACAGCACACTCATTCAGCAAACCCACGCGTACCCTCATTCCACGACACGAAACAAAAGACAAACTTTACCTGATCCCTCGCCCGGTCAGACCGTTCCCTAACTGCCTCTCGACCATAAGGTCCCCACATCCGATCAAAGAGTGCCCCCGTGGAGCCCTTCACCACAGGGTCTTCGACCCAAAAAATTTCGCGCTCAAAGTCTTCATCTGACTGATCAAAGACCTTATAGTGTTTGCACCCCTCGCGTGACAGCGCGTTCATTGCCCCCTCGCATGTGACGAGGGAGGCGTAGGACATGAAGCCTTGCACAATAGTCGGGAGCACCCGCAGCTCCTCCTGCAACCATTCAAGGAAGTGAAGGCTAGCCTCATGGTCGGGCACTTCAAA
Source organism: Zea luxurians (assembly GCA_029449295.1). NCBI lineage: Eukaryota > Viridiplantae > Streptophyta > Magnoliopsida > Poales > Poaceae > Zea > Zea luxurians. The sequence continues at coordinate 52,860,831 of JAOPSE010000014.1, read as the reverse complement.
ATCTGCAGTCCGTGCACCCAGTTCGTGGTATGCCTCCACGAGCTGCGCGTGCGTCCGCACGATTTCTGAGCGCACCGAGGTCTCAGCCTTGTCCACGCGGCTGCGCAGGGCGTCGAACCTCGCCTCCCATTCCTCGGCACGTTGGCTAGCGAGGCTACCCTTCGCCAGCGCCGCCTTAGCCTCCGCTCGTGCAGCCTGCATTTCGGCGACGGCATGGTTAGCCTCCCTCCTCTCCTCCACCAGCTGGCGTCGGAGGTCATTCCTATCAGCCTCCAGGGCGGCCACCTTCTCCGCCAGCCTGCGGCTCTTGCTCTCCGCGGCCGACTTATCCCGGATAGCATCCGCGTGCTACGCCCGAAGATTTTTGACTTCGGCAATGACGTCCATGGTCAGAACGTCCGATGCAACACAATCGACAAAGTCAGCAGCCTGGCAAAAACACAAGTCAAACCTTCATGAGACAGACGCATGAACCAAAACACAGCAAACATCAAAGTCCAGCGCAACTTACTTGCTTCAGCTGTTGCGTCAGCTGCTGCGACAACTGCTGAGACACTTCCCTTAGCTGCTGGGACATGGTGCCCGCCACGTCCCTAGCGGCAGCGGCCGTCAGAATCTCGCCGCTCGCGCAAAAGGCGGCCCAAGGGTCCTGCGTGACCCCCTTCGCCTTTACCACCGCCGATGGCGAGGTGGCTGCCAGCGAAGGCAGGACAACAACCAAGTGCCCCTCGCCCGACCCTACAACACGTCTCCGGTCAAAAAAAAAGAAGACTTACCACCCAGGTAGTCCTCGACACTGATATTTGTGCCGAAGTCAGCAACACGTTGCGCTAGCGACGGACCGCCCGGGAGAGGCTTGGTTTCGCTAGCGGCTGCAACCTTCTCGCCTGTCGATGCCTTGCTGCCCCCGGGCGCAGCCGCTTTCACAGCCGGCACCAGCTTGCTGCTGCCGGAGGCCGCAGCCTTCGCGCTTCCTCGCGCCCTCTTCGCCTTGCGCACGGGGTCGACCATCCTGACGACCGGCCGGCGCTTCTGCGCAGCATCTCGATGGTCCTTATTCATCACTGCCGACACAACAGCAGCAATATTCCGTCCATAAGAAAACACTCTCAAGTCACGAGCCATGCGAGACGTAAAGAAGTCTCCGCCAGCCGCGCGGGGGATAGGAACGTTCTTGGGCCATCGACCCCCTGTAACCTCCAGCATCCGCGCCGAAGACTCCCGGAGCTCGGGCGAAGACATCCTTCCCCCGGGGCCACGTTTGTCACACCAAGTTTTAGAAGGCAAACCGAATGTGAACCATGTACGTGCCAGGATCAGCAATTCACGTACATAGCAGTTACATAACATGGACATCATCACACAGTGCTCAAATAGTAAAGGAAAATAATAGTCGATTACATCATATGTCTGAGACATCCACATAGTCTTTACAATAAATCAAAGTGCGGAAAAGAAACGTAGATAAACATGGCCTTCACAGGCAGCCGACTGGGGGTTGCCGCTAACCCACGCCTAGAACTCGTCGTAGTCTTGGAACTCCTGTAAGTCTCCTTCCACAACTTCATCTTCTCCTGAGCAGTGGTTGCAATGCTGACAACCTGAGGATGGGGGGGGGGGGTTTGGTGTGTAGAGCAAGGGTGAGTACACATCAACATACTCAGCAAGTATCCTGTTTGGCTGTAGTGGACTAGCTTTATGTGGGGGTAAGTCAAGTGGTTGCTTTTAGTTGGTCAGATTATTATTTACTAGTAGAAAGCCAGGTTTTAACATTAACCCAAGTTATTAGCCCGATGTACCCTTTCCAAACGAAAAGAATACCACTTACCAGTACCATAGTCATAACCAAAACCATCAGTCTCATTGCCACCTGTAAACCAAGATGTCTCTGATCAAGTACCACTAATCACTGGAGCTCCCTTGGCCGCTCATAACCGCGAGCACGGCTGATATATCAGTTTTCAAACACTCTGCAGAGGTTGTGCACTTTACCCATAAGCCGTGATTCCCTTTCTGCCCGGAGAGAGCTACTCCCCATTGACCACTACCTAGGTGGTCCAGCAGGGCATCACTACGTAGCCTTTACAAAGATTCCCCGAGGCTGTAGCCGCCCGTTAGGTTTCCTAAATGTACCGCACTCCTCCCCAAGGGACAAATCAACCTTGGCAGAGCGAGCCGCATACACCGAGCCCCATTGACGACACGACGACTAAGCGAACTACACCGCGGTTCCTCTAATTACTCAGCTAAGGGCGTCCCACTCCACCCTCATGGTTGCACTGTTTTCCCAGGCGATCATCCAACGAACAGGTCCATACGGAGAGGCACTCGAGAAACCGCTCGAGCCCCCTTAAAGGCCACAAGTATAACATCTTAATAAAAGAGGGGAAAAACAGCGTATCATAAATAATTCTCATCATGTTCATTGATTAATGTTCAGCAATAGCATAAAGCTAAACAATAATAATCCAACCCGAATAGGTAAACAAGGACATGGATAACAAAAGCTAGTCAATCCTTAGGTATACATGTGTAAAGCGGAAGGTGAATTAAAGAATGAATAGGACAGAGATAGGTCAAGGGACACTTGCCTCCACCAACCGACTGCTGCTCAGGGGCTTCTCCTGCGAGTTCCTCGGGCTCTTCATCCGGATCGTTCTCTATGCGAGTGTAAACATACATACATCCATCCATTGAAATTAGGAAACCAACAATACACCATACAAGAGAACAAGTAGATTAAACATGCATAGAATATCACATACGATAATGAATTTACCATGGTTAGAAAGAGGCGGGGAAAGGTCTCGCGAGGGTTAAAGCTTATGCTCGAGGCGCGTTACAGATAGGCGGATAACTAGACGTTACGTGCTCTAGTTCCAATTGGTTCTAACAAAAGGATTAGCTACATGCACTAATGTAAACGTGACCACTTTTAGTAGATTGACATTGAATGAGATATATGATTAGCGATACAAATTAACTAACGTAACCAATTTCCAAATTGAGACTCATATCTTATTAATATAAACAACGTGATTAGCGCGCATAGGATACGGGGGGGGGGGGGGGGGGGGGGGGTAGACGGGGACGTTTGGGGGGGTAGACGAAGGCACGACGGCCGTGCCAAGGCACTGTGTATTACGCGGGCACGCGCGCGAGGCCGCACACACGCGCCGCGAACTAGCTGTGCGCACATCGGGGCCGCGCGCTAGCCGAGCTCAAGGTCGCACGCCATAGGCACGCTGGGCCGAGCTCGAGGCCGCGCCGGGGTCGTCACGACGCGAGCAAGGCATGGCGGGGCGAGCGGGCAAGCACGCCGGTGCAAGCGAGCACGAGCGAGTGAGGACGCCGCAGACCACGGCGGGCGAGGCACAGGCGGGGCGAGGACACGGCCGGCCACCACGCCGGGGCGGGGACGGCGCGGCCGAGCCGGGGCAGGGCGGGGGTGGCCAAGTTGGGGTGGGGCTCGCCGGGGACAGGCGCGGCGGGGGAGGCCGAGCCGGGCTCGGGGGCGGGCAGGTCGCCGGGGGGCGGCCGAGCCGGGCACGGGACGGGGCGGGGCGGCTCGTCGGAGGGGCGGCCGAGCCGGGGCGCGGCGGGGCCGGCGCGGGCGAGGGCGGGCGCGGGGCGGCTCGCCGGAGGGGCGGCCGAGCCGGGGCGCCAAGTGGACGGGGCGGGGCGGCTCGCCGGAGGAGCGGCCAAGGCCGGGCGGCGCGGGGCGAGGCCGGGCCGGGGCGGGGCGCGGCCGGCGCGGGCGAGGGCGGGCGCGGCCGCGGCGGGGCTAGGGCGAGCGTGCCCATGGCGCGGGGGAGGGCACCGACGAGAGGCGAAGGAGGAGGAAGGGGAGGGAGAAGAGGGGAGGGGGAGGGAGGATCTCACCGTGGGCGGGGGAGGGCGCGGCGGCGGCGCTAGGGCGGCGGCGGCTAGGGCGGTGGCGGCTAGGGTTAGGGGAGAGGGAGTTGGGGGAGGGGATGACGGGCGGGACCCGCGGGAGAGGAGTGAGAGGGAATTTGGGGGGGGGGAGGGGTGGCTGGGCCGCTTGGGCCCAAAGGGGGAAGGGGGGGCGCGGCTGGGCCGCCAGGACGGCCCACGGCGGGGGAGGGGGCGGCTGGGCTGCCAGCTGGGCCGACACGAAGGGGGAGGGGGCGGCTGGGCCAAAAGGGAGAAGGGGGGAGAGAAAAAGAAAATCTTTTCTTTTTCTAATTTCCATATTTTCTTATATGCCTAATCCTCCAATTCACCTGACCACAAGCAGAAGAGTGCATAATCCGGCATGATGCAACAACCAAAAATAGTTCTAGGTTTTGCTTACACAAGAAGTCGAGCTAATTCTCACTATAACTTCTGGAAAAGATCAAGGCTTAGCGAGAAGAAAAGGGAAAAGGAAAGGGTAACACCTGAATTTGGTGTGAGAAAAGAAGAAAAAAAATTCTACCCCCAAATTCAGGACGTTACAAACCTATACCCCTTAAAAGAATCTCGCCCTCGAGATTCAGGGTTGGCTAGCAAAGAGCTCAGGGTATTTGGCCATCAGATCATCTTCACGCTCCTAGGTCGCTTCTTCCTCTGAATGGTGATTCCATCTGACTTTGCACATTCTGATGGTCTTCCTTCGGGTGACTCTGTCTGCGGTCTCAAGGATTTGCGTTGGCTTCTCAACGTAGGTCAAGTCCTCCTGGACTTCAAGACCTTCCACTGGCAACTGCTCTTCCGGGACACGCAAGCACTTCTTTAACTGAGACACATGAAAGACATAATGCACAGTAGAAAAATTTTCTGGCAGACTGAGCTGATAGGCCACTTCTCCACGCCTTGAGAGAACTTGGTACGGACCAATGTAGCGGGGTGCTAGCTTGCCTTTGACTCCGAACCTTCTGACTCCTCTGATCGGTGACACTTTCAGATAGACAAAGTCTCCGACTTCAAAACTCAGCTCTCTTCTTCTTGTGTCTGCATAGCTTAGCTGCCTTGATTGCGCTATCTTCAGATTCTCTCGGACTATCTTGATGTTCTCTTCGGCTTCAAGCAAAATATCTGGCCCGAACACTTGCTTTTCTCCAGGCTGATCCCATTGCAACGGAGTTCTACAACTCCTTCCATAAAGCGCTTGAAATGGTGACATCTTCAAGCTGGCTAGGTAACTGTTGTTATAGGAGAACTCTGCATAAGGCAATCGCTTGTCCCATCCGGACTGATCTTGCAACGCATAGGCTCTCAACATGTCTTCGAGGATTTGATTGGTACTTTCAGTCTGACCATCTGTCTGTGGATGATAAGCTGAACTGAAAATCAGATGTGTGCCCAAGGCTTCATGCAACTGCTACCAGAAATGAGAGGTGAACTGCGTTCCTCTGTCTGACACTATCTTCTTTGGCACACCGTGAAGACAAACGATCCGAGACATGTACAACTCTGCCAATACTGCACTGCTGTAGTTGGTCTTGACAGGTATGAAGTGGGCTGACTTGGTTAAGTGGTCCACCACTACCCAAATGGAATCATAGCCAGCTCGAGTGCGAGGTAATCCGACTATGAAATCCATACCGATTTCATCCCATTTCCACTGAGGGATTTGCAACGGTTGCAACAATCCAGCTGGTCTCTGGTGCTCTGCCTTGATCCATCGATAACTATCACACGTAGCCACATGCTCTGCGATCTCCCTCTTCATTCCGTACCACCAGAATTTCTTCTTCAGATCTTGATACATCTTCTCACTGCCAGGGTGAATCGAATAGGCTGTCTCATGAGCTTCCTTGAGGATCAACTCCCGAATGGATTGGACATTGGGAACACACAAGCGGTCTTTGAACCATATCACACCTTCTGCATCTTCCCGAAAATCTTTGCCTCTGCCATCTAGAATCAGTCGTCGGATCTCACTAACCTTCTCATCGTTCTTCTGCGCTTCTTTGTTTTCTCGCTCCAAGGTAGGTTCCAACTCAATGGTGACTCCTCGCGTGTTGTTCAGAAATCTGAGACTCAACCTGTCAAACTCCTTGGCCAACTCATAAGGCATTGGATGAGCGACCATCAGATTGACCTGACTCTTCCTGCTCAAAGCATCTGCCACTACGTTCGCTTTACCTGGGTGGTAGTGAATCTCCAACTCATAGTCTTTGATCAACTCTAACCATCTTCGCTGCCTCATATTCAACTCTGTCTGAGTGAATATGTACTTCAGACTCTTGTGGTCTGTGTAAACATCACATTTCTGTCCATACAGATAGTGCCTCCATGTCTTCAGTGCGTGAACCACTGCTGCCAACTCTAGATCATGGATTGGGTAATTCTTCTCATGAACCTTCAGCTGTCGGGACGAGTAAGCCACAACTCTTCCCTCTTGCATCAACACGCATCCCAAACCAGTGTAACAAGCATCACAATACACCGAGAAGGGCTTGTGCACATCAGGCAAGACTAGGACAGGCGCTGTTGTCAACTTCTGTTTCAGCGCTTCGAAGGCCTCCTGGCATTTTTGGGTCCAATTAAACTCAACCTTGTTGCCTAGCAATGCTGTCATTGGTTTCGCAATCTTCGAAAACCCTTCAATGAATCGCCGATAATATCCGGCCATTCCAATGAAACTCTTGATTCCTCGAGCATCTGTTGGCGCTTTCCAGTTCAGAATGTCTGCCACTTTCTTCGGATCCACAGCCAATCCTTCTTTGTTGATTATGTGACCCAAGAATAGGACTTCATTGATCCAAAATTCACACTTACTCAACTTTGCATACAACTGGTGCTCTCGCAATCTCTGCAATACCATCCTCAAATGATCTGCATGCTCTTCTTCGCTTTGAGAATAAAGCAGAATGTCCTCAATGAATACCACCACAAACTTGTCAAGATAATCCATGAATACACTGTTCATCAAGTTCATAAAGAAGGCTGGCGCATTGGTCAAACCAAAAGACATCACAGTGAACTCATACAAACCATACTTGGTAATGAATGCCGTCTTTAGAATGTCCGAAGGTCGGATCCTGAGCTGATGATAACCTGACCTCAGATCAATCTTGGAGAACACACTGGCTCCTCTCAACTAGTTGAACAGATCTTCTATTCTGGGCAAGGGGTACTTGTTCTTGATCTTGACTTCATTCAAAGCTCGGTAATCGATACACATCCTTTTGGTGCCATCTTTCTTTTCCACAAACAGGACAGGGGCGGCCCAAGGCGAGGTGCTTGGCCGGATGTAACCTTTCTCTGACAGCTAATCAATCTGCTTCTTAAGCTCAACCAACTCTGGCCCAGATATTCTGTAAGCTCTCTTAAAGATAGGGGAGGTTCCAGGAAGAAGCTCTATGGCAAACTCAACTTTCCGCTCTGGTGGCATACCCGGTAAGTCCTTTGGAAACACATCTGGGAATTCGGACACAACCTTGATACTCTCAATTGGGTCTGCTTCACTGCTATCAACGGCCATCTGATAACAACTTCCTTTCTTTGGCTCAGGCGGGACTAAATCGGTCACCACTTCCTCTCCTAGTGGAGACACCAACTTGATTGTCCTCTTATCACAACTGATAACTGCCTGATACTTATCTAGCCAATTCATCCCCAGGATGACATCTATTCCCTGAGTACCCATTACTATGAGGTTGGCGGGAAACGCTATCCCCCTTATTTCCACACATACATTCAAACAAATGCTATCGGCTCGAATTCTACCACCGGCTGAGTCAATTTGAATGGGGGTTGACATGGTAGTAATTGGAAAATTATGTGCTTCTACCCATGATGCAGTAATGAAAGAATGTGTTGCTCTAGTATCAAATAACACTTCTGCAATATGGGAGTCGACTGGGAACATACCTACTATCATGCCGGGGGTCTCCTGAACTGCTTCAGCCTCCAAGTGATTCAGTCTTCCATGATTGTAACGCGGCTGAGAGCGGTTGCCTGCTCTAGGTTGAGGCACATTCTACTTTGCTGGGGCATTGGGGCCTGACTGCTGCTGGGCTGCCTTCTTCGGACATTGCATCACCCAGTGGCCTTGCTCTCCACAGTGGAAACATGCTCTGTTTCCAACCTGAGCTGGTGCTGCCTGATTGCTCTGCTGGTTTGCTGGGACAGGAAGACGAGGTGCTTGCTGATTCTGCCTCTGGAACTGACCTCCTGACTGATTGCTTTGACGGTTCTGATAGTGCTGAGGATACTGCCTTTGGAACTGCTGATGTTGCTGAGGTGGACGCTGGTTCTGCCTGAACTGCTAAGGTTGATTGCCTGAGAAACGAGGACGGTTGCTGCTTCCAGGCTGGGATCCACTGATCTTGCACTTACGATCCTCCATCTCCTTACGCTTCCTCTCTGTCATGATTGCTCTATCAATCAAGTGCTGGAATGTCGAAAAGGTATGATTCATCAGTTGATAGTGCAGAGGGTCAACCAAGCCTTTCAGGAAACAGTATTGTCTCTTGGCGTCGGTGTTGACATCTTCAGGAGCATAGCGAGACAATTGTAGAAACCTGTCTCGATACTCACTGACTGACATCGACCCTTGCTTAAGGGCCAGGAACTCCTCCTTCTTCACTGTCATCAGACCTGCAGGAACATGGTACTGACGAAAGCTACCTCTGAACTCTTCCCAGGTGATGGCGTCGGGGTTGGCATGGGTGGCGAGATAAGACTCCCACCATGACTGAGCTGCTCCTCTCAACAGACGGGGACCATACAGGACTTTCTCCATGTCGTCACACTGAGCGGTATGCAACTCCTGCTCCATAGTGCGCAGCCAGTCTTCAGCATCCATGGGGTCAGAAGAGTGAGCAAACGTTGGTGGATGACCTCTCATGAATTCAGCATGTTTGTCTCTGGGCATATGAGGCATCTGAGGCTGAGGTGGTGCCTGCTGCTGTTGTTGTTGTTGCTGCTGCTGAATGGCGGCCAGAGTCTGACCGATGGCCTGAACTGCCTGAGTCTGCATCAGAAACATCTGCTCGATCGACATTGGGGGCGGGGGCAGCAGGTGCTGTTGCGGAGGCACCTCATCCTGCTGAGCGGCTCGCTCCTGCTAAGCATGCCTTCCTCCTCGGCGCCTATTCTCTGACATCTGCAGAATGCAACCACACATCAGAACTGATCTGGCAAATCTTGCAGCATAAGAAAAGAGTATAGAATCCTTCGACAACACTGAACAGATGAGCATCTTCACTGATCTCCAACACAGACCACCAGCTTCTCAGATAAAGAGGAAAGTGGAATAAAAGGTTTCCCAACTATATAACTAACTCCATTAACATAATAGGTAAACCAAAATGCAGGGGATACCCACACTCTGGTGATAGTCCTTACAAAGATCCAAACCAAACATAGTTCATCATGACAAACATAAATGCACAGGATATAGCAAACTACCCTGTCTAACTAAGACTAACTAAAAGCGAGACTAATGCTAAGACTGTAGCTTCTACGTATATATTTCGTATCAATTACAAGATCCAACTCTAATGAGCTATGGTTCTAGATTTATCTTGGTCTTGCAGTCGGGATTGCCATACGACTGCGTCCATGCCGAGGTGAGCGGTACGGGTGCTGAGTCCCGACGGGAGCGGGGGAACCATCCTCCAGGTGACGACGTTCCGCGCGCTCAGCCCGTAGCAGGGCGATCTCAGCACGAGCCCTACTCAGCTCGTCTAGCGCATGGTCCAGCTCCATGTTTAGCATGGCGGCTAGGTTGACTGTGCTGCTCAACCTAGGATTGTCCTCACCAACAGGTGAGGCAATCATGCCTCCTGCGCTGCCAGATGGACGGCGGGGGTAGTACTTTAGGTTGAGACCATCAGCTACCCCACCGATCACTGAGCAGTAGTGCGAAAGCGCACGTCGTGCGGCATCTTACATGGCCGCCTCAGCTGAGTCCCGCTCAGAGATAGAATAGTGCTCCGAGCAGACCTCAGCACCCCAGAGACTGTTCTCTGGACGACGCACCAAGCAGGTCGCCTCCCAGCGGTCCGGGTAGACCCCGCGACTGTGCTGGTAGACCACACAGCGATACTCGATGGACCAAGTACGCCGGTCAAGTGCCCGACGTAGCAGGGTGTCGAGCGCACCGTGGAAGTGACACCCGCGAGCAGCGTCGCGAGTGACGGGTCGAGCAACCCATCCTTCCGGCTCCTGGTCAGCAGAAAAGTCGGTGTCGTGGCTCGAGCTGTCGTCACCACCTCCATCGTCTGGGTCTCCTCCCGCAGCTACTCCAGAAGCTAGAGCGCCCAGTGGTGGTGCAGGGGGTGCCTCCAGGGGAAGCACAGGGGAGCAGCTCCTCACGGACTCTATCTCCTGCTGGAGCGAGAAGGAAGAACCCTACTGCTCCTGTCGTCGACGTTCCTGCTCCTCATGCAGGCGGTGGTGCAGTCTCTCCAAGTGGCTGGACTGTCCGGCCACGGGACGGCGAAGCGGACGCTTAGCAAGGTGGAGGGTAAGAAGGGGATGACGGACTTTCGTGCAGTGTGTCTAAGACGAGCCATCTACAAAAGACACCGCAAGCAAAGGAGTGAGAACAGAATTAATATGACCAGCAAGTAATGAACCATAAATAAATGAAGGACTAGAATAAAACAGAATTTTCAGCAAGGTATAATATATAGTAGAACATAGTTTTGGTCGATATGACCAACTTTTGAAGGGATATCAAAGTCAAGGCAGGGACAGAGGTCTATAGTCCTTAGAACGACCATCCTACTCTAGGTTAGCGGTCCTACAGTCAGCACGGCTTTGATATCACTTATGTCACACCCAGTTTTAGAAGGCAAACCGAATGCGAACCATGTACGTGCCAGGATCAGCAATTCACGTACACAGCAGTTACATAACATGGACATCATCACATAGTGCTCAAATAGTAAAGGGAAATAATAGTCGATTACATCATATGTCTAAGACATCCACATAGTCTTTACAATAAATCAAAGTGCGGAAAAGAAACGTAGATAAACGCGGCCTTCACAGGCAGCCGACTGGGGGTTGCCGCTAACCCACGCGTAGAACTCGTCGTAGTCTTGGAACTCCTGGATGTCTCCTTCCACAGCTTCATCTTCTCCTGGGCAGTGGTTGCAATGCTGACAACCTGAGGATGGGGGGGGGGGTTTGGTGTGTAGAGCAAGGGTGAGTACACATCAACATACTCAACAAGTATCAGTTTTCAAACACTCTGCAGAGGTTGTGCACTTTACCCACGAGCCGTGATTCCCTTTCTGCCCGGAGAGAGCTACTCCCCATTGACCACTACCTAGGTGGTCCAGCAGGGCATCACTACGTAGCCTTTACAAAGATTCCCCGAGGCTGTAGTCGCCCGTTAGGTTTCCTAAATGTACCGCACTCCTCCCCAAGGGACAAATCAACCTTGGCAGAGCGAGCCGCATACATTGAGCCCCATTGACGGCACGACGGCTAAGCGAACTACACCCCGGTTCCTCTAATTACTCAGCTAAGGGCGTCCCACTCCACCCTCATGGTTGCACTGTTTTCCCGGGCAGTCATCCAACGAATAGGTCCTTACGGAGAGGCACTCGAGAAACCGCTCGAGCCCCCTTAAAGGCCACAAGTATAACATCTTAATAAAAGAGGGGAAAACAGCGTATCATAAATAATTCTCATCATGTTCATTGATTAATGTTCAGCAATAGCATAAAGCTAAACAATAATAATCCAACCCGAATAGGTAAACAAGGACATGGATAACAAAAGCTAGTCAATCCTTAGGTATACATGTGTAAAGCGGGAGGTGAATTAAAGAATGAATAGGACAGAGATAGGTCAAGGGACACTTGCCTCCACCAACCGACTGCTGCTCAGGGGCTTCTCCTGTGAGTTCCTCGGGCTCTTCAACCGGATCGTTCTCTATGCGAGTGCAAACATACATACATCCATCCATTGAAATTAGGAAACCAACAATACACCATACAAGAGAACAAGTAGATTAAACATGCATAGAATATCACATACGATAATGAATTTACCATGGTTAGAAAGAGGCGGGGAAAGGTCTCACGAGGGTTAAAGCTTATGCTCGAGGCGCGTTACGGGTAGGCGGATAACTAGACGTTACGTGCTCTAGTTCCAATTGGTTCTAACAAAAGGATTAGCTACATGCACTAATGTAAATGTGACCACTTTTAGTAGATTAACATTGAATGACATAGATGATTAGCTATACAAATTAACTAACGTAACCAATTTCCAAATTGAGACTCCTATCTTATTAGTATAAACAACGTGATTAGCGTGCATAGGATACGGGGGGAGGGTAGACGGGGATGTCTGGGGGGGGGGGTAGACGAAGGCACGACGGCCGTGCCAGGGCACTGCGCATTACGCGGGCACGCGTGCGAGGCCGCACGCACGCGCCGCGAACTAGCTGTGCGCACATCGGGGCCGCGCGCTAGCCGAGCTCAAGGCCGCGCGCCATAGGCACGGTGGGCCGAGCTCGAGGCCGCCCCGGGGCCGTCACGACGCGAGCAAGGCACGGCGGGGCGAGCGGGCAAGCACGCCGGGGCAAGCGAGGACGAGTGAGTGAGGACGCCGCGGACCACGGCGGGCGAGGCACGGGCGGGGCGAGGACACGGCCGGCCACCACGCTGGGGCGGGGACGGCGCGGCCGAGCCGGGGCGGGGCGGGGACGGCCGAGCTGGGGCGAGGCTCGTCGGGGACGGGCGCGGCGGGGGAGGCCGAGCCGGGCACGGGGGCGGGCTCGCCGGGGGCGGCCGAGCCGGGCACGGGACGGGGCGGGGCGGCTTGCCGGAGGTGCGGCCGAGCCGGGCACGGGACGGGGCGGGGCAGCTCGCCGGAGGGGCGGCCGAGCCGGGGTGCGGCGGGGCCGGCGCAGGCGAGGGCGGGCACGGGGCGGCCGAGCCGGGGCACGGCGGGGCCGGCGCGGGCGAGGGCGGGCGCGGGGCGGCTCGCCGGAGGGGCGGCCGAGCCGGGGCGCCGAGCGGACGGGGCGGGGCGGCTCGCCGGAGGGGCGGCCGAGGCCGGGCGGCGCGGGGCGAGGGCGCGGCCAGCGCGGGCGAGGGCAGGCGCGGCCGGGGCGAGCGCGCCCACGGCGCGGGGGAGGGCACCGACGAGAGGGGGAAGGAGGAGGAAGGGGAGGGAGAAGAGGGGAGGGGGAGGGAGGACCTCACCGTGGGCGGGGGAGGGTGCGGCGGCGGCGCTAGGGCGGCGGCGGCTAGTGTTAGGGGAGAGGGAGTTGGGGGAGGGGATGACGGGCGGGGCCCGCGGGAGAGGAGAGAGGGAATTTGGGGGGGAGGGGCGGCTGGGCCGCTTGGGCCCAAAGGGGGAAGGGGGGGCGCGGCTGGGCCGCTAGGACGGCCCACGGCAGGGGAGGGGGTGGCTGGGCCGCCGCGGGGCCCACGCGGGAAGGGGGGGGAAGGGGGGGTGCGCGGTTGGGCCGCCAGCTGGGTCGTCGCGAAGGGGGAGGGGGCGACTGGGCCAAAAGGGAGAAGGGGGAGAGAGAAAAAGAAAAAGCTTTTCTTTTTCTAATTTCCATATTTTCTTATATGCCTAATTCTCCAATTCACGTGACCACAAGCAGAAGAGTGCATAATCCGGCATGATGCAACAACCAAAAATAGTTCTAGGTTTTGCTTACATAAGATGTCGAGCTAATTCGCGCTATAACTTCTAGAAAAGATCAAGGCTTAGCGAGAAGAAAAGGGAAAAGGAAAGGGTAACGCCTGAATTTGGTGTGAGAAAAGAAGAAAAAAAATTCTACCCCTAAATTCAGGACGTTACAACGTATGTCCCCATCAACTCCATAGCAAATCTATCAGAGACCCCCAACTCCCCCACCGCAGTACCTAGCTTTCTTTTCTTAGTGGCTGGGGCGGCCTCCGGCGTGGGGTCTTCTTTAGCCACAGCCGCTGGTCTTTTCCTGCAGCGGTCGACAACGTCTTCCCCGGGATAACCGCCATATGGTAAACGATTCAACTCGAAGACCCTATTCAGGCGGTCGTTGGATCCGCGTATATCCCAGCTCCGCAAGGCCTCCGTCTTCGGCATGTAGCGCCCCACAATTCGCACCGCCCCATCCTCCGCTTCACGCACAACCACGACAAGATCCCGCCCTCGCACATCCAAAGCAAAAAGCGGACTTCGTACTTTCCGCCCACCCAGGGAGGGCATCACGTGAGGGCATACTTCACCCAACGCCCATCCATGCGCTAAGGGCCACACCCCATACCCTATGAACTCTTCAACTAGATCACGCCCACTACTCGTACGGGCAGCAATCCAAAGGGCCACTTCATTCTCATCATCCTCTGCTACTTCAAATGGCGGGTACGCCACATAATAATGAGAGCCGCCCATGGCTGCAGGGAGCCCTGGGCGGTCTTTGACTTCGGCCTCTGAAACATAGAACCAGTAATTCCACCAGTTGCCCCACTTATTTCGGGCATAGGGGACCAGCTCCACGACTTCCATCGAAGTCTTCCCGGACTTCGGCGTGAAAGTGCACGATCCGAATTGCACAATCTCATGTCCAATTTTTCTCTTCTGCCAGTGCAGACAGTAATGCTTGGTGAAGACCTCCACTGAAGGCTGACCGCCATACGATGTCGTTGCCCAAACGTACTTCGCCAACGCCACCACAACGTTCGGTGTCAGTTGGTGAACCTAGACTTCGAACTTCTGCAGAACCTCCGACACAAAACGGTGCGCAGGCAAGCGAAGGCCAGCGATGAAAAAATGCCTCAAAAACAACCAATTTGCCCTCGGGCTCGAGAACCTCCTCTGCCCCCGGGATGTGCCCAACCCCGCCGCCAAAATACCCCAACTGTTGCATATCTTGCACGCGGACCGACAACATCCGCGAAACACCAAATTCCACCGTATCACCCGGTTGTAACTCTGCTGCCGCCACAGTGCCTGAGGTATCTTCGGACGACGCCTCGGCCGTCGGCGTGGTCGTAGCAGACGAGGAGGAAGACGGCATGGCTACGTACCGTCGACGGCGGCGTGCGGTCTGCTTCACATGGGCCAGATCTCTGATGAACAGGAGCAAGGAGGGCACACAAGCAAGCGAGCAGTTTGAAAAGGAGGTTAGGGTTTTCGCGGCACGCGGAAAGGTAAATTTCAACCTGCGCCGCCTCCACCCCCTTTTATACACAGGGCGCGACGCTTGGGGAAACCTGCAATCCAACAGTACGCCATCAATCAACGGTCATGTCATAAACCCCCGCGGAACCACTTCGAGCGAGGGCAGCGTCTCCACCATCTAGTGACGCCTTTGGCACCAGATGACTTAGTCGAACTGGTCCCTCGGAGGGCAAATGTTGGGGCGAAGGCGAAGACGCCACCCTTCGCTCGATGCCTTCGCCAGTCTCGCTGCACCAACGGAGAAAAGACGACCGGCATACCCCTTCGCTCAATGCCTTCGCCAGTCTCGCTGCACCAACGGAGACAAGACGACTGGCAGACTCCACCCTTCGTCCAATGCGCCAAGGAACGAAGGCGTCTGGCGAGGTCGTCCCATCCCGTGACGTTGTCCAACACGAAGGCCCACGTGCAATCTGGCCCATCATAACAGGCCCTGCGTGGCCACGGAGCATTACGGGCCTAATTTGTAAAGGTGTAACACCTCAGGTGTTACCATGGCTAGAACACACCTTGGTACTAGGGATTATGATCACATGTGGTAATGACTTAAGGAACCACATAAGAACTTTGGAGATCATGTGTTAATCAAAGTTTGTTAATGACCTAAGAAGTATTACTCAAATCTTTGTACCCTTACCACCTTGGATAAGAGGAGGGGGGGAAACCCTAGACCTCTCTTTAACCCTATATCTCAAGGCCATGAATAAGAGGGAGAGAGAGAGTGAGCAAATGTGCAAAACATGGGTAATCTTCAACCAAACCTTAAGTAACCTTATAACCAGCAATTAGGGGAAGGAAATATTGCAAAAAGACCCCTGGAGAAACCCCAAATCAAATCTCTAAGTGGAGAGAGAGCTAGAGCTCTCTATTTCTCTCTAAGTTAAAAACAATACCTACACTAAAGATCAGTCGTGTTCACCTCGAAGCTGGCACCAAATCCACCTATGTTCTATACCAAAAATGTGGCATACCACCTAAGGCACCCACTGGCAAAAGCTGAGCCCGAGACTTGGACGTTTGACATGCCTTGGCATGGTTTTTGTCGCGTGGTGGGCAGAGTGACACACCCGATTTGGCGACCCAAGATCTCCCTCCCTAGGCCATATTTGCCATGGCGTCTCACAGATGAGTGATAGCCCTAGGTGCCAGGAAAAGACTCGCGCCAGATTTTTGCCAAGACTCGCACGTTTGCGACTTGGGTGAGCTATGGAACAAGGGCAGAAGAAAAGCTCCACGTGTTCGACGCGCTCTGCCGCGCCAGAGCACGCCCGCGCCCGACCCCGCGCCTCGCCGAGCCGCGCCCGTGTCCCCTGTGTGCGCCCGCGCCTATAAAACCCACTAAGGCATCGGCCACACTTCTCCGCGCACGCTCAAACCTCGCCGGAGCTCAACTCACCGTCGTTTGCCCGTGCACGGCGTGTCTGTGGCCACCCGAGCCCCTACCATCGTGGACCGGCCAGCCTAGACCTTCCCAGCCCCGTCCAACCCTCGGAGACGAGTGTGCACAGCTCAGTGAAGCTTTCTGAGTGAGGAATCGAAGCCTGCTTCGCCGGAGAGGCCAATCCACGGTCGCCAGAGTTCACAACCCCGCCGGAGTACGTGGACCGGGTAATCCACTCAACCATTTTCCGATTCCTTGTGCACATGGTCTCTACGTTATCCCGTGAAGCTCACCGTGCCCTTGGATTGAACCAGATCACCGTGGTTTGGTCGGTACACTCGCCGCCGACGAGAACACCCGCCTGCGCGCGTGGACCGAGCGATTCTGGCCATCCCCACCATCGAGCCGCACCTCGCTGTGACCACCAGGGCCCCCCTGAGCCAACCCTGCCCTTCGCCGGACCTATCTCGCCGCCGGTAAGCCGCGCCACCCTTTTCTTTTCCGCAGGTACTGTTTACATTGGGGGAAGGACCGCGGGTGAGAGGAAGAGAAGGTCAGGGGGCTTTTTGAACTGTCAGCGACCTAGGGGAATAGTGGCGCAGGGGTAGATTTGTGCGGGTTGATTTAGTTTAAACCCAGGGACCTCGGTGTAAACTACTTTTTCAGAAAACCTTATTAAAACTGATTTTAAATTTGAACAGAAACTTGGAAAATCCATAACTTCTGTTTAGTTCATCCAAATTTGGTCAAACCAATTTTGTCAGACTCTAAATAATGTGACCTACTTAATAAAAATATAAAAACCCCTATGTACTATAGAAAACTATAAGGTTCTAATTTAATTATAGTTTTGGCCAAAAGCTCAATAATAGAAAGAAAAATAGTTGTACTTTTTGACTAGGGTTAGAAAAATTTGGAAGAGTTTCTATCCACTCATTGACCTGTTTAAAAACGTTAAACCTCTCTGTCCACCCCATTAAATTAGCTTTTGCCATTCATTTTACAATATGCTTAAGATTAAGAAAAATATATAAGATGATTTAAATAATGAACCAGAGGACACCCCTATTTTTGTTAGAGTACTTATTCCATGTAGTTTACTAGAAAAATCTATCATACCCTGGTGTAGTATAAAATAAGTAAGATCCCTTTTATTTTAAGAAAACAAGGAAAGCTTAGAAAAAACCTACAAAAATAACCCTAAGGTGAAAACACCCCAACCCTTGGGATAACTAATGTTTTGTTATTATGAACATAAGAAAAATACAAAATTTGTTGTTTGATATTTTTCAAATGACAAGTTAGTTATAAGCACCTTTTTGGCATAAAACTTTAGAAAATCACAACTAAATAACCACCAATTAACTTTTTGTGATTTTTGGCACAGAGGTTTATTATTATTGTTAGATGCCAACAAAAATAACCCTTAGGAAGGAACTCACCTCTAATGAAGAGTTGTAGTACAAAGTGGCCCATTTTACACAACTCTTGTTATTTTGTCTAAAGCATGGCCTCCATGTTTTAAGCCTCAGGTTCATACAACAGGCAACCCACTGTAATTTTTACAGAATTTTTGGAAAATGTTAAATCACTGTCGTAGTTCAAACCTACACTAGAAACCATAAGTAGAAAATGAAGGAAGGGGAAAAGTGAATAACGGGAAATTGATGTCATCCTAAAAACTCTTTATAACTTGTCCACTAAAGCATATAAAGGCAATACCAATTCCCTATACTTATCCTCAATAAAAACTTAAACCTAAAGGTGATTAACATAAACCACCAAAAGCCATGTATGACCCGGAAACCCTAAGTTACTCATTAATTTAGTATTCTTCTCTTAGCATAATGTTTTTTTAAAAATCCTGCATAATCATGACATACATGTTCATTGCATTTCGATAGACTGTAACCTTGCTGACGGAGAGTACGTCCTCGTGCCGGAGCAAGGAGCTGCTCAGGAGGTAGCCCCAGATCCAGCACCAGAGCCTGCACCAGAGGATCTGCCTGCCCCAGCTTTGGAATGCAAGCCCCGGTTTTATGCATAACCTGTTATTTATACTATTTTACTACACTTAATGATTGTAGGATTGTTTGTGCACTTAAGTATAGGAGTTGTTTGAAACCCTAGTTGCATGATCTCAGGAACCCCATTGAGATGAATACTAGTATGCTAGGTCGAGTAGCTGCTTTGCTAATCAGGGATCTCGGTAGAAGTCGAGTGATTTTTCTAGCACTCGCGCGAGGTCAGGAATTGGTTGTATCCACTTTCTTATCATATTGATGTTGGTTGTGGGCAACAATCCATGGGGATTAGTTGTTCATAGGACAAAAACTGGAATAAGGATTAAGGTGTGGTAACGTGAGTCAAGTGTTTGAACGTACTAAGCACATGCCGAGAAATATGGTAAATCGGTAAGCCTAGTACCTGAGTGAACCTGCCCACAGATTGCCCTCCTCACGCGACTTGAGACGTGGTCTCCCATTCCGGTTATGGTGGGTACAAGTGCGGCCACTGCACGACGGCAGTCGGGGTCAGTGGGGCATTGTGCGCCAAGGCGGTGAGCCCCTTTCTGTTGCCAGGGAATCGATGGGGACGGTTGATGTGCGTGGGGACGGAGTGCCTCGCCGCGTCGTGTGTTTTGGTTTACCTTGCAAGGTTTAAAACTCGATTCGAATCGTCTGCTTCTCGCAGCTAATGAGACTGCTTGATCCATGATGCTACATTGAGTAACAAGTGGGAATATGATGAGATGACATAAGATGTTGATTGCTAAAAATGTTTGCTACTATGTATGAGTATATAGTACACATTTAGCCTTAAGAGAGTCACACTTAAATTTGACAAAGTTAAAACTTGATTTAGAAACTCAGCTAGTGCTTTTGGCAAACCAAACCCCACAGCCAAACAGCTGCATGTCTAGAGGTAGAGGAGTAGACTCCTCACACCGGGTAAGTCTAGCTGAGTATTAGTATACTCAGCCTTGCTTGTGGCATAATTTTACAGGCTCTCTGGAGGACATGGTTGCTGGAGTGACTTGGCCGTCCGCCTTGCCACCGGGTTGGACTGTCGAGTGGGACCCCGCCTCGGCTAGAGGGGAGCATGAGGAGTGATGGGACAGGCTTCCCCATCTCTCTATTTATTTGCCGTTAGTTTTATTCCGCTGCACTTCGAACAATGATGGTTACTTTTGCAAAAACTCCGATGATGATGATGTAATAATTTAATACTCTCACATGCATGGTTTGATGCTTTATTGTATTTGCTCTGTGACTCACCATCGAGTGAGACTGTGGTACTTGATCCTGTCAGTGGCCGTGTCGGACTAGATCCGAGGGATTGACGGGTTATTCCCATTTAAGTGTGGTCTAGCCTCTAAGGCAGGACTTCGGCACTTAAGTTGGAATAATTCGGGCAGTTCCGCCACAAAAGGCTTGTCTGTAATTACAGTCTGTAACTCTGCTTTAATGGGAATATTTCGGGGATAACCTGGACGCTTGAGGGCACATGCATACTTAACCCCAGGCGCTGGGCACTCAAGCACCTATAAATACCCCCGCCCAGTGCCCTTGTAAGGGGAGATTGAGAAAGCAATCTCCCTCTTGAGCAAAACCTTGTCTGCATTACTTCTACTCCCCCGTTGGATCAAACTGCACGGCGAGCGTGGACTTTTTCCCTCACTCGTCCTGGGACTGGGTCTCCCATTCTAGATATGGTGGGTACAAGTGCGGCCACTGCACGGCGGTGGCCGGGGTCAGTGGAGCATTGTATGCCAAGGCAGGTGAGCCGTGACCGCGAACGGAGGATCGATGGGGATGGTTGACGTGTGTGGGGACGGAGTGCCCCTACATGTCGTGTGTTTAGGTTTACCTTGCAAGGTTAAAACTCGATTCGAATCGTCTGCTTCTCGCAGGTAATGAGACTGCTTGATCCATTGTACTGCATTGAGTAATAAGTCGAAATGATGTTACTGGCAAAAGATGTTGATTGATATAATGTTTGATATCATGTATGAATAGATAGGTTCTCATCTAGTCTAAAATTATTATTATAGAACTTGAAAAATCTAAAACTTGATTTTAGACTCAGCTAGTGCTTTTGGCAAACCAAACCCCTTAGCCAAACAGCTTCATGGTCTAGAGGTAGAGGAGTAGACTCGTCACACCGGGTAAGTCTAGTTGAGTATTAGTATACTCAGCCTTGCTTGTGGCATAATTTTTGCAGGTACCTCCTTGATTTGGTTGATGGTGTGATTTGGCCTTCATCCCTGCCACCGGGATAGATGGCCGAGTGGGTTACTGCTTCCGCAGGAGAGGACCTAGGAGGAGTAGCGTGGCCAGGCTTCGCTATGTTACCCGATTTTCTCCATTAGTTATTTCCACTGCATTCAAACTTATGATTATTATTTTTGGAAACTCCGATAATGTAATCACAGTTGCTACTTCCTAAATTTGTGGTATTATGCTTTATTGTATTTCTCTGTGCCTCACCTTCGAGTGAGCTAGTGGTATTCGATCCTGGATAAGTGGCTTTATCGTACTAGATCCGAGGGACTGACGGGTTATTCCGATTTAAGTGTGTTGCCGCCTCAAAGGTTGCGACTTGGGCACTTAAGCTGGAATAATTCGGGCTGTTCCGCCACATTCATCAGCCAAACAAAGTACATTGAAGACATACTTACCAAGTTTGGAATGAAGGATGCCAAGCCCATCAAGACACCCATGGGAACAAATGGGCATCTCGACCTCGACACGGGAGGTAAATCCGTAGATCAAAAGGTATACCGGTCGATGATAGGATCTTTACTCTATTTATGTGCATCTCGACTGGACATTATGCTTTCCGTCTAGCATGTGTGCAAGGTTCCAAGCCAATCCTAAGGAAGTTCACATTAGGCTCGTGAAAAAAATCATGAGATATTTAGTTTACACTCCTAAGTTTGGACTTTGGTACCCCAAGGGATCCACTTTTGATTTAATAGGATATTCCGATGCCGATTGGGCAGGGTGTAAAATTGATAGGAAGAGCACATCAAGGACTTGTCAGTTTCTGGGAAGATCCCTCGTGTCTTGGGCTTCAAAGAAACAAAACTCAGTAGCTCTCTATTGCTGAAGCCAAGTACATTGCCGCAGGCCATTGCTGTGCGCAATTACTTTGGATGAGGCAAACCCTCAAGGACTATGGCTACAAATTGAGCAAAGTCCCTCTCCTATGTGATAATGAGAGTGCAATCCACATGGCAGATATTCCCGTTGAACAGAGCCACACTAAGCACATAGACATTCGGTATCACTTTTTGAGGGTTCACCAACAAAGGGGGGATATTGAGATTGCTTATGTTAGCACCAAAGAATAATTAGCCGATATCTTCACCAAGCCATTAGATGAGAAAATCTTTATCAAACTTAGGAATGAGGCTAAATATACTTGATTCTCGGAACTTTGATTGAAACATTGCACACATAGCTTATTTGTATACCTTAGATAATATCTCTTTCATGACTACGACTAATGTGTTTTCAAGTGTATTTCTATACTAAGTCGTAGATTGAAAGGGAAATGGTGTACTTGACAAAGACAAGACTTCCACTCCACTCTACCTGTATCTTTTACCCTTCGTCATCACTCCACACCACTCTTCGATTGGTATAATCCTTTCACTCATATCTACTTGTACCAATGAGGGAGAACGTTTAAGGGCTTTCAAAGTCTCTATTTTTGGCGATTAATGCCAAAGGGGGAGAAAGTATTAACCCAAAGCAAAAGGACCGCACCACCACCTTTCGAAAATGTTTAATTGATATATTTCAAATTGGTATGTTTATTTTCAATTGGTTAATATTTTCAAAAATTGATAAAACCCTCTTGAAAACTAAGAGGAGAATTTCATTCAGGGGGAGTTTTGTTCGAGTCAAAGGAAAAGCATTTGAAACAGGGGGAGAAAATTTTCAAATCTTGAAAATGCTTCTCGCAATCTTATTTATATACCTTTGACTATTTGCAAAAAGATCTTGAAAAGGTTTTCAAAAAGAATTTGCAAAAACAAAACAAGTGGTGCAAGCGTGGTCCAAAATATGAAATAAAAGAAAGCAATCCATGCATATCTAGTAAAATTATAAATTGGTTTAATTCCAAGTAACCTATGCACTTACATTATGCAAATAAGCTCAATTCTGCACTAATATATTTGCTTTGGTTTGTGTTGGCATCAATCACCAAAAAGGGGGAGATTGAAAGGGAAATAGGGTTAACATTTTCCCAGTATTAATTTTGGTGGTTGAATGCCCAACACAAATAATGGACTAAATAGTTTGCTCTAGAGTATAATGATTTACAGGTGCATAAAGGTTCAACACAAACCAATAAAAGATTGAAAATAGGGTTCAAATACAAAGGAGCAAAGGAACTGAGAGTGCTCTGGTCTGGCGCACGAGACTGTCCGGTGCACTAGGACCGTACAACCCCAAATCAGCCACCCTCTGGTTTTCGCCAGCGTGCTCCGCTATAATTCACCGGACTATCCGGTGTGACAGCGGAGCAACGACTACTTCACACAATGGTCGCCTGCAAAAGTTGAAGATCAGAGCTACAATGAAGAATAGTGTGTGCAGAGTCAGAGCTGCCCGTCAGAGGTGCACCGGACAGCTGAACAGTGTTTGTCCGGTACGGCACCGGACTGTCCGGTGCCACTAGCGGACAAAGCCTCCAATGGTCAGAAGCTCCCGAACCCTAATGGTTGGGTGACATGGCTGGCGCACCGGACTGTCCGATGCGCCCATCGACAGCAACCTGCCCCAACGGTCAATTGGTGGTTGAGGGCTATAAATACCCCCCAACCACCATCCACTTCAATCATCCAAGTTTCCAAGCATTTCACATTCAATACAAGAGCTAGTGCATTCACGCTAAGACACATTTTCAATAGAATCAAAGCCTCTCCACGTCCTAAATACATTCCACCCACCTAGTGACTTGAGAGAGAGTTTGTTCGTGTTCTTTGCGCTCTTATTTCTTGGATCACTTTCTTCCTTCCTCATTCTTGTTCTCAAGTGACTTGTAATCAAGGCAAGAGACACCAAGTGTGTGGTGGTCCTTGCGGTGTCTAAGTGACCCGTTTGATTAAGGAGAAAGCTCACTCGGTCTAAGTGAACGCTTGAGAGAGGGAAAGGGTTGAAAGAGACCCGATCTTTGTGCACCACCTCAACGGGGACTAGGTTCTTTAGAACCGAACATCGGTAAAACAAATCACCATGTTCATCCGCTTTATTTCTTGGTTGATTTGTTTTCCCCCTCTCTTCCGGACTTGATATTCGTTCTAACACAAACCCCGGACTTGTAGTGTGTGCTTAAGTTTATAATTTTCATAATCCGCCTATCCACCCCCCTCTAGGCGACTTTCAAAGAGCACTTGGGAATGTCTACTATATGCCTTGGTATGTTTCTTGGGCTCCCACACTTGGAAATGGCCGGTTGGGGGTGTATTTATACAGCCCAACTTTGCCAAGTCTCCAAATTTCCCGAAGACCTTCGGACCACTCACTTCCCTTTCGGGATCCAAACCTTCTTGGTGCTTTTCATGGTTGAAATTATTTCCTTTGGCTCCCAGATGCATTTGGCCCTCTTTCCTTTGTTGGCTTGCTTGTTGGCCTTGATTGCTATAACCTTTTCATTCTTTTTCTTTTTGATCAAATATGGTATAGCATCCTTTTTGTCCACCTTTTTGATATAGGTGTTGGAGATTTTGCTTGATGGCTTTTGCTTGAGCTTTTGCCTTTGCTTATCCCCGGTCATCGCCTTGCATTGGAAAGACTTGTGGCCTTCCTTGTGGCATAACCTACAAATCACAGTTTCACCCTCCATAGGCTTGTTCACTCCCACAGTGGTGTTATCTTGTGGAGGTCGGATTTGTTTGGCTTTGCCTTTCTTGTCATACAAGGCTTTTCCAAGGTGAGCCACTTCTTGCTTTAATTGCTCGTTTTCCATTGCAATCTCGTCCGAATAAGTTTCTATAATAACATTCTTAACAAGAACTTGATTGCAGGGGTTAGAATCATCAATTAAATCAAACTAATAAGTAGAAGCATCTTTCTTAATAATTTCAGGTATTTCGACCAAAGATACTTCTGGGGTGCTACCAGTGTTTTCTAGCTTAGTAGTTAGCTCGTTATTGTGTATGCTAAGAATTTCCATTTTCTTTAGCAAATTTTCAATAGCTTCTTGGGAGCTAGCTAGCTTCGCCTTTAGTTTTTCATTCTTTTTAGTAAGGCCATCATCGGTAGCAGTGGATGAAGCATTAGGCTCTAACAGCTTTTTAGTTGACAACTCACTATTTAAGTTTGCAAAGGTTTCAAATTTTTCTAGCAAACCTTGCCATTAGGCACTTGCGCGATGACCGTGATGAGGATCGGTGGTTGCGCGTCCTTGGAGGTTCATCTTCGCTGGAAGAGTCATCCCAAGTTTTGATACTTGTTAGCGCCTTGCCTTTGATCCTCTCCTTTTTGGGTTCGGCTATAGTTGGACAATTGTCCCTGAAGTGGCCCTTCTCCCCACATGCGAAGCATTCTCTCTTTCTTTGCTTTTTCCTATCAATGCTAAAGAGAAGATCTTCGACCTACAGGGGCACACCCATTAGATTAATCTTGTGGATCATCCCCATTACCTTTCCGACGCGCCGGATTGTTTCTTCGTCCTCGGAGGATGATGTGCATGGTTGATTATCTTCATCATCATCACTTTCTTCTTCTTCCTCTTCTTCACTTGAGGAACTTGGAGTGGGAGCCTTCTTTTTACCCTTCCTTTCATCACATGCAAAAGCATATGACCTTGAGGAAGTTGGCTCCTCTCCCCGACACATTTTTAGCGACATCTCAAAGGCCGCGATTTTCCCAATCACAATGGTCGGGGTCATGGTACTCAAGTCCTCCATGTTGTGAAGGATGGTGATGATGCTCCCATATCTTTGTTGTGGTAGTAGGGAGATAATCTTCCTCAATATGTCTGCATCACCTAGCTTATTTATGCCAATAGAATTGAGCTCATTGATAGTTAGATTTAAATGAGAATACATGTCTCTAACAAGCTCATCATCTTTCATAGGAAAAGTATTATACTCATTTAAGACTAGGCAATATTTTTGCTCACGGACATTGGATGTGCCGTCATGGAGCTCATGCAATTTTAGCCAAATCTCATTAGTAGTTTTCAAGGTGAATACTTGATTAAAAATATCCATGCTGAGAGACTCATCCAAGCAATTTTTGGCTCTAGCATTTAAATGAATTTATTTTTCCTCACTCGTGGTTGGTTTTTCGGGATTCTTGGGTGGTTTCATCCCGTCACGAGTGACTCTCCAAACACCTAGATCAATGGCCTCTAGGTAACAAGCTATTCTAGCACTATAATATGGGAAGTTAGTTCCATCGAAGTGTGGTGGCCTATGGGTATCCATCCCTTCCTCTAAAAAGCATCGGCTCTTTTAGCGGTGAAGCTAAAGCGTTTCAAATGAGCCAAACCAGGCTTTGATACTAATTGTAGGAAACGGGTGACGCCTAAGAGGGGGGTGAATTAGGACTTCTAAAACATTCACTAAACTAGGCCATAAATGAAACCCTAGAGCGAAACCTATGCAAATAATCAAACTAGAATGTGCAAACTAGGTTTTGTCTAAGTGTTGCTATCTCTACCGCAATGGCTAAGTTTCAATCTACACTATATAAGTATGAATACAAGATTGAAACTTAAATTCTTAATATAAATGTGGAAACTTAAAGAGCAAGGTAGAGATGTAAACTCTCGTGGATGACGCCGATATTTTTACCGAGGTATCCGGAACCACGCAAGGTCCTAACTAATCCTCGTTGGTGCCCCTACGCAAAGGGAAGCCCACGCGAGGGCCAAGCACCTTGGTCGAGTAACTCCGTAGAGAGCCACGGGCCTTCTCCACTCGCAAGTGGTGCTCTGCTTCCGGCTCCTCTCGGGCACTCCCCGTTGTCTCCATTATCGAGCTTTCGCCTAAAAATGCCACGAGCTTCATTCCATCCGGTATACGATGGCGGTCGTGACACAAACGCGATTGTCACGGTCTTGCAAGACTCTCACCCCACTCGGTACAATTTCAATGGCTCGCGCAAGAGCCGAGGGGTTGGTGGTTTTTCTAAACTCACTCAACTAACTAGGATTCACCTAGAGCAAGTGCTAAAGCGGTCTAACTAACCTAAGCACTTCGCAAAGCATCTATGCTAATCACCGAGTGATTCTATTAAGCACTTGGGTGTAAGAGCACATGGGAATGTCTACTATATGCCTTGGTATGTTTCTTGGGCTCCCACACTTGGAAATGGCCGGTTGGGGTGTATTTATAGCCCCAACACAAAAGTAGCTGTTGGAGGAAAGCTGCTGCTTTCTGTGGTGCACCGGACAGTCCGGTGGGGTCACCAGACAGTCCGGAGCCCCTGTCCGGTGCGCCTAGTCGTTAGGTCTGTCAGAGCAGGTGACCATTGGCGCGCAGGCTTTACACACCGGATAGTCAGGACTTCACACCGGACAGTCCGATGGTCTTCCCTCCTCGGTGCCACCTGGAACTAGCCATTAGGGTTACAGTTCCTGGTGCACGGGACAGTCCGGCGTGTGCCACCGGACAGTCCGGTGCTCCTCACACAGACAGTCCACAGGCAACACTGCTTCGTTTCTTGGACTTTACTTGATCTTCACAATGTCTTCTTTTGAGGTGTTGTTTTCCTCAATTCCTTGGTCGAAGTAAATTTGGCATCCTGTGAACTACAAACACAAACACTAGCAAACACATTAGTCCACAGGTTATGTTGATCATCAAACACCAAAATCTATTAAGCCAAATGACCTAGGATCCATTTTCCTTTCAAGGGTTGATCGGCAAATCACTGATACCATGGGATAAGTTTTGGTGTCATTCTCACAC
This sequence comes from Zea luxurians, assembly GCA_029449295.1. Lineage (NCBI taxonomy): Eukaryota > Viridiplantae > Streptophyta > Magnoliopsida > Poales > Poaceae > Zea > Zea luxurians. The sequence continues at coordinate 52,833,415 of JAOPSE010000014.1, read as the reverse complement.
TCTTTACTTATTACTTGCAAGTACTTAATTAATTTATGTATTGTCTATCATTTGTAGTATTGACATAAATTGCTCATCATATTTTGTTAGCCCACGATAGCTTGGAAATTTCTATCTCTTGTTTTTTCGATTAAATTTCTCTGGTGTCTTTGATTCTAGTTAAAACCGTCTATTCACCCTCTCTAGTCGGTGTCCTAGATTCTACAAGTGGTATCAGAGCCTTGGACTCCATTGTTTGTGGATTCACCCATCCCAGAGTTGGACAAAATGGCTAGTAACAACAATGTGCATATTGGGAAATCACCGCATTTTGATGGGAATTATTATGGCTATTGAAAAATAAGAATGTCAATGCATCTTAAAGCTATGTGAGGAAAGATTTGGCCTATTATTAGAGATGGGTTTGTTGTATTGAAGCAATATGAACCATCACCTAGTGACAATGAGAATGTTCTAACCAATGATCAAGCCATGAATGTGTTCTATGATGCTCTAGACATAAATGAGTTCAACCGTATCAAAAATCTCACAACCGCTCATGAGATTTGGACCAAGCTAATGGAAATTCATGAAGGAACTACAATTGTGAAGAGTGCAAAGTTGTATGTATGTAAGGGAAAATTTGAGAAATTTCTCATGAAGGAAGATGAAAGTGTGTCCAACATATTTAACTGATTAAATGGGATAGTAAATGAGCTCATGGGACTTGGTTTTAATGTGTCGGATGTGGATTTCACTCACAAGTTTCTCAGATCTCTTCCAGAGAAATATGACACTATTGTGACCATGTTAGTAAGGAGTGATTTGACCACTACTTCTCCAACCGAAGTATTGGGAGAGATTCTTACTCAAGACATTCAAAAAGTCTCAAGCCAAAGCTATGAGTTTGGCTAAGAGAGTAAAAGGTGAATCAATAGCTCTTAAAGCTAAAGCTTCCAAGACAATTGAAAAGGAAGAAAGTTAAGATGAAGGAAATGGAAGTGAAAGTGATGAGGAGTTGGCTCTTGTTGGGGACTTGTTCTCAAATGCTATGAATTAAGAACAAGGCAACACAAAATATTAAATGTTAAAGTCCTTCGTCCTTCGAAGTATTATTTCCCTTAGGATATAACGATCTTTGGACGAAGGTTATGAAGGATGTACCTTCATCATCACAGTATACATTAATGAAAAGACGAAGCATATGAAACATGAAAGATAGCATGAATAATCATATAACATCATTAATATACCTTTATTATGTAATCTTGAATAGATAAGAACAGTATTTGATTACATTTGTACCTTCGGCTTGACAGAAGGCAAAAATCCAAGCGTGACGCACGAGAGAATACAAATCAGCGTGAATAGTACGAGGGTACTTTTCATCTATTTATAGGCACAGGACGCAGCCTGTGAGAAATTACATTCATGCCCTCTACAAATGATTACAATCATAATACAAGTTATCATGGGCCGATTGGTCATTTCATCTTTAAGTCGGTGCATCTGGAAGTACGCTACGAAGCTTCCTGATTGGTAGCTTTGGCTTTGCTTCTGTGTTGATCTTCCAAGAGTGTTTATTCTTATGGGACATTTGGCGACAAAGCAGACCCCAAACAGTAGCCCCTTCACGGTGGCAGATCATTTTTCGTAATGAGCTCGACCCGTGAAAAATTCTCTTAGGCTTCGGAATGCCGAAGGTCCAAAAAACACCTTCCCTGAGCTCGTTGTCGAGAAACGATTTAAATATTCCGAGTGTAAGGTGGTCCCACCATACGACGGGTATGCTTGGTCTGGTGATTCGCCTTCTCGCGCACTATGGTCCACCGTTCAGTGGGTGCGAGCGACTGTTCAGCTGGTGCGAGCAGCTTGACGATTTACCTTCCCACCTGCAGCACTATATAAACAGACGGGTAGGTGTGAAGTTACCACAGCATTTACTACTATTGCACTATTGTGCTGCCAAAAAATTTGACCACAGCCCAAGCTTATTCACCGTATTCTCAATCAAAGCATCGTTCTGCTTTAGTTTCGTCATAAGAGGGAGCTTCGGCAAAATCAAAAAGTAATCAACTTCATCAAAACCGCAAGAAATTCAACATCAAATGGCCAGGGTGCGTTCAACTACTAGAGTCACACACGACGGGGAGAAGGCCGAAGCTGCTGAGACTACTCCAATCTCAGAAGTAATGAGGCAGTCGGGGCTGGTTGTGACAGAGGGCGCCTCTAACGAAGGTGCACCTGCTGCCGAAGCTGATCAAGCAGATATTGAAGAGGGTGAGGCTGAAGAAGAAGAGATAGATTATTTTGTCATGCCATCTAAACCCAGCCACCTGGAATTTGGAAAGTCTACTGTCTCTGAGGTCGATATGCCCATGATGACAAAGCTAGGCTACTTTGGGGAAGCCGAGAAGAAGTTGATTCGTTTTGGTGGAGAAGAAATCACTCCGAAGCCAGAAAATGATGAGGTGGTAGTTTTTAAGAGCTTTTTCAAAGCAGGGTTGAGATTTCCTCTGAATGGAATGATTGCGGATGTTTTGGAAAATTTCGAAATTTACCTTCATCAGCTGACTCCTAACGCTATCGTTAGGCTCAGTGTCTTTATCTGGGCTCTTCGAAGCCAAGGAGTGGAGCCGCTTGCTGAAGCCTTCTGCCGGGTGCACGAACTTCACTATCAAACGAAGGCTAGAGAAGATGGACTGCACGAGAATTTCCGCTGCTATAATTTTGCTTACCACAAAAACATGAAGACACCGGTAGTTAGCTACCGCACCAAATAGCCAACCGGTTGGAAAACTGAATGGTTTTATGTTAAGGTTGATGAGAAAAAGGAGAAGCTAGTTCAGAGTCCACTGGATCTAACATTTGGGTTAACTAGGCCCCAGTGCTGCATGACGCCAGGGACATCATGCCCAGATGCTGTGGGCGAATTTAGAGTTGTGGCTGAACATATTAGTACTAGGGATTTGGTTCAGGAGTACTTAGCAAATAGAATATTTCCAACTTTAAAGGTATGGAGTATACTGAAGCTTAAAGGAGAGAATAAAAAGAATGAACTTGTTCGACTGCCTTATCATTTTAAGTTCAAGAAACACTTCAAAGAACCCTGCCAAAAATGGTTGGATACAATTGAAGTTATGTGCAATGAAATCTTGGGCAATTATACGAAGAAAGAAGATCAATTGATGACGGCAGCCTTCGGCACCCGACCGAAACAAAGGCTGAACCAAGTAATGGACGCTTTGAAATTTGAATATCCAGATTATGGACGGTTGAGCAAAGGTGCCGAAGGGCCAAAACAAAAAAGAGTTGTTAGTGTTATGCAAAGACAAGCTGCTAGAATGATAAAAGAAGATGAAAATTTAGCAAAAAAGAAAAAATCCAGCCCTGAGCCGAAGGTGGCTGTTTCGAAGAAGAGAAAAGCTACAGCTCCGAAGCCAAAAGTTGACTTAGAAAAAGAAATTCCCTCAACACCTTCTGCCACTGACGCAGAAGAAATTTTAAAGGTAATGACTGAATCTCTACCTAATAAGCTAAGTCCACTGGGACCGGAACTGATGAGGCTTTTACAGAAGAAGAAGGAGCCTTCGTGTGGCGGAACTGCCCAAATTATTTCGACTTAAGTGCCTAAGCCCCGCCTTAGAGGCTAGACTACACTTAAATGGGAATAACCCGTCAATCCCTCGGATCTAGTCCGACGAGGCCACTGACAGGATCCAGTACCACAATCTCACTCGAAGGTGAGTCATAGAGCAAATACAATAAAACATAAAACCATACATTAAGGAGTATTAAATTATTACATCACCATCGGAGTTTTGCAAAAGTAGTCATCATGTTCGAAGTGCAGCGGAAATAAACTAGCAATAAATAAACAGAGAGATGGGGAAGCCTGTCCCATCACTCCACAGGCTCCTCCTCCGCCGAGGCAGGGTCCCACTCGACTGTCCAACCCGGTGGCAAGATGGACGGCCAAGTCACTCCAGCAACCATGTCCTCTATGGAACCTGTAAAAATTATGCCACAAGCAAGGCTGAGTATACTAATACTCAGCTAGACTTACCCGGTGTGAGGAGTCTACTCCTCTACCTCTAGACATGCAGCTGTTTGGCTGTGGGGTTTGGTTGCCAAAAGCACTAGCTGAGTTTCTAGATCAAGTTTTAACTTTGTCAAATTTAAGTGTGACTCTCTTAAGGCTAAATATGTACTATCTACTCATACATAGTAGCAAACATTTTTAGCAATCAACATCTTGTATCATCTCATCATATTTCCACTTGTTACTCAATGTAGCAGCATGGATCAAGCAGTCTCATTAGCTGCGAGAAGCAGACTATTCGAATCGGGTTTTTTATCCTTGCAAGGTAAACCTAAACACACGACGTGGCGAGGCACTCCATCCCCACACACATCAACCGTCCCCATCGATTCCCTGGCAACAGAAAGAGGCTCACCGCCTTGGCGTACAATGCCCCACTGACCCCGACTGCCGTCGTGCAGTGACCACACTTGTACCCACCATAACCGGAATGGGAGACCACGACTCAGGTTGCGTGAGGAGGGCAATCTGCAGGCAGGTTCACTCAGGTACTAGGCTTACCGATTTACCATATTTCTCGACATGTGTTTAGTACGTTCAAACGCTTGACACACGGTACCACACCTTAATCCTTATTCAAATTTCCGTCCCGTAGACAACCAATCCCCATGGATTGTTGTCCACATACCAACATCATTATGATATAAAAGTGGATACAACCAATTCCTGACCTCACGCGAGTGCTAGAAAAATCACTCGACTTCTACCGAAATCCCTAATTAATAAAGCAGCTACTCGGCTTAGCATACTAGTATTCATCTCAATAGGATTCCTGAGATCATGCAACTAGGGTTTCAAACAACTCCTACACTTAAGTGCACATTCAATCCTACAATCATTAAGTGTAGTAAAATAGCATAATAAACAGGTTATGCATAAACCGGGGCTTGCCTTCCAAAGCTGGTGCAGGCAGATCCTCTGGTGCAGGCTCTGGTGCTGGATCCGGGGCTACCTCCTAAGCAGCTCCTTGCTCCGGCACGAGGACATACTCTCTGTCAGCGAGGTTGCAGTCTATTGAATGCAATGAATATGTATGTCATGATTATGCAGGATTTAACAACATTATGATAACGGAAAATAGAACCAAGTTAGTTAGTAACTTAGGGCTTCTTGGTCATACGTGGCTTTCAGTGGGTTATGCTTATCCCTCTAGGTTTAGGCTTTGTTAAGGAGAGGCATAGTGGATGTGTAATTCCCGTATATTTTTCAGTGGACAATTTTGCAAAGGGTTTTAGGGTCACATAATTTTCATCATTCATTTCCCTTTCCTTACTCTCTATTTATGAATTCTAATGCATGTTTGAACTATAACAGTGAGTTAACTTCTTCCAAAAATTCTGTAAAAATTACAGTGGGTTGCCATGGGTCACTATAGCTTATTTAGGAATTTGAGGTTCAAAATAAAAAAGGCTATGCTTTAGACTAAAATAACAAAAGGTGTGCAATTGGGTCACTTTGTACTACAACTCTCACTTAGGAGTAGGTTCTGCCCTAAGGGTTATTTTTGTGGGCATCTAACAGTAACAATAAGCTTCTATGCCAAAAATAACAGAAGGTTACTTGGTGGTTATTTAGTTGTGATTTTCTAAAGTTTTATGCCAAAAAGGTGCTTATAACTAACTTGTTATTTGAAAAATATCAAACAACAGACTTCAAATTTTTCTTATGTTCTTAATAACAACTCATTAGTTATCCCAAGGTTTGGGGTGTTTTTGCCTTGGGGTTATTTTTCTAGGGTTTTTCTAAGTTTGCCTTGTATTCTCAAAATAAAGGTATCCTATTTATTTTATACTAAACCAGGGTATAATCAATTTTTTGTAAACTACACTGAATAGGTATACCAACAAAAATATGGGGGCTCCCTGGTTCTTTATTTAAATCACCTTTCCTAATTTCTTTAATCTTAAGCATAATGTAAAATAAATGGTAAAATCTACCTTAATGGGGTGTACAGAGGGGTTTAGCATTTTTAAATGGGTCAGTAGGTGGTCATGTACTTCTCCAAATTTTCTTAACCTTAGTTAAATAGTGCAACTATTTTTCTTCCTATTATTCATCTTTTGGGCAAATCAGTATTTAATTCAGAACCCTAAAGTTTTCTGTAGCACAAAGGGGTTTTGTATTTTTCTTCAGCAGTTTATATTATTTAAGATCTGACAAAATTGGTTTGACTCGATTTGGATGAGTACAACAGAAGATATGAATTATTCAAGTTCTGTTTAGAATTTTAAATCAGATTTATTAAAGGTTTCCTGGAAAAACCACTTTGCACCGAAGTCCTCGGGTTATTTCCAAACTAACCCTCTCAGTTATACCCCCGCGCTACTATTCCCCTGGGTCACTGACAGTTCAAAAATCCCCCCGACCTTTCCTTCTTCTTCCCCGAGGTCCTTCCCCCCATGCAAACAGTACCCGCGGGAAAGAAAAGGGTGGCGCGGCTTACCGGCGGCGAGAGAGGTCCGATGAGGGGCGGGGTTGGCTCCGGGAGGCTCTGGCGGTCACAACAATGTACGACTCGACAGCGGGGGTGGCCGGAATCGCCCGGTCCACGCGCGCAGGCGGGTGCTCTCGTTGGCGGCGCGTGCTCCAGCCAAACCTCGGCGACCTAGTTCAATCCAATGGCATGGTGAGCTTCACGGGGTGACGTAGAGTCCGTGTGCACAAGGAATCGAGGAATGGAGCAGAGGATTACCCGGTCTACGCTCGCCGGCAGTCGGGTGGAGTCCGGCGACCGTGGACTGGCCTCTCCGGCGAAGCAAACTTCGATTCCTCGCTCGGGGAGCTTCACCGAGGTGTGCACAGTCTTCTCTGAGGGCTGGACGGGGCTGGGAAGGGTTTAGCTGGCCGATCTACGGTGGCAGGGGGATCGGGCGGCCGCGGACACGCCGTGTACGGGCAAACGCCGGTGGGTTTGGGCTCCGGTGAGGTCGAGTGTGGGTGGATGAGTACGGTCGATTCCTGAGGGGGCTTTATAGGCGCGGGCATGAGCAGGGGACACAGGCACGGCTCAGCGCGGCGCGGGGCGCGCGGGGTCGGGCGCGGGCGTGCTCTGGCGCGCGCAGAGCGCATCTAACACGTGGAGGTGTTCTTCTGCCCATGTTCAAAAGCTTGCTGAGATCGAATACGTGCGAATCTTGGCAAAAATCCGGCGCAGACCTCTTCCAGGCACCTATGGCTATCTCTTGTATGTGAGTTCCAAGGGAAGATAAGCCCTAGGTCAGAAGATATGCGGACGCCAAATCTAGCTTGTCTCCCTGTCCGCAGCGTGACAAAAGTGATGCCAAGACATGTCAAACGTCAAGGACTCGGTCTCAACTTTTTCCAGGGGGTGCCTTAGGTGGTATGCCACATTTTTGGTATAGAACTTAGGTGGTTTTGGTGCCATCTTCAAGGTGAACATGGTGGATCTTTAGATTAGGTGTAGAATTTGACTTAGAGGGAATTAGAGAGCTCTAACTCTTTCTCTACTTAAAGAATGGATTTGGGGTTTCTCAAGGGGTCTTTTTGCAATGTTTCCTCTCTATATTTGTTGATTAATATGTTACTTAACTCTTGCCAAAGGTTAGGTCATGATTTGCACATTTGCTTAATCTCTCCCCCCCCCTTCAACCATGGTTTTAGGAGATAGGGTTCAAGAGAGGTCCAGGGTTTACTCCCTTCTTGCCCAGGGTGGTAAGTGCACAAAAGCTTGAGTAATGCTTTTAGGTCATTAACATTCTTGGTTAACACATGGTCTCCAAGATTGTTATGCTCTGCTCCTTAAGTTCCTTCCACATGTGATGACAGTCATTAGTGCATAGAGGTGCCATAGCCATGGTAACACTTGGGGTGTTACACTTCGGTGCCGAGAAGTCCGCTGAACCAAAAAAGCGAAGAATTATTACTGTCATTGAGGCTATTGAAGAAACACCACCGTCGGCCTCAACGCCAAAAACAGTAGCAGCCGAAGCTACTCCTGCCGAAGCTTCCACTTCCGAAGCTGCAGCAGCCGAAGCCACAAACTTGGAAAACACACTTACTGATATTGATGAAATGATTTTGAATATGGCTGAGGAAGAAACTGCTGCAACTGCTGAGGAAATCCCGGCCGTAGTGCCTGAAGAGGGGGAGAAGATGCCTGGAAAAGAGAAGGAGATTGTTGAAGATGCTTCGGAAGAAGAAGATTTCAACTTTCAAAATTTAATTGGGCAAGAGTTGTCTAAGGTTGAAAAAGAAGAACTGAGGGACTATGCTATATCTTGCGGGTACCAGCCAGGGGCGCTGCTCTTCGGTGGTGTTGCCGAAGAGAGCTTAGGATGCCTTGGGACCGAGTTGGGGCGAAGGTTGTCAACACTCTATCAAAGAGTGTTGGCTTCCCGAAGCTTTAGGCTGACCTCAGCAGATACCAGCGGCAACATATCGCCGACAGCTTGTTTTATTCTAACTTTAAGGTAAAATTCTTCCCTTAACTTTTTTATTGTTTTGATATGAAAATGTTTTCTGATGAAGGTTATTTTGCCAGAGCCTACTACTAAGCAAAGCCTTGAGGATGCAACAAGACCTCGAGGACAAGAAAAATGAAGTTATAATTGAGGGCTTAGAGAACAAGATTAAAGATCATGAAGCTACCCTACAAAAGAAAGACTTCGTGCTTCAAATGATGGAAGGTTCACTAGCAGAAGCTCAAGCTGAGATCGCCAGACTGAACAGTGAACTTTCCCTGAAGTCAAAAAGCTTTGAGCAAGAGAAGAAAGATTTCAAAATAAAACTCGAAGCCAAAGTTGAAAAAAGTTCGAATCTGCAGAAATCACTCAAGGATCTTCAAGAAAAATGCTTAGGCTTCGGCACCCGGTGCATTCAACGGCTGAAGCAGGTCTTCAACTCAGTTGGAGCCAGTTCCGAAAAGTTTAAACCTTCGGTTGAAGACCTGTTGGGCACATTTGATCATATTGAAGGTAAAGTTGATGCTCTCGATGAAGTTATAGCTGGACATGACGACTTTTGTGCTCTGCTAGCTTCTCGAGGCACAGTTGTTGCTTTCATGAAGGCTGGCTGTACACATGGAAATATTGTAAACAGACCAAACTTCAGCCTATCACCAGCAGACTTGGATGACATCCCCGGCCTGGCCCGAAACATCGGAAACAGATTCGTTACTCAAATCTAGGCAAAGGGCTAGCGAAACTTGGCTGGTGACGAAGCTCGAAGTCACCTTAAACCGGTAATAAACTCATAACTTTGCTTACCTTTTCCTTAAAACTTGAATTTACCTTATAATGCTTTGATATGTATAGGATGACGAAGCCGAGGAGCATTGTGCCGAAGCTTAGCAGATGATCTGAAGCTTAGCAGATGATGATGAAGCCTAAGACCTTGCTGTGAAAAAACTCTAGAAAAACTTGTATTATCCTTGTAAAGAATATTGTAATTTGAGAATCAGATACTACTCTGTAAATTTGTCCATACCTTGTAATATATTTTTACCTTTTCGTTCATGTATGAACTGCTTTGATGTGGACGAAACTTGTATTTTTTGAGCCGAAGGCGAAAAACACCTTCCCTTCTTATCGTACACAACGAAGCATAAATCTGCTTCCTTTTCTTTCGCCGAAGCCACATCCTTAGAGCCGAAGCAACTGTCTGTATTTGTATGATATGATGATGATGATCCTATGTATGTCTAAATGAATGTTTATGAATGCAATGTATGATGTAATATATCGTGTAAATGAATGCCCAAACACACACATACGAAGCCACATCCATAACCTTCATTCCCTTAGGAATGACTGAAGTCTCTTTGCCGTTTATTTTTCGGCTACACCGCTTATTTTTCGGTGTAAGTTCTGCATCCCCTTAGGAATGTCTTTTGAACTTCTTCGCCTTCTATTTCAGCAGTATTCACGTTGACTTTTTGCGCTTCGCCTTATATTTCGGTGGTATTTGGCTTTGCATTCCCTTAGGAACAGCTTTTGAGTAGAAAACTTGCACTGCGCTCCGTTAGGAACGACTTTTTGTAGCTTCATCGTGCTCTGCATCCCCTTAGGGACGACTTTCGAGCTTCTCCCTATTTTTTTTCTTTTTTCTGCACTCGATGGTGCATGCTCAGATTTTACATTTACATATCTTGGGGGATTTTTGCTCTCATAGAGCTAAATAAGAAAGGAGAAATTACAAACTATGGCCCCATTATAAACCTTTCTCCCCCTTTGGAGAGGAAAAGGGGGGTCATAGGAAAAATGAAAAAGATTACATCAATTTATGCATAATATCGTTGAAGCTCATCCGCATTCCAAGTTCTAGGAATGTCGTTGCCGTCCATGTCCTTTAATCTCTAAGAACCGGGTCTTGACGAAGATACCACCAGAAAGGGTCCTTCCTACTTCAGCTGAAGCTTGCCCACTGTGTCAGGGTTGGCTACTCTCCGAAGCACCAGATGTCCTGGCTTAATGTTTTTCAACCGAACTTTTCTATCACGCCATTTTATTGTTTCGGCTTGATATTTGTTGATATTTTCCACAGCCTGAAGTCTGGTCCCCTCTATAGTGTCTTTTGCCATAGAATAATTAGCTTCGTCTTCTACCGAAGCTACTGTTCTTATTGACCCCGCTTTAGCCTCTTCGGGGGTTATAGCTTCGTCACTGAACAATAACTTGAATGGTGTAAAACCTGTTGACCTTGATATAGTTGTATTGTGGCTCCACACCACTTTAACCAACTCATCTGGCCACTTTCCTCTGGGCTGATTGAAGATTAACTTCATTATTCCTGTCATTATAATACCATTTGCCCTTTCGACTAGTCCATTTGATTCTGGGTGCCTGACTGATGCAAATTGAATTTTCGTGTCAATCTGATCATAGAAATCTTTGAAAGTTTCAGCATCAAACTGTGTTCCATTGTCCACAGTTATAGCCTTCGGCACACCGAAGCGACAAACTATATTCTGCCAGAAGAATTTTTGGACTGTAGCCTAAGTTATTGTAGCCAAAGGCTTCGCTTTGATCCACTTAAAAAAATATTCTACCGCCACCACAGCATATCTCAAGTTGCCCTGCGCTGGTGGAAGTGGGCCTAGCAGATCTAGGCCCCATCTTTGCAATGCCTAGGTTGGTTGTATTAGCTGAGTCAATGACGAGGGCTGCTTCTGATCTCTTACACTTTTTTGGCAATTTTCGCACTTTTGAACCAAATCTGCTGCGTCTGAAGCTGCCTTCGGCCAATAGAATCCTTGTCAGAAAACCTTTCCCAGAAGAGGTTTGGACCCAATGTGAGATCCACACAATCCTGCATGTATCTACTTCATCAGTTCTATACCTTCGGTTCTGGATAAGCATTTGAGAAGTGGGGAGCAAACTCCGTGTTTATATAATTCCCCTTCTATTATGACATATGGTCTTGTTCTAGCTTCCATTCTTTTGTTATAAACCTCATCATCCGAGAGATAGTTACCCTGGAGGAAAGATATAATCTCAGTCCTCCAATCTTCGCTATGGACAGGAGATATTGTGAGCACTGCTCTTTCGAGAAGTTCGACCGAAGGTGCTCTTATTGTCTCAAAAAATACTTCCGAAGGTAGAGGAAGCCCCTGTGCCGCTGACTTGGCTAGTATATCAGCATGCTCATTTTCCTCTCTTGGAATATTCTTAACAGAAAATCCTTCGAAAGAAGCTTCAAGCCTTCGAACTGTGTCCAGATATTTCTCAAGCTTTGGATCTCTTGCCTTGCAACTCTTGTCAACATGACCAGAAATAACTTAAGAGTCTGTTTTAAGGGCTGCCCTTCTTATTCCCATTGCCTTTAACTTTCGAAGCCCCAAAAGTAAAGCTTCGTATTTAGCAATATTATTTGTACAGCTGAAATCAAGCCTTGCTGCATAGCATGTTCTGACTTTGGAAGGTGCAACCAGGACAGCAGCCGCACCTGCACCGAAGGTTCCTAGGAACCATCACAGAACACTGTCCAAGCTTCGGCATCTTTATTTGCTTCTTCTTCCTGAGCCCCTGGCGTCCAATCAGGAATGAAGTCTGCTAATGCCTCGGACTGAATTGAGGATCTATGCACATAGTCAATACTGAACTCGTTAAGCTCCGCAGCCCACTTTCCAATCCTTCTAGTAGCTTCTCTATTCCTCATAATATCCTTTAGAGGCTATGATGAAGGAACAATTATGTGGTATGCTTGAAAATAATGCCGAAGCTTCCTGGAGGCCATTAACACAGCATACAACACCTTCTTCAATTCTGTATAATTTTTCTTTGATAAACTTAGAACTTCGGAGACAAAGTATACTAGGGCTTGCTTTTTAATTTGTCCTTGAAGCTTCTCCTGTACGAGCGCCGCACTCACTGCAGAATGTGAAGCTGCCACATACAATAGTAATGGAGCCCCAGGCGCAGGTGTAGTTAATGTTGTTAGATCAATCAAGTATTGCTTCAGCTCTTCGAAGGCTTTCTGTTGAGCTGGGCCCTATTGAAAAACTTCGGCTGACTTTAGTATTTCAAAGAATGGCAAGTTTCTTTCTGCTGACCTAGATATAAATCTATTCAATGATGCTAGTCTTCCTGTCAGCCGCTGGGCCCCCTTCTTTGTGCTTGGCGGCTCCATCCGAAGGATAGCTTCAATCTTGCTTGGGTTAGCTTCAATCCCCTTCGTTGAAATTAGACAACCAAGGAACTTACCCTTCTTCACTCCAAAGACACATTTTTCTGCATTTAATTTCAGGCCAGCTTGCCTGAAATTAGCAAATGTTTCTTGTAGATCAGTAATGTGATTTTCTTGCTTCGTGCTTTTTACTATGATGTCATCAATGTATGTTAGCACATTTCTGCCTATCTGGGAGTGAAGGACCTTGGCTGTCATTCTGCTGAAGCTTCCTCCATCATTCTTAAGCCCCTCAGGCATCCAAAGATAGCAATAGGTGCCACCGAGAGTTATGAATCTAGTCTTCGGCTCATCCTCCTTCTTCATCCATATTTGATGATATCCTGAGTAGCAATCTAGCAGACTCATAAGCTCTGAAGAAGCTGTTGCATCTACAAGAGAGACTATTCTTGGTAATGGAAATTTGTCTTTTGGACAGGCCTTGTTAAGATCTGTGAAGTCAATACACATTCTCCATTTGCCATTGGCCTTCTTCACCATAATAGTATTGGCTAGCCACTCTAGATATTTTACCTCTCTGATGACACCAGCACTGAGAAGCCTTTTTACTTCATTTCGAGCACCATCGGCTTTATCATCAGACATTTTCCGAAGCCTTTGCTTTCTTGGCCTGAAGGATGGGTCGACATTGAGTGAATGTTCAATGATGTCTCTGTTGACACCACATAGATCATTAGCTGACCAAGAAAAAACATCTTTGTTGTTGAATAAAAACCTTATCAAAGTCTTCTCCTGCTCTTCAGATAGTTGAGACCCCAGCAGTACCTTCTGCTCTGCTATGTCTTCACATAGAAGCATGGGTTTCGGCTGATCAGCCGAAGTAGCCTTCTCTCTTCTATACTTGTACTATTCACAAGCTTCGGCTCCATCTATATTGTGGATCGCTTTTGAGTCTGTCCAGTTTCCTTCGGCTTTTCTAGCGGCTTCCTGACTTCATGCATAGATATGCCGGATGAAGTATTGCTTCGAAAGCATTAAGTGTCCCACGACCAATGATTGCATTTTAGGGGTATTCCATATCAACAATGTCAAACACAACTTGTTTAGTCCTTGTATTATGGATGAAGCCGAAGGTCACTGGCATCGTGATTTTGCCGAGTGCTGCAATCTGCCTTCCTCCGAAGCCACAAAGAGGGTGTGTAGCATCATGAATCTTGTCTTCTGGCTCTTGCATCTGTCTGAAGGCCTTAGCAAATATGATATCCACTGCACTGCCTGTATCAACCAGAACATTGTGGACCAGAAATCCCTTGATGACACAAGATATGACCATAGCATCATTGTGAGGGTAATCCTTGAGCTGAAGGTCCTCCTGGGAGAAGGTGATTGGGATGTGGGACCATTTTGACTTGATGAAGGGTCCCTGCACCCCAACATGCTGTACCCTTCTCTGAGCCTCCTTCTTCTGCTTCTTGTTGGCCGGTTTTGAGCATGAACCGCCTATTATCACGAGCACCAGCTTCGTAGCCGAAGCAACTTCAGCTTGATTGTTGAACGAAGCCATCAGCTCAACAGTGGAAGTGAGTTCACCGGAGGTGGGTGCCAATGTTGGGGACTTGTTCTCAAATGATATGAATTAAGAACAAGGCAACACAAAATATTAAATGTTAAAGTCCTTCGTCCTTCGAAGCATTATTTCCCTTAGGATATAACGATCTTCGGACGAAGGTTATGAAGGATGTACCTTCATCATCACAGTATACATTAATGAAAAGACGAAGCATATGAAACATGAAAGATAGCATGAATAATCATATAACATCATTAATATACCTTTATTATGTAATCTTGAATAGATAAGAACAGTATTTGATTACATTTGTACCTTTGGCTTGACAGAAGGCAAAAATCCAAGTGTGACGCACGAGAGAATACAAATCAGCGTGAATAGTACGGGGGTACTGTTCATCTCTACGAAGCTTCCTGATTGGTAGCTTCGGCTTTGCTTCTGTGTTGATCTTTCGAGGGTGTTTATTCTTATGGGACCTTCAGCGACAAAGCAGACCCCCCAACAGCTCTCTTTGTGAAGAAATTCAACAAATTCATAAGGAAAAAGAAGGGTCAACCTAGAAGGGGACAAACATCAAGAAGAAATGCTTCTAATGATAGAAAATGTTTTGAGTGTGGGGAACCCGATCCCATTGCCATGAATTGTCCAAGCAAGAAGAACAAGGGCAAGGATGGAGATGATAAAAAGAATAAGTTCTATCATAAGAAGAAGGATGGCAAATCCTATCTAGTTGAATGGGATTCGAATGCTAGCTCAAATGATGATGATGATTCCTCATCCAAACTAAATGCCAGAATCGCTATCAAGGTGATGCTAAGGTAAAAATCATAATCGATTTAAATGATGTAGATGATGATGATGATATTGATGATATTGATGATGAGGATATTCATATGATGATCTTGTTAGAATGTTGGGTGAGGCCGATGACTACATGCACAAAGAAAAAGAAAAGTTTAGAACCTTGAAGGAATTATACAAAAATCTTCAAGTGTCTTTTGAGGAGCTCAAGACCTCTCACAACAATCTAAAAGAGAGTTGTGAGAAGCTTGTGGAGGCTCAAAATTCATCTCTTGTACATGAAGTTGTGGTGCTCACCGAGGATGTTGGAATCACTTGTGACTTACTTGATAGCTCTACAAGTGAACCACAACCTACTAGTTTCATTTGTGATAAATAAAAATTTTCTCTTATGAATGATAATATTGGTTGTGATGAATCACAAGTTATTGTTGAGAATGAAGCCTTTCTAGGGAAAGTAAATGCTCTAACTTATGACTTAGAGAAGGCCTATGGTGGAAAGGCTAAATTGGATTTTATATTAGGAAGCCAACGGTGCTCACTTAATCGTGAGGGTCTTGGGTATGTTCCAAATAAAGGAAAGATGCTTTTGTGAAGCAAAAGACCATGTTTGTGAAAGAGTGTGACAAGGTGTGTCACAAGTGCCACAAGAAGGGACATGTCAAGAAGAATTGTCCCAAATTCAATAATGTATCCTCATCTTGTTTTGAGCATTGCTACGTTCTTTCACATAATGCAAAATGTGTCTATGCTAAGTTTGTTGGCACTTCAATTGTTGGTACCAGAAAGAAAGCCATTTGGGTGCCAAAGACCTTGGTCAGTAACTTCTAAGGACCCAAACCAATTTGGGTACCTAAAAAAGATTGATTTCATTTTTGTAGGTAAATTACAAGGCAGGAGGAAATCATTGGGAGTTGGATAGTGGTTGTACTCAACATATGACCATGGATATGAGGATGTTCACCCAAATGGGTGAGGAAGGTTGTTCAAATTATGATAGCATCACTTTTGGAGATGACCGCAAAAGAAAGATTAAAGGTTTGGGTAAATTGCTATTTCAAATGACCATTCTATATCAAATGTACTTTTAGTTGGATCTCTAAACTTCAATTTTCTATCTGTAGCTCAACTATGTGATTTAGGTTTTAGTTGCAATTTCAATGTTGATAATGTTCTCATCTCTAGCGTTGATGGTAGCAATCTAATGTTTAAAGGTTTTAGACATGAAAATCTTTATCTTGTTGATTTTTCATCTAATCAGACAAAGCTTACAACTTGTTTATTCTCTAAGGCTTCACTAGGTTGGTTATGGCATAGAAGACTTGGTCATGTTGGTATGAGGCAATTAAATCAATTATCCAAGCATGATTTAGTTCGAGGGTTGAACGACGTGAATTTGAAAAGAACAAATTGTATAGTTCATGTCAAGCCGGGTAGCAAGTGGCAAATACTGATCCTTACAAGAGTCAAATGTCAACTCAAAGGCCATTGGAATTACTTCACATGGATCTCTTTGGACCAACATCTTTTATTAATATTGGTGGTAATTCTTATTGCCTTGTAATGGTGGATGATTATTCTAGATTCACTTGGGTCTATTTTTTTTGTGATAAATCAAATGTGTTTGAAACATTTAAGTCATTTGCTATATTGGCTCAAAATCAATTTGAATTTGATATCAAGAAAGTTAGAAGTGATAATGGGTCGGAATTCAAAAATGCTAGAATTGATAAATATTGTGATGACATGGGTCTACAGCATGAATTTTCTTCCAAGTATACACCAGAACAAAATGGAATTGTTGAAAGGAAGAATAGGACTCTTATTGATATGGCTAGGTCTATGCTAGTAGAATATAATGTGTTATATTTTTATTGGGCCGAAGCCATAAACATCGCTTGTCATGCATCAAATAAACTATATTGTCACAAGCTCTTAAAGAAGACTCCTTATGAACTGCTTAATTGTATAAAGCCAAACATTTCTTATTTTAGGGTGTTCAGTTGCAAGTGCTATATTTTTAGGAAAGGTAGTTGACTCTCTAAATTTGAGAAGAAATGTGATGAGGGTTTTCTCCTCGGGCAAGGGATATAGAGTTTTCAACAAGACTCATGACATTATTGAAGAAGCATATGATGTTGAGTTTGATAAAACAAATGGATCTCAAGATGAAAATGAGAACCTTGATGACGTTGGTGGAATTCAATTGAGAAATCCTATGAAAACTATGGCTATTGGTGAAATAAAGCCAAAGGAAGACGATGATGATAGTGTTGTTGTCATTCCATCCTATTCAACTCTAAATGAGAAAACCCACCAAAGTCAACAAAATGATGAAGTTGAGAATGATCATGTTAAAAATATCTCAAGTCAATCGGTCCCTTCTCAAGCTTCAACTAGTGATTCTCCAATTACTTCAAGAATTCATCATTCAATTGTAAAGGATCACCCGACAAATCAAATTGTGGGTGATATAAGTAAGGCTGTTCAAACTCGCTCTTGTATTGCTTCATTTTGTGAACATTTCTCTTTTGTATCTTGTATTGAACCTAACCATGTAGATGAAACTCTTCTTGATGTTGATTGGGTAAATGCAATGCAAGATGAATTAAATAACTTTACCCGTAATGAAGTTTGGGAGCTTGTTAAGAGACTAAAGAACCACAATGTTATTGGTACCAAATGGGTATTTCGAAAGAAGCATAATGAAGATGGTTTGGTAGTAGAAACAAGGCAAGACTAGTGGCACAAGGCTATACTCAAGTTGAAGAATTGTATTTCGGTGAGACATTTGCTCCCGTAGCAAGATTGGAAGCTATTCAAATTCTTCTTGCTTATGCTTGTGCTCATAATACCAAGCTCTACCAAATTGATGTAAAGAGTGCCTTTTTAAATTGTAAGATTAGTGAACTCATGTATGTGGAACAACCTCCCGGTTTTAAGGACCCCAAAAGACCTAACCATGTGTACAAGCTTTCTAAAGCTCTCTATGGGCTTAAGCAAGCTCCATGCGCTTGGTATGAAAGGATTAGGGATTTCTTGCTTTCCAAGGACTTCAAAATTGGGAAGGTTGACACTACTCTATTCACTAAAAGAATTGGTAAAGATTTATTTGTTTGTCAAATTTATGTTGATGATATTATTTTTGGTTCAACTAATGAGTCATTTTGTGAGGAGTTTGGCAAAATGATGTCAAAGGAATTTGAAATGTCTATGATTGGAGAATTGAGCTTCTTCCTTGGTTTTAAAATTAAACAATTGAAAGATGGAATCTTTGTAAGTCAATTTAAATATTTGAAGGAAATGCTCAAAAAGTTTGGCTTAGAAAATGCAAAGCCTATCAAGATTCCTATGGCAACAAATGGTCATCTTGACTTAGATGAGGGAGGTACAATTGTTGATCAAAAACTTTTCGCTCAATAATTGGTAGTTTGCTTTATATTACCGCATCTAGGCCCGATGTTATCTTTAGTGTTTGCATATGTGCTCGGTTCAAGCATCACCTAGAGAGGTTCATTTGAAGGCCGCCAAAAGAATTCTAGGATATTTGAAGCATACCCCTAATATTGGTCTATGGTATCCCAAAGGTGCTCAATTTGTATTAATTGGTTATTCAGATTCGGACTATGTGGGTTGCAAGGTTGAAGGAAGAGCACCTCCAGATGTTGTCAATTTCTTGGGAGGTCTCTTGTTTCATGGTCTTCTAAGAAACAAAACTCGGCAGCCCTCTCTACCGCCTAGGCAGAATATATATCAGCCGGTAATTGTTGTGCTCAATTATTGTCGATGAAACAAACTCTATTGGATTATTGGATTTCATTCAAGAATGTGCCTCTTATGTGTGATAATGAGAGTGTGGTAAAATTAGCTACAACTCCGATCCAACACTCAAGAACGAAGCATATTTATATTAGGCATTACTTCTTAAGAGATCATGTTGGAAAAGGAGATATATCTATTTATTCTATTAGCACAGATGATCAATTGGCGGATATATTTACAAAGCTGTTGGATGAAACAAGGTTTTACAAGTTGAGAAGTGAAATGAATGTAATTGATCTCTCAAACGCTGTTTGAAATTGAGTACATATATAAAGCATGGTAATTGAGCTTTAGAGTGTTCTCTCTAAGCTATTTATTGTGTATTTTTATTAATTTTGTATCTTTACGTGATCGAAACTATTTTATGTGCAAAGTTTGGTCACTCAAGTATATTATGAGTATGTGCATACATACTAACCCTTGGATTGGTCAAAATATTCATATTTGAGCAATGAACCCTGTTTGAAATTTGAATTCAGAAAATTGACAAAGATTAGAAATCTAGTATCACGTCGCAGACCGTCCGCCGTATGACCGCGGACCGTCCGCCGCATCAGGTTCTTGACAGTCCGAGAGACAGAACAGACCGTCTGCGGTTTCCAAGACACGGACCGTCCGGCGCCCCCCCCCCCCCCCCCCCCGTGGATCGTCCGCGAGTGGAACATATCTCGACGAGAGGTAGACCGCAGCTGTCACAATTGCACTTGACCATGAACCGTCTCTCTCTCCACACACTTGAGAACACCTTGTTGTTTGTGCAGTTGGAGATTTAGTTTCGAGCGCGGACTATCCGGGAGAATTCTTGAAGCTCATCAACAATGTCTTTCTCTCAGTATTCAAATTTTTTCAAGCGATTTGTTCAATATTGTGGATTTTAGGGTTTATACAAATTGGTCTCTGATTTGTTTTTGGATAGAAATTTCACAAAATTGATTTGTGGAATCGGTTATGGTCTTCCTTATGAACTTAGTGCAAAGATTTGATTTTATTAGAACGGATATTCTATTCAAATTTTGTGATTGAACATTTGAGGCGAATTGGGGTTTGAAAATCGTCCCTGGACAGTCGTGGACCGTCAACCAAGATGGCGCGGACCGTCTGCCCCCTAACGAGGACCGTCCACCTTCTGGTAGAATAGCTTATTCATCTTGCACATGTTTTCAGTTATTGTCTTCTGATTGTTGAGATTCTTTCATATATTATTACCACTACAAGAATATTGACCTTCTATGACATTCTGATGGTATCATAAGCGTCACAGAAGGTGCGTAATTAAAGGTCTTCTGTGACGAAACATAATAAATAATGACGTTCCTAAGAATATTCCTCCTTAGAAACGTCATAATTTTTTATGTTTCGTCACAGAAGACCTTTAATTACGCACCTTCTGTGACACTTATTATACCATCAAAACGTCATAGAAGGTCAATATTCTTGTAGTGTACAGTGGATTTGGTGGTCTGAAGAAGAAGTTAGCAGGGTGTTTTTTATCGAAGCATCGTCGTGCGGATGACAAAGACTATAATCGTGCCACTGATTCAGAGGCCCAATCATCAGCTGGGGCAGTGCCTCTTTGGATACTGAAGATGCGCCTCATACTCATCCTGATTATCCTATAAATGTCACAGGATGGATATATCCAAAGGTGAGGTTTTTTATGGCTGAATAATCGTCCAGAAGGACTGTTGACCAGTTTTCTTTGTCATGCGACACAAATATTCAATATTTCCATACTCAATTGTTGTTTGATGTCTTCTGAGGAACTATTATGGACACTAAGTTCCATAAGCATTAGGTGATTGACTGGGAGTACACGAGGGTCAATCAGTCATGGAGGGCATAATTGCTAAATTTCAGACATGTGGCTTGTATGAATTCATGGGGGGCAGAGGACTGATTTCAATGAATTGGCAGTTAAGCAGTTTCTTTCCACTGCTGAAAGAAATATTGAAGGTCAGCTGATTATGTGGATTACATGATTTAAGAGATATGTTGCTACTTTTGATGAGTTTGCCACTGCAAATAGTCTGGACTATGGTGTTATCTCACATGGGATAGATCTTTATACTAAATATCAGTTTGAGGACTATTCTTAGTATTATGAACCTGCTAGGCTGGGCATCCCTAGGCGATTTGGAGAGACTACAGGACTGAGGCATCATCTTGCCGTTATCAACAAGATTGTCAAGGCCACTATTCTTCCCAAGAGTGGGGACAAAAGCAAGATTAGAGATAAATTCTAGAACATTATTGATCATGTGATGAAGGGGGAGGTTATGAATGTGGTTATATTCATGATGAGGCAGCTCAATGACCTTAAGATGGATAAGAATAAGAATTTAGCCTACGCTCCCTATATTATGGCTCTAATCAAGACCAAAACCAGATTTGAGGGGCGGTGTGAGATGACTCACATTCCTTTTAGGCCTTTCAAGAATGAGATAAGTTTTCTAACTAGGCCTATCACCCCCTTTCCTGATGATGAGACAGTCCTTGTAGATGACTATGCTGCTCAGCCTGAGGCACATCCAGCTCAGCAGATGCCACCTTCACCTTCTCATCAGCAAGGAAAGTACTGGCAGCCTGCCCCTAATTACTTTGATCCTTATTTTCAGCAGATGCAGCATGGGCTCCAGACTCATATGGATGGACGATTTCAGGGCATGATGACGCATGTGGATGGCCGCTTTGATGCTATGCAATCTCATTTTGATGGCCAATATTCTGCTCTGAACAATAGATTTACTATTGTTGATACTCAGCTTGATGGGGGTACATTCTCAGTTTGTCGATCTCTGCACTCATATTCAGGATAATGTGCATTATCCCATCATGAGCAGAATAAACTATATGCAACAAAACTTTCAAGACAATATGAGTGCTCTGTCTAGTCAATTTGAGACTCTGTCTACCAGTGACAGCATTCATTCATTTGATGAGAGGCAGCAGCAGCTTTAGAATGACTTCAACCAGTTCACCTCCATATTTGATAGCTTCAGCTCTCACTACTATAGTGTGATATCCTAGCCCCTGGGATGGTGATTTCTTGGCCCAAGGCTTAATAGAATTAATAGAGTATCCATACCAACAAGGTGCATCTTCTTTTTCAGAAGCCTATCTCGAAAGAACCTCCAAGTTAAGCATGCTTGGCTTGGAGCAATTTAGGATGGATGACCTACCGGGAAGTTTTCTTGGGTGCGCATGAGTGAGGAC
Organism: Zea luxurians; assembly: GCA_029449295.1. Lineage (NCBI taxonomy): Eukaryota > Viridiplantae > Streptophyta > Magnoliopsida > Poales > Poaceae > Zea > Zea luxurians. The sequence goes on along the minus strand of JAOPSE010000014.1, from coordinate 52,811,345 downwards.
AAAGTGCGCACAAAAGACACGTGTTGGTCTATGGGGACGATATATGATCCTAGAGAGCTTCCAAGAGTAAGTACCGCCGGTCCAGGGATTGAACGGGGTGTTATGTAACACCTCAGGTGTTACCATTGCTAGAGCACATCTATGCACTGGTGACTGTGATCACATGTGGTAGAAACTTGAGAAGAACATAAGAACCTTGGGTTAATCAAGGAGGTTAATGACCTAAGAGCATCACTCAAGCCTTGGACAAGAGGAGAATAAACCCTAGACCCCTCTTAAACCCCATCTTCCAAAGCCATGGTTGAAAGGGGGAGAGAATGAGCAATTGTGCAAACCATGAGTTAAACTTTTGGCACAAAGTTAAGTAACTTATTAACCTACAATTATAGGAAGGAAAAATTGCAAAAAGACCCCTGGAGAAACCCCAAATCAAATCCCCAAGTAGAGAGAGAGCTAGAGCTCTCTAATTCTCTCTAAGTCAAAAACTACACCTACACTAAAGATCAACCGTGTTCACCTTGAAGATGGCATCAAAACCATCTAAGTTCTATACCAAAAATGTGGTATACCACCTAGGGCACCCACTGGAAAAAGTTGAGCCTGAGACCTTGACGTTTGACATGCCTTGGCATGGGTTTTGTCGCGAAGTGGGCAGTGAGACATACCTGATTTGGCGTCCGAAGATCTCCCTACCTAGGCCATATCTGCCATGGAAACTCACATATGAGAGACAGCCCTAGGTGCCAGGAAAAGATCCGCGCCGGATTTTTGCCAAGATTCGCATGCTTGCGACTTGGGTGAGCTGTGGAACATGGGCAGAAGAAAACGTACACGTGTTCGACGCGCTCTACGCACGCCAGAGCACGCCCGCGCCCGACCCCGCGCCACGCCGAGCCGCGCCCATGTTCCCTGTGTGCGCCGTGCCTATAAAGCCCACTCAAGCATCGACCACACTTCTTCGCGCACGCTCAAACCTCACCGGAGCTCAACTCACCATCGTTTGCCCGTGCACGACGTGTCCGCGGCCACCCGAGCCCCTGCCGTCATAGACCGGCCAGCCCAGCCTTTCCCAACCCTGTCCAACCCTCGAAGACGAGTGAGCACACCTCGGTGAAGCTCCCCGAGCGAGGAATCGAAGCCTGCTTCGCCGGAGAGGCCAGTCCACGGTCGCCGGAGTTCACAACCCCGCCGGAGTGCGTGGACCGGGTAATCCACTGAACCATTTTCCGATTCCTTGTACACACAGTCTCTACGTCACCCCGTGAAGCTCACCGTGCCATTGGATTGAACCAGATCACCGTGATTTGGCCGGCACACCCGCCGCCGACGAGGACACCCGCCTGCGCACGTGGACCGAGCGATTCCGGCCATCCCCTCCGTCAAGCCGTACATCGCTGTGACCGCCAGAGCCTCCCCGAGCCAACCCCACCCCTCGCCGGACCTATCTCGCCGCCGGTAAGCCGCGCCGCCCTTTTCTTTCCCGCGGGTACTGTTTACATTAGGGGAAGGACTTCGGAGAAGAAGAAGGAAACATCAGGTGGCTTTTTGAACGGTCAGTGACTCAAATGAATAGTAACACGGGGGTATAACTACGAGAGTTAGTTTGGGAATAACCTAGGGTCCTCGGTGCAAAGTAGTTTTTCCAGGAAACCTTTATTAAATCTGATTTTAAATTGAACAAAACTTGAATAATCCATAACTTCTGTTTTATTCATCCCAATTTGGTCAAACCAATTTTGTCAGCCTCTAAATAATGTAAACTACTTAGGAAAAATATAAAACCCCTATGTACTATAGAAAACTTTAGGGTTCTGATTTAATTATTGTTTTGACCAAAAGCTAAATAATAGGGATAAAAATAGTTGCACTATTTGACTAGAGTTAGAAAAATTTGGAGAAGTTTATATCCACATACTGACCTGTTTAAAAATGTTAAACCTCTCTGTCCATCCCATTAAGTTAGCTTTTGCCATTTATTTTATAATATGCTTAAAGTTAAGAAAAATAGAAAAGGTGATTAAAATAAGGAACCAGAGGGCACTCCTACTTTTGTTAGGGTACTTGTTTAAGGTAGTTCACTAGAAAAATCTATGATACCCTGGTTTAGTATAAAATAAATAGGATACCCTTTATTTTAAGAAAACAAGGAAAATTTAGAAAAACGCTACAAAAATAACCCTAAAGTGAAAACACCTCAAACCTTGGGGTAACTAATGTTTGGTTATTATAAACATAGGAAAAATACAAAATCTGTTGTTTGATATTTTTCAAATGGCAAATTAGTTATAAACATCTTTTTGGCATTAAACTTTAGAAAATCACAACTAAATAACTACTAATTAACCTTCTGTGATTTTTGGCACAGAAGCTTATTATTACTGTTAGATGCCAACAAAAATAACCCTTAGGACAGAACCCACCCTTAATTAAGAGATGTAGTGCAAAGTGGCCCATTTTACACAACTTTTGTTATTTTGTCTAAAGCATTGCCTTTTTATTTTAAGCCCCAAATTCATAGAACAAGCTATAATGACCAATGGCAACCTACTAAAATTTTTATAGAATTTTTGGAAAATATTAAGCCACTGTCATAGCTCAAACCTACACTAGAAACCATAAGTAGAAAATAAAGAAAGGAAAAGATGAATACAAGGAAATGAGTGTCACCCTAAAACCCTTTATAACTTGTCCACTGGAATATATAAAGGCAATACTAATTCCCTATGCCTATCCTTAACAAAACCTAAACCCAGAGTGATAAGCCTAAGCCACTAAAAGCCCCGCAGGACCAAGAAAACCCTAAGTTACTAACTAACTTAGTTTATTTTCTCTTAGCATAATGTTATTAAATCCTGCATAATCTTGACATGCATGTTCATTGCATTCGATAGACTGTAACCTTGCTGACGGAGAGTACATCCTTGTGCCGGAGCAAGGAGCTGCTTAGGAGGTAGCCCCAGATCCAGCACCAGAGCCTGCACCAGAGGATCTGTCTGCCACAGCTTTGGAAGGCAAGCCCTGGTTTTATGCATAACCTGTTCTATATGCTATTTTACTACACTTAATGTTTGTAGGCTTGTATTGTGCACTTAAGTGTAGGAGTTGTTTGAAACCCTAGTTGCATGATCTCAGGAATCCTTTTGAGATGGATACTAGTATGCTAAGTCGAGTAGCTGCCTTATTGATTAGAATCTCGGTAGAAGTCGAGTGATTTTTCTAGCACTCGCGCGAGGTCAGGAATTGGCTGTATCCACTTTCTTATCATATTGATGTTGGTTTGTGGGCAACAATCCATGGGGATTGGTTGTCTATAGGATAAAAATTGGAATAAGGATTAAGGTGTGGTACCGTGAGTCAAGCGTTTGAACGTACTAAGCACATGCCGAGAAATATGGTAAATCGGTAAGCCTAGTACCTGATTGAACCTGGCAGTGGACTTTACCCCTCACGTGACCTGAGACGAGGTCTCCCATTCCAGTTATGGTGGGTACAAGTGCGGTCACTGCACGACGGCACTCGGGGTCAGTGAGGCATTTTACGCCAAGGCGGTGAGCCCTGATCTGCTGACGGGGAATCGATGGGGACGGTTGATGTGTGTGGGGACGGAGTGCCTCGCCATGTCGTGTGTTTAGATTTACCTTGCAAGGATAAAAAATCGATTCGAATCATCTGCTTCTCGCAGCTAATGAGACTGCTTGATCCATGCTGCTACATTGAGTAACAAGTGGAGATACGATGAGTTGATATAAGATGTTGATTGCTAATAATGTTTGCTACCATGTATGAGTAGATAGTACACTTTTAGCCTTAAGAGAGTCACACTTAAATTGACAAAGTTAAAACTTGACTTAGAAAACTCAGCTAGTGCTTTTGGCAACCAAACCCCACAGCCAAACAGCTGCATGTCTAGAGGTAGAGGAGTAGACTCCTCACACCGGGTAAGTCTAGCTGAGTATTAGTATACTCAGCCTTGCTTGTGGCATAATTTTACAGGCTCTCTGGAGGACATGGTTGCTGGAGTGACTTGGCCGTCCATCTTGCCACCGGGTTGGACTGTCGAGTGGGACCCCACCTCGGCTGAGGAGGAGCATGAGGAGTGATGGGACAGGCTTCCCCATCTCTCTGTTTATTTATCGTTAGTTTCATTCCGCTGCACTTCGAACAATGGTGGTTACTTTTGCAAAAACTCCGATGATGATGTAATAATCTAATACTCTTACATGCATGGTTTTATGCTTTATTGTATTTGCTCTGTGACTCACCATCAAGTGAGATTGTGGTACTTGATCCTGTCAGTGGCCGTGTCAGACTAGATCCGAGGGATTGACGGGTTATTCCCATTTAAGTGTGGTCTAGCCTCTAAGGCAGGGCTTAGGCACTTAAGTTGGAATAATTCGGGCAGTTCTGCCACATGTTACAAGTGGTATTAGAGCTGACCCTCGAGGTTTCACAGGTGTGTGTGGGCTACGGGGTTCGGGTATATGGTGCATGTCTGTCACACCCGGGCTTTAAGGAACAAAGCCGGGTGCATCTCATACATGCGCCAAAGAAGACAACATATATAATAACAGAGTGTATAGAGATAAATGTCATAAAACATCAGAGTATTTATTACATAGCGGAAGACTTAATTGTGGCAGAACCACCCGAATTATTCCAGCTTAAGTGCCTAAGTCATGCCTCAAGGGCCGTGACACACTTAAATCGGAATAACCCGTCAGTCCTTCAGATCTAGTCTGATAGAGCCACTTAACCAGGATCAAATTCCACAATCTCACTCGAAGGTGAGTCACAGAAGAAATACAATAAAACAGGAAACCTCAAATTAAGTACTGAATTATTACATAAATCGGAGTTTTGGAGTAGCAAATAAAGTTCATTAAGTAAAGTGCAGCGGATAATCGATGTCGTCGGTAATGAGGAAATGGGCAAGGCCTAGCCCACTACTCCTCATGCTCCTCTCCTGCCGGAGCAACATCCCACTCGACCGTCCAACCCGGTGGCAGGGTGGTAGGCCAAGTCACACCATCAATCAAATCCTGCATGGTACCTGCAAAAATGGTGCCACAAGCAAGGCTGAGTATACTAATACTCAGCTAGACTTACCCGGTGTGAGGAGTCTACTCCTCTACCTCTAGACTATGCAGCTGTTTGGCTGAGGGGTTTGGTTTGCCAAAAGCACTAGCTGTTGCTAAAATCAATTTTTAGCTTTTCCAAATTTTACCATCATTAACTTAGCTAGATTTGCTCCTTCTAAGCATACATGGTAACAATCAATTAGTTCGATCAACAAGTTATCTCATGTAACCATATTTCACTTCTTACTCGATGCAGTACAAGGAATCAAGCAGTCTCATTAGCTGCGAGAAGCAGACGATTCGAATCGAGTTTTAACCTTGCAAGGTAAACCTAAACACACGGCATGTCAGGGCACTCCGTCCCTGCACATGACAACCGTCCCCATCGATTCCCCGTTCGCGTCCAGGCCTCACCGCCTTGGCATACAATGCTCCACTGACCCCGGCTGCCGCCGTGCAGTGACCGCACTTGTACCCACCATAGCTAGCATGGGAGAACCAGTCTCAGGTCGCATGAGGGATAAAGTCCGCGCCCGGCTTCACTCAGGTACTAGGTTTACCGGTTACCATTTTTCCCGGCATGTGTTTAGTACGTTCAAAAGCTTGACTCAGGTATCCACACATTAATCCTTAATTCATTTTCTCGTCTCATGGACAAGGCCTCCTCCCTGGATCCAAGTCCATAGACCAACATCTATCCCGTTATCAAGATGAATACAATCAATTCCTGACCTCGCGCGAGTGCTAGAAAAATCACTCGACTTCTACCGAGATCCTGATTAGCAAGCAGCTACTCGACCTAGCATACTAGTATTCATCTCAAAAAGGAGTCCTAAGTTCATGCATCTAGAGGTTTCAAGCAACTCCTACACTTAAGTGCACATTACAAACCTACAAGCATTAAGTGTAGTAAAGTAGCATATAATAGGTTATGCATAAGACCGGGGCTTGCCTTCAATTGCTGGGGCTGCGGGGAGATCCTCGATAGCAGCCTCTGAAGCCTGCTCCTGGTCCTCCTCTTGGACAGGTCCTTGCTCGGGGATGAGCACGTACTCTCCGTCGGCAAGATTACAATCTAATGAATGCAATGCGTAAGATATATGCATGATATGATAGGTGCTTTTAGAAATCACAACTTAAAAGGTGTATGATCTTCCTCGAGTTAAACAAAGTTAACTTTACTTATGCAAGACCCTTGGGTGGTATACTTTGGTAAACTGGTTCAAATTTAGCTAAGGTAAAAGGTAGGTTTAATTTTGGGGTTCCTCTGAATCCTTTTTAAGTCTTAGGGATAAATGATAAGTACTCAAGTTAGACTTATTGAGGTGGGGTTTATTTCTTCTTTCCTTTTCCCTTATTTTCTTTAATGTTTTGGAGCAGGTTTGAACTACAAGTTGCTTTTATAAAATTCTAAAAATTCTGCAAAAATTACAGTGGCTTGCTACTGGTGTGTGTTTCTATTTCTTAAAATTTGGGGATCAGAAAGTGAATAGTTTTCTCTGCACAAAATTATTAAACTCTAGGGTAGAAGGGGTGCTTTGAACTACAACTACTATTTAACAGTGGGTAATTCTTCAGAACTTATTTTTGCTGGCTTTTAGGTGTTATAACATGACTTGATACAAATTTCTAGTCATTAATACCTTTTAATTATTTTTCTATGGTTTTCTCAAGTTTCTAGCCAAATAGGTGCTTTCTACTACCATTATACTTGAAAAATATCAGACAACAGAGTTCTCATTTTTCCTGGTTATTATTTTGTGCAAGAGCAGTCATTCTGAAGTTTGGCATCTTTTTGCTTAAGGGAAGGGGTGGTGTGCATTATTTGAATTAAATGGCTTTTCTCTTAAATCATTAGCAATTGGTAAGAGTTTGCCTCCTTTTCATGGGTTTGCATTTTTCTCTGGTAGTTCACCTCATTAAGGACTTAGCTAATTTTTGGTTGCCCATTATCACCTTATTTGAGGTTGTTCAAGAATTATTGGGAAAATGCCTTATTTTCACCATGTATTTATTTCCCTTACTTAAAAAGTTGGGCTGAGGTGCTCTGTATTTTTGTAGTGGGGCTCTGGTGGTTATAAGTTCACTGGATTTTTGTTAAGCATTTTGGTTATAGTTTTGCCTCTTTAATAATTGATTTTCAGTCTTATTTAGGCTAAACAAATCATTTTAAATTAAAACTGATCCAGATTAATGGTCTCTGCATTTTTCCTAAGTCCTTTGTTACATAAGTAAACTAGGAAAAATAATATTAATCATTGTTCATTAATTTCTAATATCTTTCTGATTTTCTCTAAGTTTTGGACAAAACATCTTTAAATGAGAAACTACATCACAATTTCTAGTGCTGGGGTTTCTACTATTTTTAAATAGTGTCTAAAAGAGGTCTGAATGCCCACAAATTTTCTTAAGTCTAGCACAGAAGAAAAACTAATTTTCCTTGATTAAATAAGGTTTAGTGGGTTTCTGTTTTTAATTTTAAACTCTAAAATTTTGAACAAAAAGCATAGGGTTTACTATTTTTAAATGATAGACTATAATATATAGAGGCTAGCAAAATTGGTTTGACATTTTTTGATTAAGAATTCGTCAAGTTATGAATTTTACAAGTTCTCTGGTTATTTAAAAAGAATAACAGAATCGATTTAAATGAAAATCTACTTTGCACTGGGGTCCCTGGCGGTTTTCTAAGTTTTTCCTCGCGAATCAGTCCTCAGGCTACTATTTACCAGAGTCGCTGACATTACAGAAAACCCCTCGGGTTCTACAAAAATCTAACCCGAGGTCCTTCTTCTACCTTAAACAGTAGCCACGGCGGAGAAAAGGGCGGAGGGGCTTACCGGCGGCGAGACTGTTCCGGTGAAGAGGTCGAGGATGAAGGGGAGGTCTCGGGGATCACAACGGTGTGCGGAACGCCGTCGGAGATGGCCGGAGTCGGTCGGTCCACGCGCGCAGGCGGGGATGCTCGTCGGCGGCGAGGAGACCGGCCTGGTCACGGCGAGATAGTTCAATCAAATGGGTTAGGGAGGTCCACGGGATGCCAGAGAAGACATGAGCGAGAGGAATTGGGCGGAGACTCACCGGATAACTCGGTCCACGCGCGGCGGCGGAGGACCGAAGTCCGGTGAAGTCGATCTCGGGCCTCCGGTGAAGTCCGGCTGGGTCCGAGGGCTTGGCAAGCTTCACGGGCTACTGGTGGAGCTGGCCGAAGCACTGGCTTGGCTTGAGGACGGCTGGGGTGGGCTGGCCACGGCGGCCGAAGCTTGGGCGGCAATGGCGGGCGGAAATCAAGCTCGCCGGAGCTAAGAAAAGTGGTTGGCCGGTGAGGGTGAGTGCGGGGCGAAGTGAGGCGCGCCTAGGGAGGCTTTATAGGCGCGGGCGGGCACGGCCGAGGGCGTGAGCGCGCGGCGGACTTGACTGGACGCCGGGGAGCGCGCGCGCGCGGGTTGGGCGTGCTCTGGCGTGCCAACCAGGGTCGAACACGTGTGAGCGCGCGTTCTGCCCAAGTTCTGGCGCGTGTAGTCGCTCATCCGAGCCTGCTCTCGCCTTGGTCAATGCACAAAACCTCTTCTCCTCCCTACAAGCTACCATTCATGTGTGGGAGTCATAGGATTTTGCCTACTGGTTGCAGAGATATGGAGCCAGGAAATCTGGTCTGTCTCCCTGCGCAAATCCGAGGCAAATCCAAGGTTTAGTCGTGTCTAGGGCTCGCGTCCCAATGCCATCTTCTGGCACACGACAGAGGGGTTAGTTAGGCACATTTTTGTCAATGGGGCCATTAGGATTCGAGTTAGGGATCAAGGTGAACATCCCTGATCTTTGGCTCAAGGTCTGAATTTCAGAAATCTGAATTTCAGAATTCTCATTAAGTCCACACATGGAAAGCTTGATTTGGGGTTTTATTTGAGCTATTTTGGCTAAGCTTTCTCAACCTTTCTTGTTGCCTATTAAATATACTTCAATTTTTATAATTGGCTCAACTCAAAATTTTAAACTTTTCATTGCCTTTTTCTTATTCTCTTGAATTTTGCTCATGGGGCTTACTTAGGGTTTTTAATTTGGGTTGCACAATCTTATCTTTTAAAAGACTCAATTGTTTTGATCATGACACTTTTAAGTATATATTGGGTGACTTCATTATTACTTAAGTTATTTTGATGCTCATGCTTACTGTGGTTCACATAAAATAATGGTTCTAGGTTTGGCATTTGAAAGAAAAACCCTGAGTGACACTGGGGTGTCACAGCCTTCCCCCCTTAAAGGAATCTCGTCCCGAGATTCGGGTCAGAGTCCTCCCGGGGTAAAGCGAAGGGTGAGACTTATAGGAAATGGGTGATGATTGCCGTTATTAGGATAAACTACTCTTCGAATGTCATTCTCTTTGCAACTTCAGAAGGAAGTCCTTTTAAGTTTTACTTTATAGTTACTTCATTCTGAATTAAGATCATATTTTTGGAAATTAGATTCGAAAGGCAGGAGGAGGGGTTCGGGGGTGATTACGTACCAGCTTCCTTAGGTAGGCAATCGGGAAAGTTGGATCTCAGGAATTCCTCGGTTTCCCAAGTAGCTTCCTCCTCCGAGTGATTACTCCACTGGACCTTGAACATCTTGATCGATTTAGCCCGAGTTGATCTTTCCTTGCAATCTAGAATCTTGGAGGGGTACTCTTGGTACGAGAGATCTGGCTCTATCTCCAACTCTGGCTCTGCTAAAATTTCAGTCGGCAATCGAACACACTTCTTCAGCTGAGATACATGGAATACATCGTGGATGGCAGACATCTTTGAAGGTAACTTCAGCTTGTATGCCACGGGTCCACATGCTTCTATGATCTCATAGGGTCCAATGTAACGAGGTGCTAGCTTGCCTTTGATCCCAAACCTCTGCATTCCCTTGGTGGGTGATACCTTGAGGTATACGAAACTTCCCACCTCGAACTGGAGAGGTTTCCTTCTTCTATCATGGTAACTCTTCTGCCTGGCCTGAGCAGCTTCTAGATTCTTCCTGATTAGTTTGACCTTCCTTTCGGCTTCAGTCACTAAATCAGGTCCAAAAACTTCTCTTTCACCAGGCTGAGAACAATTGAGTGGTGTCCTGCACCTTCTTCCATAGAGAGCTTCAAAAGGTGCCATCTTTAGGCTGGATTGATAACTATTGTTATAAGCGAACTCTGCCAAGGAGAGGTGCTTATCCCAGTTCTTTCCGCAATCGATCGCACAAGCTCTCAGCATATCTTCCAGAATCTGGTTTACCCTTTCCGTCTGACCATCAGTCTGTGGGTGGTAAGCTGAACTCCTGATTAGCTTGGTTCCCAAAGACTCTTGCAATTGTTCCCAAAATCTGGCAACAAATTGGGCTCCTCGGTCAGAAACAATGGTCCAAGGTAATCCGTGCAAACACACGATCCGGTCGATATACAATTCTGCATATCTCTGAGCCTTATCCGTGGTGTGCACAGGAAGAAAATGTGCCACTTTCGTCAATCGGTCCACAATAACCCAAATTGAATCATGATGACGAGAGGTGTTGGGCAGACCCACAATGAAATCCATGCTGATATCGTCCCACTTCCACGAAGGTACGGGTAGTGGTTGCAAAGCTCCAGCTGACTTCAAGTGGCTTGCCTTTACCCTCTGACAGGTGTCACATTCTGATACATACTGGGCTATCTCCCTCTTCATTCTGGTCCACCAGTACAAAGGCTTCAAATCATGGTACATCTTGGTGCTTCCCGGATGCATAGAGAATTTGGAGAGATGAGCTTCATCCAAAATTTTCCTCTTGAGATCCTGGTCTTTAGGAATCACCAGTCTGCTTTTGAACCATAACACACCCTTCTCATCCTGGCGGAAACAATTATACTTCTCAACCTTCTGATGGAGATTCTTCTTGATAATCTGCACTCCCTTGTCACTGAGCTGGGCCATGATGATCTGGTCTTGCAAGGCTGTCTCAACAGAAACGTGAGACAAAGAACCAGAAGGAATTACTTCAATTTGCATCTTGCTCAACTCATCACACAAGGTGTTAATGCGAGAATCCATCAGAACACAGTTGCACTGCAACTTCCGACTCAAGGCATCAGCTACCACATTAGCCTTCCCTGGGTGATAATGTACCTCCAGGTCATAATCCTTGATCAGCTCTAGCCATCTTCTCTGCCTCATGTTAAGATCAGCCTGAGTAAAAATGTACTTAAGGCTCTTATGATCAGTGAAGATGTTGCAGTGGGTCCCTATTAGATAGTGCCTCCACATCTTCAATGCATGAACCACTGCTGCTAACTCAAGGTCATGAGTGGGATAATTTTGCTCATGAGGCCTGAGTGCTCTTGAAGCATAAGCAATGACTCGGTTGTCTTGCATCAAGACACAACCTAGCCCGGTGCCCGAGGCATCACAATATACATCAAAAGGTTTGCTGCTGTCGGGTTGCGCCAATACCGGTGCTGTGGTCAGATGCTGCCTTAATGCATGGAAGGCATCTTCGCACTTCTGACTCCACACAAATTTGACTTCTTTCTTCAGCAACTCAGTAATAGGCTTCGCAATTCGAGAGAAGTCCGGAATAAATCTTCGGTAATAACCAGCTAATCCCAGAAAACTCCGAATCTGGCGAACAGTCGTTGGTGGCTTCCAGTTCATCACCTCTTGCACTTTATCAGGATCAACAGCTATTCCAGCCTGAGAGATAGTGTGGCCCAAGAATTTGATTTCCTTTAGCCAAAAATCACACTTGGATAACTTGGCATAAAGGTGGTGCTCTCGCAGACATTGAAGTACTACATGCAAATGCCCGGCATGTTCTTCTTCGTTCTTTGAGTACACCAGAATATCATCGATGAAAACCACCACGAACTTGTCCAATTCCGGCATAAAAACAGAATTCATCAGATACATGAAATATGCTGGTGCATTCGTCAGCCCAAATGACATCACCAAGAATTCATATAGCCCATATCTGGTTGAGAATGCCGTCTTCGGAATATCACTTGCTCGTATTTTGATCTGATGGTAGCCAGAGCGAAGGTCTATCTTGGAAAACACCTTGGCTCCGACCAACTGGTCAAAGAGAACATCAATACGAGGCAAAGGATACTTGTTCTTGATAGTTACCGCGTTAAGAGGGCGGTAATCTATACACAGCCTCAAGCTTTCATCCTTCTTCTTCACAAACAGTGCTGGACATCCCCAAGGCGAAGTGCTTGGGCGAATAAAACCCTTATCCAGCAACTCTTGCAATTGCTTCTTCAACTCTGCCAACTCAGCGGGTGGCATTCGGTAGGGCCTCTTGGAAATTGGGGCCGTTCCCGGTTGCAACTCGATGGCGAATTCAATATCCCGATCCGGTGGCATTCCTGGTAATTCATCAGGAAAGACATCTGCATACTCACAGACCACTGGGATCTTCTTCAGGGGTAACTCCGTCATAGAGAAAGCACATGACTGAGAAGAACCCTGACTAGGCAAAATCAAAGTGAAATTTCCGCCGAAAGGAGAATTAACTTCCACGGTACGACTGGCTACATCAAGCACAACTTGGTGCAAGGTCATCCAATTTGCCCCTAGAATAATGTCCACATTCTCCAATCCCAACACAAGAAGAGTGGTTTTGATAATGTGGCTTCCCAGTTGAATAGGCACACTTTGGTTTAATTGATTAGTTGCAATTTTACCCCCAGGTGTGACTATCATGAATGACCCTTTTGAGTGAGAGAATGGCAGTTTGCAATTAGCACTGAACCTTTGGCTAATGAAACTATGAGATGCACCAGAATCAAACAGAATTAAAGCAGGTTGATTATAAACTGAAAAGATACCAGTCATGATAGGAGCTCCTTCTGGCACTTCCTCAAGAGCAGTGAAGTTGAGCTTCCCTTGCCTGACTTGCACCTTCTGCTTTCTTCCCTTGTCTTGATTCGGTGCTGGCATCTGCCTCTGCTGGTTCCTGGGGCAATTCTTGGCATAGTGGCCCACATTGCCACAAGTGAAACACTTGTTTCCATTGCCCTGGCGGAACTGCTGCTGCTGCTGAGGCTGATTGTTCCTTGGGGCGGGAGCTGGGTAGCAGTTGGGTGTCGGCTGCTGCTGCTGCTGCTGAGGCGACCTGATCACCCATCTGCCTGCCTGCTGCTGAAAACCCCTGCTTTGGTTGTGAGAAACAATCCGGAACCTTTGAGCCTGAGCGGAGGGCGCTGCCATTGGTGTCTTTCTCTTCTTCTCTGCCCGGTGAGCAACAATGCAATCCTCCTGAGAGATGGCCATGTTGACCAACTCATTGAAGCTATCAGCCCGGACAGTGTTGAGTCGTTCCCGCAGCTTGGTATTGAGACCCCTGCGGAAGCGATCCCTCTTCTTCTCATCAGAATCAGCATGATACCCTGCATACTGGCATAAGTCGTTGAAGGCTTGCGCATACTGCAGTACCGTGCGGGTTCCTTGATTGAGGGCCAGAAATTCATTCAACTTCCGATCAAGAATGCCAGCTGGAATGTGGTGTCCTCTGAAGGCAGTCTTGAATTCCTCCCAAGATACCTCACGATCATCAGGGAGCATAGCACGGAAGTGATCCCACCAAGTCCGAGCAGATCCGCGAAGCTGCTGCGCGGCGAAGCGGGTCTTGGTAGCATCAGGGCAGTCTCCCGTGAGGAGGGGAAACTTGGACTCGACGACGCGAAGCCATACGTCGGCGTCCAACGGATTCTCTGCCTTGGCGAACAAGGGCGGCTGCGTGCTCAGAAACTCCTGGTATGTTGCCATAGCCGGAGGTCGCTGAGGCTGGCCTCCACCATGCTGCTGGGGGTGGGGCTGGCGCTGCAAGAGCTATCGCAGAATCTCATTCTGCTGGGCCATCAGCTCCTGCACTGTGGGAGCTGGAGGAGGTGGCGGGGGAACTTGCTCGTTCTGCCCGCGACGCTGCCTAGCTGCCATCTGAAAACAGAGATTGTCGCCATTGTTATCCCAACTCACAATTTCGAACGGCAAGATATCATTTCATATGAAAGGAAAAATGCCATAATCATAATATTAGGTTCGAAATGAAGGTAACATGGTGACAAAGATCCCACAGATTTCAAAAGTTCACAGGGTTACATTAATCAGGGGAAGTACCCACAAGCCTAGTCCAAAATGTGATACCACTAAGCTCGCATAGGTTTCTATCCACCTAAAAATGTCAAAGCGACTGCTTAACCCTGAGCGGTGGAAGCGACACTGGATACGGGTGAAGGGGGCATCGCGGAGGTAGTCCCATTGGCACCAGGGGCTGGTCCTAGCTCCTCGGGAGCCTCTTCTCCCTCGCTTCCTGCTTCATTGGCCTCCATCTCCAGGTGGTGCATGTCCAAGTGGTCATTTGCTTCCTCGAGTTCCCTCTGCACATCGTGAAGCTGGTTCTCCAAGACATCAATAGTGTTGTCTTGGATCTCCACTTGCTGCTCCAGGGTAGTGATACGCTGGCTCAGCCTCTCCACCTGCAGATCCTTTTCCACCAACTCTGTGGATAGGTCGACCACAAAATCTTCCCGACTGTCGAGAGTGAGCTTGGCAGTCCGAGCGGTGTTAGCAAGAAGTGTCATGGCATCACTCTGAAGGGCCTGAAGGCGGTACAGCGCACTCATGCACTGAACGGTGACCCTCCCAACCAAGTCAGGATACATGGCCCAGACATCCTTCACATGGCTCACGCGGTTACACCACATGGGATCATCCTTCCTCTCAGCAGGGAAGAGTCCCAAGGGGTGCATCACCATCTCCAGGGGATGGTAGCCACAGAAAGTCGTCAGAGCCTTCATGGCTGCTGCCTCAACGGTGTCGTCCGTCCTGAGTCCAATCGTCTCAAAGTCAAGAGAACGCCAACCCGGCTGAAGGGGATGAGCCTCCAAAGTCAGCCAGACCCGACAACGAGGTACCCGATGCTCCTCATACAACTGCACCGTGTACAGAGGGGGCGTAGGGTAACCGGCGGAGTTAAGCACTTCCCACAAGATGGAAGGAAAGCCATCGCGAGAAAGGAAGTCAGAACTGAAACGAGAGTCTCCTCCACTAGCGGGGGTGGGTGAATTCATCTGCGGAAGGGAATCAAAGATAAAGATTATGGTGGAAGAAAAAGAAAAAGAGAACCCGGATGGTTTTGAAGAAAAAGGGGTTAGCTCAAATTTTAATTCCTCTTTATGTTTTATATTGCATGCATGCTGGAAGAAACGTTACCTCTCAAAAGAAAATAGGGTGCCTTTTTAGGGCATCCTAAAATATAAGTATCGGCCCACGGGGCCTAATTAATTAGCCACCTATTTCCCTCTATGCCTAAGGCCTTTCGTTCTAGGTCTAGCGGTCTAGTCCTGACGATCCTTAGCAGTTTCTAAGCAAGTTTTAGGTTTTGAAAATTGGTATTCATGGTTTATTGTCCTTCTTTGTGGTGGAATTTGCTCCGATACCAGCTGTGGCAGAACCACCCGAATTATTCCAGCTTAAGTGCCTAAGTCATGCCTCAAGGGCCGTGACACACTTAAATCGGAATAACCCGTCAGTCCTTCAGATCTAGTCTGATAGAGCCACTTAACCAGGATCAAATTCCACAATCTCACTCGAAGGTGAGTCATAGAAGAAATACAATAAAACAGGAAACCTCAAATTAAGTACTGAATTATTACATAAATCGGAGTTTTGGAGTAGCAAATAAAGTTCATTAAGTAAAGTGCAGCGGATAATCGATGTCGTCGGTAATGAGGAAATGGGCAAGGCCTAGCCCACTACTCCTCATGCTCCTCTCCTGCCGGAGCAACATCCCACTCGACCGTCCAACCCGGTGGCAGGGTGGTAGGCCAAGTCACACCATCAATCAAATCCTGCATGGTACCTGCAAAAATGGTGCCACAAGCAAGGCTGAGTATACTAATACTCAGCTAGACTTACCCGGTGTGAGGAGTCTACTCCTCTACCTCTAGACTATGCAGCTGTTTGGCTGAGGGGTTTGGTTTGCCAAAAGCACTAGCTGTTGCTAAAATCAATTTTTAGCTTTTCCAAATTTTACCATCATTAACTTAGCTAGATTTGCTCCTTCTAAGCATACATGGTAACAATCAATTAGTTCGATCAACAAGTTATCTCATGTAACCATATTTCACTTCTTACTCGATGCAGTACAAGGAATCAAGCAGTCTCATTAGCTGCGAGAAGCAGACGATTCGAATCGAGTTTTAACCTTGCAAGGTAAACCTAAACACACGGCATGTCAGGGCACTCCGTCCCTGCACATGACAACCGTCCCCATCGATTCCCCGTTCGCGTCCAGGCCTCACCGCCTTGGCATACAATGCTCCACTGACCCCGGCTGCCGCCGTGCAGTGACCGCACTTGTACCCACCATAGCTAGCATGGGAGAACCAGTCTCAGGTCGCATGAGGGATAAAGTCCGCGCCCGGCTTCACTCAGGTACTAGGTTTACCGGTTACCATTTTTCCCGGCATGTGTTTAGTACGTTCAAAAGCTTGACTCAGGTATCCACACATTAATCCTTAATTCATTTTCCCGTCTCATGGACAAGGCCTCCTCCCTGGATCCAAGTCCATAGACCAACATCTATCCCGTTATCAAGATGAATACAATCAATTCCTGACCTCGCGCGAGTGCTAGAAAAATCACTCGACTTCTACCGAGATCCTGATTAGCAAGCAGCTACTCGACCTAGCATACTAGTATTCATCTCAAAAAGGAGTCCTAAGTTCATGCATCTAGAGGTTTCAAGCAACTCCTACACTTAAGTGCACATTACAAACCTACAAGCATTAAGTGTAGTAAAGTAGCATATAATAGGTTATGCATAAGACCGGGGCTTGCCTTCAATTGCTGGGGCTGCGGGGAGATCCTCGATAGCAGCCTCTGAAGCCTGCTCCTGGTCCTCCTCTTGGACAGGTCCTTGCTCGGGGATGAGCACGTACTCTCCGTCGGCAAGATTACAATCTAATGAATGCAATGCGTAAGATATATGCATGATATGATAGGTGCTTTTAGAAATCACAACTTAAAAGGTGTATGATCTTCCTCGAGTTAAACAAAGTTAACTTTACTTATGCAAGACCCTTGGGTGGTATACTTTGGTAAACTGGTTCAAATTTAGCTAAGGTAAAAGGTAGGTTTAATTTTGGGGTTCCTCTGAATCCTTTTTAAGTCTTAGGGATAAATGATAAGTACTCAAGTTAGACTTATTGAGGTGGGGTTTATTTCTTCTTTCCTTTTCCCTTATTTTCTTTAATGTTTTGGAGCAGGTTTGAACTACAAGTTGCTTTTATAAAATTCTAAAAATTCTGCAAAAATTACAGTGGCTTGCTACTGGTGTGTGTTTCTATTTCTTAAAATTTGGGGATCAGAAAGTGAATAGTTTTCTCTGCACAAAATTATTAAACTCTAGGGTAGAAGGGGTGCTTTGAACTACAACTACTATTTAACAGTGGGTAATTCTTCAGAACTTATTTTTGCTGGCTTTTAGGTGTTATAACATGACTTGATACAAATTTCTAGTCATTAATACCTTTTAATTATTTTTCTATGGTTTTCTCAAGTTTCTAGCCAAATAGGTGCTTTCTACTACCATTATACTTGAAAAATATCAGACAACAGAGTTCTCATTTTTCCTGGTTATTATTTTGTGCAAGAGCAATCATTCTGAAGTTTGGCATCTTTTTGCTTAAGGGAAGGGGTGGTGTGCATTATTTGAATTAAATGGCTTTTCTCTTAAATCATTAGCAATTGGTAAGAGTTTGCCTCCTTTTCATGGGTTTGCATTTTTCTCTGGTAGTTCACCTCATTAAGGACTTAGCTAATTTTTGGTTGCCCATTATCACCTTATTTGAGGTTGTTCAAGAATTATTGGGAAAATGCCTTATTTTCACCATGTATTTATTTCCCTTACTTAAAAAGTTGGGCTGAGGTGCTCTGTATTTTTGTAGTGGGGCTCTGGTGGTTATAAGTTCACTGGATTTTTGTTAAGCATTTTGGTTATAGTTTTGCCACTTTAATAATTGATTTTCAGTCTTATTTAGGCTAAACAAATCATTTTAAATTAAAACTGATCCAGATTAATGGTCTCTGCATTTTTCCTAAGTCCTTTGTTACATAAGTAAACTAGGAAAAATAATATTAATCATTGTTCATTAATTTCTAATATCTTTCTGATTTTCTCTAAGTTTTGGACAAAACATCTTTAAATGAGAAACTACATCACAATTTCTAGTGCTGGGGTTCCTACTATTTTTAAATAGTGTCTAAAAGAGGTCTGAATGCCCACAAATTTTCTTAAGTCTAGCACAGAAGAAAAACTAATTTTCCTTGATTAAATAAGGTTTAGTGGGTTTCTGTTTTTAATTTTAAACTCTAAAATTTTGAACAGAAAGCATAGGGTTTACTATTTTTAAATGATAGACTATAATATACAGAGGCTAGCAAAATTGGTTTGACATTTTTTGATTAAGAATTCGTCAAGTTATGAATTTTACAAGTTCTCTGGTTATTTAAAAAGAATAACAGAATCGATTTAAATGAAAATCTACTTTGCACTGGGGTCCCTGGCGGTTTTCTAAGTTTTTCCTCGCGAATCAGTCCTCAGGCTACTATTTACCAGAGTCGCTGACATTACAGAAAACCCCTCGGGTTCTACAAAAATCTAACCCGAGGTCCTTCTTCTACCTTAAACAGTAGCCGAGGCGGAGAAAAGGGCGGAGGGGCTTACCGGCGGCGAGACTGTTCCGGTGAAGAGGTCGAGGATGAAGGGGAGGTCTCGGGGATCACAACGGTGTGCGGAACGCCGTCGGAGATGGCCGGAGTCGGTCGGTCCACGCGCGCAGGCGGGGATGCTCGTCGGCGGCGAGGAGACCGGCCTGGTCACGGCGAGATAGTTCAATCAAATGGGTCAGGGAGGTCCACGGGATGCCAGAGAAGACATGAGCGAGAGGAATTGGGTGGAGACTCACCGGATAACTCGGTCCACGCGCGGCGGCGGAGGACCAAAGTCCGGTGAAGTCGATCTCGGGCCTCCGGTGAAGTCCGGCTGGGTCCGAGGGCTTGGCAAGCTTCACGGGCTACTGGTGGAGCTGGCCGAAGCACTGGCTTGGCTTGAGGACGGCTGGGGTGGGCTGGCCACGGCGGCCGAAGCTCGGGCGGCAATGGCGGGCGGAAATCAAGCTCGCCGGAGCTAAGAAAAGTGGTTGGCCGGTGAGGGTGAGTGCGGGGCGAAGTGAGGCGTTCTACCAGGGTCGAACACGTGTGAGCGCGCGTTCTACCCAAGTTCTGGCGCGTGTAGTCGCTCATCCGAGCCTGCTCTCGCCTTGGTCAATGCACAAAACCTCTTCTCCTCCCTACAAGCTACCATTCATGTGTGGGAGTCATAGGATTTTGCCTACTGGTTGCAGAGATATGGAGCCAGGAAATCTGGTCTGTCTCCCTGCGCAAATCCGAGGCAAATTCAAGGTTTAGTCGTGTCTAGGGCTCGCGTCCCAATGCCATCTTCTAGCACACGACAGAGGGGTTAGTTAGGCACATTTTTGTCAATGGGGCCATTAGGATTCGAGTTAGGGATCAAGGTGAACATCCCTGATCTTTGGCTCAAGGTCTGAATTTCAGAAATCTGAATTTCAGAATTCTCATTAAGTCCACACATGGAAAGCTTGATTTGGGGTTTTATTTGAGCTATTTTGGCTAAGCTTTCTCAACCTTTCTTGTTGCCTATTAAATATACTTCAATTTTTATAATTGGCTCAACTCAAAATTTTAAACTTTTCATTGCCTTTTTCTTATTCTCTTGAATTTTGCTCATGGGGCTTACTTAGGGTTTTTAATTTGGGTTGCACAATCTTATCTTTTAAAAGACTCAATTGTTTTGATCATGACACTTTTAAGTATATATTGGGTGACTTCATTATTACTTAAGTTATTTTGATGCTCATGCTTACTGTGGTTCACATAAAATAATGGTTCTAGGTTTGGCATTTGAAAGAAAAACCCTGAGTGACACTGGGGTGTCACATTAATACAAAATAAAAGAATAAACATAAAACGAACTAAGGATCGTCGGCACAAATGTCAACTGAGAAACGCCACCTAGATCAGATCATACTCCTCGCCTTGTGGCTCCTCCTGAACCACCTGCTCTTCTCCTGTGGGGGGGTGTGAGACAGCAAGAGTGAGCTCACACATGTTCATCGCTCAATAAGTTGTGGGGAATAATGTGGCATGAACTCACCAAAGGTGGGTGTTCATGAAGTGTAAGGCTGATCAATGAAATAAAGGCTGAAGCTGAGCATTGCTTTTATAAGTTGGTCAAAATTTTATTAGCAATTACTAGGTGTAAGTAAATACCAAACCTTAATAATAATAGATAAAAGTAATAGTAAAATAATCCCAAATGCGATGCAAATGTCAAATTAAATTTAAGTTCCATAAATTAATCATGTGAGTGTCCGAGCCGCTCATGACCGTGAGCACGGCTAGTATACCAGTTTTACACTCTGCAGAGGTTGCGCATCTTTACCCACAAGTCATGTTACCCATTTGCCACGGAGTTGATCAGACCCCATACACCTCTACCAAGGAAGCGATGCAGGGTACCACTACGAGGCCTTTACAAAGTTCCACTAGCTTCATACTACCCGCTACAGTTTATAGGAAGCTCCAGTGCAGGGTTCTTGCTTGATCGCCATCGCAGCAAAATCAACCAAGGACCTCCCTACACTGACCACTCCCCTACTGCCCTTGCCCCTTTCGGGTAAGGTAGCCCTCCACTAGCTTTCCTAGTTAATCAGCCAAGGGCGTCCCATTAAACCCTTGTGGTAGCACTGTTTTCCCGGGTGGTTCTCCATGTTCCCATTAACATAATGATCTTATCATGAACAGAAAATAATGAACATATAATAACAAGTATAAAAATGAGTGATGAATATCTGTATACCCAAAGCCACATAAAGCAATAGCATGTACTACCCAAAAATTTAAGTAAAACCAGTGGTGAAGCAAGGTATAAAGATAGTCAAAATCTAGGGCATCCTATTGGGTCCCATCAAAATTAACCTATGCAGATCATTATGATTAATAAGAACATGAATGAGTAAAAGAAGTGATCAAGGGCACAACTTGCCTTCCACGAGCTCCTGCTCAGCTATCTCTACTTGTTGAACCTCAGATTCCACAGTCGCTTGCTCGTCTACTCGCATCAACACAATACATACATAGCATAGCATAAATTAACATCACATCAAACATGCAATTAGAATATACGGTATTAAACTAGACATTAAAATAAGATCACAGGAACTGGAATCATTAAATTTGGAGGTATAGATTTTAAGTTATGGATTTTCTAATGTTTTATGTGCTTAATACAAGATTAAGTGCTAGATAAATTTTAAATCATCTTTCATGTTAAAACAGAGGCACTAATGGTTAGGCAATAATATTATAAAAATTTAGGAACTGGAATGGACCAAATTGGAGTTCATATGCATTTTCTACAAATTAAACAAGTTCTATACATTAAAAATCTATTTCTATTTTATTTTAATCTGAATTTCGAGTTGACTGGACTGGGCCTCAATAACCAGAAAACTCAGGGGCTGCTCGCATAAAATTTCCCAGGCACAGCGCTCCACTCTCTGGACGGTGGGTTGATATCCTTTAACCCTAGGGTCTCTTTAGCAAAAGGTGCAGGCCGAAGGGGTATCGGAGAGCTCTGGCCGCCAGATCAACAACGGACGGCTACGATTAGAACTTATCTACTATGAAACGTTATGCGATGGCGTCCCTCGGATCAGAGACTGACGACCCAGATTTTAAGTAGCCGAGGCCCTGCCGGATCCGCCCGATCGTGATCCAAGGGCCACCACAGATCCACGCGACGTTACATCCCCGATTGAATCCACACTGCACAATAGCGAATCCACGGTTCACTCTAGTTCGACCCTACATCTAATCACGGCCGTTCGAGAAACATCTAACGGTCCGAGCTTGCCTCCCCAAGCTAGCTACTGATGCGGCGGCGCCGCTGGCCCAAACGACGGAGAGATGGCTGGACTTTGGCCATCCTGTCCAGGAGGGCCCCAGCTTCAAATCTAAAATGGCTGCCGAGACGACGCTGGCCACATCGAGGGGCGGATTCACGGTGGTGCGACAGCAACGACGAGCAATTGGCGCCGTACCGCCGCCTCACCACACAATTACTTGGCACAGATGGCTTCCCCAGGCGGAGACGATACCCTACGAGCCGACACCGAGAGCGGAGATTCCCCCAGCGACGGCTATCCCGGCGGCGGATCTCGGTCCTCATGGTTCACACGGCGGTAATGGAGGTTTGCTTGGTAGCGGGTGTTCGCGCGTCGTCGAAGTGGAGGCGAGGGTAAGGGCCTGGCCACGCCCTTCTTATGGCTGCTCGAGATTGGTCCGCGTGCCTACAACGGAATCCGCGGCGCCCGCCATGACCGAGCACGCGCGATTTGCGCGGCGAAGGAAGAGGAAGATGGTTAAGCGGCTGACCAAGGGGGCCCACGCGCAGCGAGAAACGGGAGAGCCACGCGCGTAAGCGGCCGATCCAGGGGACCCCACCTGTCGGCACGTCCGTTTGGCTAGTGGGCCGCGCGAGTGGCTTCTTCAGGTGGGCCGAAAGGAGGATTCAGAGCCCAGGTAACTCTCATCCCCTTTTTTTTCTTTTCCTTTCTTAGTATATATTTTTTTTATTTTTCATTTGAATTCCAATTTCAAATTCAGCCATGTGATAATTCATCCCAGATCAGGAGTATAATTTGAACATACTTTTATTACCTTTATTTATAGTATTTATTTTGTATATATATTTCTTTTCTTCTTTGTTTCAATCCTAGGATTTCTTTTAGATTCTAAATTCCCTTTTGGACTTTAATATACTTCCTGTCACATTATTTTCATATCATCACAAAATGCACACAAAATAAACATCCAGCATGATGCATAGTTTAGTGGTACAACTTTTTATTAGTTATATGTCTTTAAATATGCTATTCACATGTGATGATAAGTAGATACAAAGTACACATATACCTAAAGGAGATAACTTTTCCCTTTTATATATGATCTCTTACAAATTGGGTATTACAAATCCTACCCCCCTTAAAAATAATCTCGTCCTCGAGATTTAGGAAGGACTAGGGAAAAGATGGGGAAAATCTATGCGAAGCTCTTCTTCTCTCTCCCAAGTAGCTTCATCTTCTCCATGGTGACTCCATTGTACCTTGCACATCTTTATCACCTTATTTCTTGTAACTCGAGTCAAAGTGTCCAGAATCTTAATTGGGTACTCAGCATAAATCAGATCATCTTGAACACTGAGGTCCTCCAGTGGTAGCTGCTCCTCAGGTACCCTGAGGCACTTCTTTAGCTAAGACACATGAAATACTTCATGTACATCTGACAGATGATCGGGTAACTTCAGTTGATATGCAACTTCTCCCACTCGCTTTAAGATCAAGAAAGGTCCAATGAAGCGAGGGGACAACTTTCCTTTAACTTTAAATCTCCTCATTCCCCGGATCGGTGACACCTTCAGATACACGTGATCACCCTCCTTAAACTCCAGTAGTCTCCTTCTGTTATCAGCATAGCTCTTTTGCCTTGATTGTGCAATTCTCAAATTCTCCCTTATCATTCGAACTTGTTCTTCTGCCTCTTGTATAAGTTCAGGCCCAAAGAACTGTCTTTCACCAGTTTGATCCCAATACAGTGGAGTCCTACATTTTCTACCATACAGAGCTTCAAATGGTGACATCTTCAAACTGGCCTGGTAACTATTATTATAAGAAAACTCTGCATATGGTAAGCTCTTATCCCAACTTCCACCATGTTTAAGAGCACAAGCTCTTAACATATCTTCTAGCACTTGATTAGTCCTCTCTGTTTGTCCATCAGTCTGGGGATGGTAGGCTGAGCTAAAATTCAACTTTGTATCCAAGCTCTCATGCAACTTCTTCCAAAATCGAGAAGTAAACTGTGATCCTCGATCAGACACGATCTTCTTAGGCACTCCATGTAGACAAACTATCCGAGTCATATATAATTCTGCTAGCTTGGCTCCCGTATAATTAGTCCTCACAGGTATGAAATGAGCCACTTTCGTCAATCTGTCCACAATTACCCAAATAGAGTCATACCCAGCAGGGGTGCGGGGTAGTCCAACAATAAAATCCATACCAATTTCTTCCCATTTCCACTCGGGTATCTTCAATGGATGCAATAGTCCAGCTGGTCTTTGATGTTCGGCCTTAACTCTTTGACACACATCACACTTAGCCACATGGGCAGCAATATCTCTTTTCAGTCCATACCATCAATACTTTTGCTTCAAATCCTGATACATCTTAGTGCTACCAGGGTGGATTGAGTAATCGGAATCATGAGCTTCTTTCAATATAGTCTCACGGAGGCTATCAATCTCTGGAACACATATCCGATCCTTGAACCATATAGTGCCTTGCTCATCCTCCGTGAATTCTGGGACTCTTCCTTCAGTAATCATATCCTTAATCTCTCGGATTTTAGCATCACCAACCTGACCTCTACGAATCTCTTGCTCCAAGGTAGGTTCCAATTCGATGGTGACTCCTTCAGTGTGAGTAACAATTCCCAGGTTGAGCCTCTCAAAATCTTTTGCTAATTCATCGGGTAGCTGGACAACAAAAGCGGTGTGAACATGCTCTTTCCGACTCAAGGCATCTGCAACCAAATTTGCCTTGCCCGGGTGATAGTGAATCTCCAAATCATAATCCTTAATGAGCTCCAACCAACGGCGTTGCCTAAGGTTGAGATCCTTCTGAGTGAATATATACTTCAAACTCTTATGATCCGTATATACTTGGCACTTATTTCCCATAATATAGTGTCTCCAAATCTTAAGTGCATGCACAACTGCTGCCAGTTCTAAGTCATGAGTGGGGTAGTTCAATTCATGTTTCCGCAACTGACGAGATGCGTAGGCAATCACATGACCTTCTTGCATAAGCACACATCCCAATCCTTGGCCACATGCATCACAATAGATATCAAACCCTTTCTGTAAGTCTGGCATTACCAACACCGGTGGAGACATCAATCTCTCCTTCAATTGATCAAAGCTTTCTTGGCATTTCTCATCCCACTTGAATTCTCTTCCTTTCTCCAAAAGCGATGTCATAGGCTTGGCAATCTTAGAGAATCCTTCAATAAATCTCCGATAATATCCTGCAAGTCCCAAGAAACTTTGAATCTCAGTAACTATAGTGGGCACTCTCCACTCCATAATCTCTTCACTTTAGTAGGATCCATTGCTATTCCTCCATTAGAAATAATATGTCCAAGGAATGGCACCTTATCAATCCAAAACTCGCATTTGCTAAACTTGGCGTAGAGTTCATTATCTCGTAGCTTCTGTAGCACCAACCTTAGATGTTCTTCATGATCACTTTCACTCCTAGAGTAGATAAGAATATCGTCGATGAACACCACGACGAATCTGTCCAAATACTCCATAGACACCTTATTCATCAAATTCATAAAATAAGCTGGTGCATTGGTCAATCCAAATGACATAACAGTGAACTCATATAATCCATATCGGGTTGAGAAAGCCGTCTTAGGAATATCTGATGGTCTAATCTTCATTTGTTGATATTCAGATCGGAGATCAATCTTCGAGAATACTCTAGCTCCTCTCATCTGATCGAACAAATCCTCGATACGGGGTAATGGATACTTGTTCTTCACAGTAACATCATTAAGTGATCTATAGTCCACACACATCCTCTGGGTTCCATCCTTCTTCTGTACAAATAGAACCGGTGCTCCCCAAGGTGAGGAACTCGGGCGAATGTAACCAGCCTCTTGTAACTCCGTCAACTGCTTCTTAAGTTCCTTCAACTCCTCTACAAACATCCTGTAAGGTCTTTTAGATTAGGGGCAGTTCCAGATAAGAGATCAATAACAAACTCAACTTCTCTATCAAGTGGCATCCCTAGTAACTCCTCTAGAAAGACATCCGGAAAATCTCTAACCACCCGGATGTTGTCGCCAACAAACTCCTCAGGCATAAAGAACATTGCACGCATGGATGAGGAGGTTACTGCAATATTAACTTGAAATCTTTCTCCTTTAGTGGTAGTGAGTTCTACGGTACCTCTACCACACGCTATAATGGCCTTTGCCTTTCTTAGCCATGACATACCAAGGATCAGATCTATACTGCTCGACTCTAATATTATAGCAGTAGCTCCAAATTCTCTACCCATAATGGTCAATGTCAATCTACGTGTCATTTGATTCGCCTCAACAGGCCCTTTAGGTGTAATTACTATCATGGGTTTTCTCATATTTAGCAGTGGTATTTCATTTGTGTTGGCATATCTAGCAGACATGAATGAATGTGTAGCACCAGAATCAAATAATATGGTTGCAGGAATTGCATTAACATAAACATACCAAGTATAATGTCCCCACCATCCGGAGTAGCATCAACGCTGACTTGATTAACCTTGGCAATAGAATATCCCTTGCCGGATCCTGGAGTTTGCTGCCTGTTCTGAACTGTAGTAGCAATCCTCTGTGGGTAGACATTTGCATAATGACCAGTCTTCCCACACTTGAAACAAGTAGTGCCTGGACTCTGTCCTGAAAACTTCGTCGGGGTGCCAGTAGGGGTAGCCTGTCGAGGAGGTGGAGTCCTCAGTGGTGATTGCTGAACAGGGCGCTGGCCTCCGCCAGTGCGAACTATTGTACCCTGAGGTGAACTATAGCAAGGACGAACACTGCTGCTTCCTTGTCCTTGAGATATTGCCTTTCTCTTCAAATCTCCCAGCTGAACACGCTTGTGTTCAATAGCCAGGGCCTTATCAATTAGCCTCTGAAATGATGGAAATGTGTGTGCCACTAGAGCATATTGCAGTGGTCCATTAAGTCCTTCAATAAAGTGCTCCTGCTTCCTCTCATCCTCAACAACTTCCTCCTGAGCATATCTCGACAGCTGAATAAATTTGTCTCTGTACTCGCTGACCGACATGTTGCCTTGCTTCAAAGACAGAAACTCCTTCTTCTTGATCTTTATCATACCAGCTAGAATATGATAATTCCTGAACTGTGTACTGAACTCTGCCCAAGTAATAGTATCCGCAGCATCATGGGCAGCAGTATATGAATCCCACCAGTCAGCAGCAGGACCTGTCAGACGTCCAGAAGCATATAAAACCTTCTCCCGTTCAGTGCATTGAGCAATATTCAACATCTTCTCAATGGACTTCAGCCAATCATCCGCGTCCAGTGGATCAGGAGAGCTTGCAAATGTAGGTGGCTTATGACTCATGAATTCCCGGTGCTTATCACAAGGTGGAACTAGTGGTGGTGGTGGAGGCAATGGCACTTGTTGCTGTTGCTGCTATTGTTGAAGTTGTTGTTGCAGCTGCTGTTGTTGTGCCCTTCTCTCCTGGCGTATCTCCTCTCTCTCCTGGCGCAACTCCTGGCGTATATCTTCTCTTTCCTAACGCATCTCCTGGCGTTCTTGCTGCATCTGGGCACGCATATCCGCCATAGTGTCCGCCATTTGCTGCATCACCGCCATCTGAGCTGCAATCAGTGGATCAACTCCGCCTGGTGGAGGATTAGGAGGATTCATCTCTGCTGGCTATGGCTGAGGTTGTCTATATATCCTTCGAGTGTGTCGATTAGGAGGCAAATCAATTCCACCACCCGTCCTGGTATTGACCATCTGAGTTAGATACATATGGTAAGAGAGAGTAGCAGCCAAGGCAGTAATTACGAATCGTGTTACTTTGGGGGATTTATTAGCTAAGCAGATTAATGTTTTCCTACTAAAGCTAATTCAATACCTTATGGTGGTACATACTAAGATGCCCGTCTATACTATTTCAATCAATCAAAGAAGCAAATCAGGCATTTATCATCAGAATAATCAAGCAACATTTTTAAATAGTTTTGATTTTGTCTTGGGCCTCCTATCTCCAAAGAAGGTCATAAATGTAGGATTCCAGGGTGTGAAATCCATCTTGTCTTAGTGTAGAAAAGGTAAGAATAATCAGAGTAGAACAGTAGAAGGTGAGACAGGATCAAGATAAGATGAGTTTAGATGAATCAGAGTAAGGTAAGTAGGTAAGGGTTTTGTCCATTTATATCTAAGTTTCGTCCTACAGTCAACATTTCCTTTGATACCACTTCTGTCACACCCGGGCTTTAAGGAACAAAGCCGGGTGCATCTCATACATGCGCCAAAGAAGACAACATATATAATAACAGAGTGTATAGAGATAAATGTCATAAAACATCAGAGTATTTATTACATAGCGGAAGACTTAATACAAAATAAAAGAATAAACATAAAACGAACTAAGGATCGTCGGCGCAAATGTCAACTGAGAAACGCCACCTAGATCAGATCATACTCCTCGCCTTGTGGCTCCTCCTGAACCACCTGCTCTTCTCCTGTGGGGGGGTGTGAGATAGCAAGAGTGAGCTCACACATGTTCATCGCTCAACAAGTTGTGGGGAATAATGTGGCATGAACTCACCAAAGGTGGGAGTTCATGAAGTGTAAGGCTGATCAATGAAACAAAGGCTGAAGCTGAGCATTGCTTTTATAAGTTGGTCAAAATTTTATTAGCAATTACTAGGTGTAAGTAAATACCAAACCTTAATAATAATAGAGAAAAGTAATAGTAAAATAATCCCAAATGCGATGCAAATGTCAAATTAAATTTAAGTTCCATAAATTAATCATGTGAGTGTCCGAGCCACTCATGACCGTGAGCACGGCTAGTATACCAGTTTTACACTCTGCAGAGGTTGCGCATCTTTACCCACAAGTCGTGTTACCCATTTGCCACGGAGTTGATCAGACCCCATACACCTCTACCAAGGAAGCGAGGCAGGGTACCACTACGAGGCCTTTACAAAGTTCCACTAGCTTCAGACTACCCGCTACAGTTTATAGGAAGCTCCAGTGCAGGGTTCTTGCCTGACCGCCATCGCAGCAAAATCAACCAAGGACCTCCCTACACTGACCACTCCCCTACTGCCCTTGCCCCTTTCGGGTAAGGTAGCCCTCCACTAGCTTTCCTAGTTAATCAGCCAAGGGCGTCCCATTAAACCCTTGTGGTAGCACTGTTTTCCCGGGTGGTTCTCCATGTTCCCATTAACATAATGATCTTATCATGAACAGAAAATAATGAACATATAATAACAAGTATAAAAATGAGTGATGAATATCTGTATACCCAAAGCCACATAAAGCAATAGCATGTACTACCCAAAAATTTAGTAGTAAAACCAGTGGTGAAGCAAGGTATAAAGATAGTCAAAATCTAGGGCATCCTATTGGGTCCCATCAAAATTAACCTATGCAGATCATTATGATTAATAAGAACATGAATGAGTAAAAGAAGTGATCAAGGGCACAACTTGCCTTCCACGAGCTCTTGCTCATCTCTACTTGTTGAACCTCAGATTCCACTGTCGCTTGCTCGTCTACTCGCATCAACACAATACATACATAGCATAGCATAAATTAACATCACATCAAACATGCAATTAGAATATACGGTAATAAACTAGACATTAAAATAAGATCACAGGAACTGGAATCATTAAATTTGGAGGTATAGATTTTAAGTTATGGATTTTCTAATGTTTTATGTGCTTAATACAAGATTAAGTGCTAGATAAATTTTAAATCATCTTTCATGTTAAAACAGAGGCACTAATGGTTAGGCAATAATATTATAAAAATTTAGGAACTGGAATGGACCAAATTGGAGTTCATATGCATTTTCTACAAATTAAACAAGTTCTATACATTAAAAATCTATTTCTATTTTATTTTAATCTGAATTTCGAGTTGACTGGACTGGGCCTCAATAACCAGAAAACTCAGGGGCTGCTCGCATAAAATTTCCCAGGCACAGCGCTCCACTCTCTGGACGGCGGGTTGATATCCTTTAACCCTAGGGTCTCTTTAGCAAAAGGTGCAGGCCGAAGGGGTATCAGAGAGCTCTGGCCGCCAGATCAACAACGGACGGCTACGATTAGAACTTATCTACTATGAAACGTTATGCGATGGCGTCCCTCGGATCAGAGACTGACGACCCAGATTTTAAGTAGCCAAGGCCCTGCCGGATCCGCCCGATCGTGATCCAAGGGCCACCACAGATCCGCGCGATGTTACATCCCCGATTGAATCCGCACCGCACAACAGCGAATCCACGGTTCACTCTAGTTCGACCCTACATCTAATCACGGCCGTCCGAGAAACATCTAACGGTCCGAGCTTGCCTCCCCAAGCTAGCTACTGACGCAGCGGCGCCGCTGGCCCAAACGACGGAGAGATGGCCGGACTTTGGCCATCCCGTCCAGGAGGGCCCCAGCTTCAAATCTAAAACGCGCGTCAAGCAATTCTAGGTATGGCGGACGCAAGGAAAGGGCACTCACCGAAGACGGCTGCCGAGACGACGCTGGCCACGGCGAGGGGCGGATTCACGGTGGTGCGACAGCAACGGCGAGCAATTGGCGCCGTACCGCCGCCTCACCACACAATTACTTGGCACAGATGGCTTCCCCAGGCGGAGATGATACCGTACGAGCCGACACCGAGAGCGGAGATTCCCCCAGCGACGGCTATCCCAGCGGCGGATCTCGGTCCTCACGGTTCACAAGGCGGTAATGGAGGTTTGCTTGGTAGCGGGTGTTCGCGCGTGGTCGAAGTGGAGGGGAGGGTAAGGGCCTGGCCACGCCCTTCTTATGGCCGCCCGAGATTGGTCCGCGTGCCTACAACGGAATCCGTGGCGCCCGCCATGACCGAGCACGCGCGATTTGCACGGCGAAGGAAGAGGAAGATGGTTAAGCGGCTGACCAAGGGGGCCCACGCGCAGCGAGAAATGGGAGAGCCACGCGCGCAAGCGGCCGATCCAGGGGACCCCACCTGTCGGCACGTCCGTTTGGCTAGTGGGCCGCGCGAGTGGCTTCTTCAGGTGGGCCAAAAGGAGGATTCCGAGCGCAGGTAACTCTCATCCCTTTTTTTTCATTTCCTTTTTCTGGTATATATTTTTTTTTCTTTTTCATTTGAATTCCAATTTCAAATTCAGCCATGTGATAATTCATCCCCAGATCAGGAGTATAATTTGAACATACTATTATTGTCGGGGACCATAATTAGGGGTACCCTCAAGACGCCTAATTCTCAGCTGGTAACCCCCATCAGCATAAAGCTGCAGAGGCCTGATGGGTTTGATTAAGTCAGGGATCAGTCCATACGAGCGACTTGATCACGCCACGCCCGAGCCTAGCCTCGGGCGAGGGCAGCCGACCCTGAGATGACTCCGTCTCGCCTGAGGTCTCCTCTTTCACGGCAGACGCATCACCGGCTCGCCCGAGGCCCCGCCTTCGATAAGAAGTAACCCTGACTAAATCACCGCGCCAACCGACCAAATCCCTGGGGCCTTCAACGCAAAAGGTAAGACTGACGGGTAGCCAGGCTTGGCCAAAAGCGCCAGAGGAAGCTCCGCCCGACCCAGGGCTCGGACTCGGGCTAAGGCCCCAGAAGACGGCGAACTCCGCCTCGCCCGACCCAGGGCTCGGACTCGGGCTAAGGCCCCGGAAGACGGCGAACTCCGCTCCGCCCGACCCAGGGCTCGGACTCGGGCTAAGGCCCCGGAAGACGGCGAACTCCGCTCCGCCCGACCCAGGGCTCGGACTCGGGCTAAGGCCCCGGAAGACGGCGAACTCCGCTCCGCCCGACCCAGGGCTCGGACTCGGGCTAAGGCCCCGGAAGACGGCGAACTCCGCTCCGCCCGACCCAGGGCTCGGACTCGGGCTAAGGCCCCGGAAGACGGCGAACTCCGCCTCGCCCGACCCAGGGCTCGGACTCGGGCTAAGGCCCCGGAAGACGACGACCTCCGCCTCGCCCGACCCAGGGCTCGGACTCCGCCTCGGCCCCTGCCGAACGACCTCCGCCTCGCCCGACCCAGGAGTTCGGGCTCGGCCTCTGTCATGCAGGACGGACTCGACCTCGACTTCGGAGGAGCCTCCACGTCGCCCGACCTAGGACACAAGACCGCCACGTCAACAGGAAGCGTCATCATCACCCTACCCTGAGCCGACTCGGGTCGCAGAGAACAAGACCGGCGTCCCATCTGGCCAGCTCCGCCAGATAGGCAATGATGGCGCCTCACTAGACCATGACGACGGCGGCTCTCAGCTCCCTTACGAAAGCAGGGAGACGTCAGCAAGAGCACAGCTGTTCCAACAGCTGTCCCTCCGTCAAGCTCCACTGCTTCTCCAACAGCCACGACGCCACACCAACAGGGTGCCAAGATCTCTCCGGCTGCCACCTTGGCATGTACTTAGGGCGCTAGCTCTCCCTCGCTAGACACGTAGCACCTTGCTACACCCCCATTTTGTACACCTGGATCCTCTCCTTACGACTATAAAAGGAAGGACCAGGGCCTTCTTAAGAAAGGTTGGCCTCGCGGGGACGAAGGGCAGGGGCAGGCGCTCTCTCGGGGCCGCCCGCTCCCCTCATCGCGCGCGGACGCTTGTAACCCCCTACTGCAAGCGCACCCGACCTGGGCACGGGGCGAACACGAAGGCCGCGGGAATTCTCCGACTCCCTCACGACCCGGCTCCGGCCACCTCGCTCTCTCTCTCTCCCCCCTTTCGCGCTTGCCCACGCGCTCGACCCATCTGGGCTGGGGCACGCGGCACACTCACTCGTCGGCTCGGGGACCCCCCGGTCTCGGAACGCCGACAGTTGGCGCGCCAGGTAGGGGCCTGCTGCGTGTTGACGAGCAGTTTCCCGTCAAGCTCCAGATGGGCAGTCTCCAACGACCTCTTCAACCCGGGACGGTGCTCCGTTTCGGGAGCCTCGAGTTCATGTCTCTCGACAGCGGCTACGACATGATACTCCTTCCACCGCCGCGCGACAGCGACAATGGTGGCGGACAGCCCGCCCGCCGGCGGCGGAATCGACGACGCCTTTCCCGCGTGGGGGAAGGACAACTTTCGAGCTCGCTCCGTCCTCTCCCTCGCCATCGGAGGAGGAGGCGGGGCAACCAAAGCCGAGCGGGAGGCTGCGCTCCGACGGCTGTCGAGCAAATCGACACCCCCAGCGCCCCAACGGAGGACACGCCAAGCGTCGCCCTCTCGTTCGAGGCAAAGGCGGGCGCCGTCCCCCCGCAACACGTCGACCCCGAGCAGGTGGACGACGCCAGCACGATCACGGAGGGCCTGCAGGACGTCGCCCTCGTACCCAAGACGACGGCGCGATCAGCCCCCGACGTGACTTCATCGCTCCTCGTCGACAAAAAGGTACCGACTGCTACCCATCTTTCGTCATTTCGACTCGACCTCAGCCCGCCTGGCGACCTCGCTTTGGCGGGCGCTCACGTTGAGGCGAGTGCAACCTCTCTGGGGTTTCGTGTGCGGTCGCCTTGGGACCGATTGACGGGTGTCTCGACCTACGGACCCTCTGGGTCCGAGGAAGATGACGACCCCAGCATCTGCTAGGATTTCTCCGGATCTGGCAACCCTAGTGCCATGCGGGACTTCATGACCGCATGTGACTACTGCCTCTCCGATTGTTCCGACGGCAGCCGCAGCCTTGACGACAAGGACCGCGGCCCGAGCCGCGAATGTTTCCACATCGAGCTAGGGGATCCCTCCGGAGGCGGCTGTCTCGGCATGCCGGAGGATGGCGATCCCCCTAGGCCAGCGCCTCGCGCCGACATCCCGCGGGAGCTAGCTGTGGTCCCCGTTCCGGCGGGGGGTCACGACCCACAGCTCGAGCAAGTCCGCGGGGCGCAGGCCGGGCTCGATGAGGGAGCGGGAGCGCTCGAGGCAATCCGCCAGAACATCGGGCAGGTATGGGCGAGCCAGCCCCCGGCCGGGGGAATACGTCACCTGCCCCAAGGTCTCCAGCACCGCATCACCAACGATGCCAGGGACAGACCGCCACCCGCATCCGGCGGAACCGGTCAGGACCTGGCCGCCGCAGCGATGCTCCTCCGCGCGAT
Source organism: Zea luxurians (assembly GCA_029449295.1). NCBI lineage: Eukaryota > Viridiplantae > Streptophyta > Magnoliopsida > Poales > Poaceae > Zea > Zea luxurians. The sequence continues at coordinate 52,777,220 of JAOPSE010000014.1, read as the reverse complement.
GCCGGAGTCATCAACCACCGAGGGTCGGCGAATCCAGGGAGAACTCAAGCATCTCCTGGAAGGCGCTGCGGCCCGGCGGGCCGAAAGCTCTGCCTCCCAAAGGCAGGGGTACCCCTCGGAACCTCGTGCCGTGACTTCCCGACTCACACGGGAAGCCTCGGTCTACACCGGGCGCACGCGCAACACCGCGCCTGCGGCCCCGGGCCGCCTCGGCGACGAACACCCTCATCGCGACCGACGGGCACGCCTCGACGAAAGGGTGCGCCGAGGCTATCACCCCCGGCGTGGGGGACGCTACGACAGCGGGGAGGATCGGAGTCCCTCGCCCGAACCACCCGGTCCGCAGGTCTTTAGCCGAGCCATTCGGCGGGCGCCGTTTCCGCCCCGATTCCGACCCCCGACTACTATCACAAAGTACTCGGGGGAAACGAGACCGGAATTGTGGCTTGCGGACTACCGCCTGGCCTGTCAACTGGGTGGGACGGACGATGACAACCTCATCATCCGCAACCTCCCCCTGTTCCTCTCCGACACCGCTCGTGCCTGGTTGGAGCACCTGCCTCCGGGGCAGATTTCCAACTGGGAAGATCTGGTCCAGGCTTTCGCCGGCAACTTCCAGGGCACGTACGTGCGCCCCGGGAATTCCTGGGACCTCCGAAGCTGTCGGCAACTCCCGGGAGAGTCTCTCCGGGACTACATCCGGCGGTTCTCGAAGCAGCGCACCGAGCTGCCCAACGTCGCCGACTCCGATGTCATCGGCGCGTTCCTCGCCGGCACCACCTGCCGTGACCTGGTGAGCAAGTTGGGTCGCAAGACCCCCACCAGGGCGAGCGAGCTGATGGACATCGCCACCAAGTTCGCCTCCGGCCAGGAGGCGGTAGAGGCCATCTTCCGAAAGGACAAGCAGCCCCAGGGCCGCCCGTCGGAAGATGCTCCCGAGGCGTCTACTCCGCGCGGCGCCAAGAAGAAAGGCAGGAGGAAGTCGCAAGCGAAACGCGACGTTCCCGATGCAGACCTTGTCGCCGCCGCCGAGCACAAGAACCCTCGGAAGCCCCCCAGAGGCGCCAACCTCTTCGACAAGGCACTCAAGGAGACGTGCCCCTACCATCAGGGGCCCGTCAAGCACACCCTCGAGGAGTGCGTCATGCTTCGGCGCCACTTCCACAGGGCCGGGCCACCTGCAGAGGGTGGCAAGGCCCGCGACGACGACAAAAGGGAGGATCGCCAAGCAGGAGAGTTCCCAGAGGTCCGCGACTGCTTCATGATCTACGGAGGGCATGCGGCGAATGCCTCGGCTCGGCATCGTAAGCAAGAGCGTCGGGAGGTCTGCTCGGTGAAGGTGGCGGCACCAGTCTACCTAGACTGGTCCGACAAGCCCATCACCTTCGACCGGGACGACCACCCCGACCACGTGCCGAGCCCGGGGAAGTACCCGCTCGTCGTCGACCCCGTCATCGGCGACGTCAGGCTCACCAAGGTCTTGATGGATGGGGGCAGCTGCCTCAACATCATTTACGCTGAGACCCTCAGGCTCCAGCGCGTCGATCTGTCATCCATCCGAGCAGGCGCTGCGCCCTTCCATGGGATCATCCCTGGGAAGCGCGTCCAGCCCCTCGGACAGCTCGACCTCCCTGTCTGCTTCGGAACACCCTCCAACTTCCGAAGGGAGACTTTGACGTTCGAGGTGGTCGGGTTCCGAGGAACCTACCACGCAGTGTTGGGAAGGCCATGCTACGCGAAGTTCATGGCCATCCCCAACTACACCTACCTGAAGCTCAAGATGCCGGGCCCCAACGGGGTCATCACCGTCGGCCCCACGTACAAACACGCATTCGAATGCGATGTGGAGTGCGTGGAGTACGCCGAGGCCCTCGCCGAGTCCGAGGCCCTCATTGCCGACCTGGAAAGCCTCTCCCGAGAGGTGCCGGACGTGAAGCGACATACCGGCAACTTCGAGCCAGCGGAGACGGTTAAGGCCGTCCCTCTTGACCCCAGTGGCGACACCTCCAAGCAGATTCGGATCGGATCCGGGCTCGACCCCAAATAGGAAGCAGTGCTCGTCGACTTTCTCCGCGCAAACGCCGAAGTCTTTGCATGGAGTCCCTCGGACATGCCCGGCATACCGAGGGATGTCGCCGAGCACTCGCTGGATATTCGGGCCGGAGCCCGACCAGTCAGACAGCCTCTGCGCCGTTTCGACGAGGAAAGGCGCAGGGTGATAGGCGAGGAGATCCACAAGCTGATGGCAGCAGGGTTCATTAAAGAGGTATTCCATCCCGAATGGCTTGCCAACCCTGTACTTGTGAGGAAAAAAGGGGGGAAGTGGCGGATGTGTGTAGACTACACTGGTCTCAACAAAGCATGTCCGAAAGTCCCCTACCCTCTACCTCGCATCGATCAAATCGTGGACTCCACTGCAGGGTGCGAAACCCTGTCTTTCCTCGATGCCTACTCAGGGTATCATCAAATCAAGATGAAAGAGTCCGACCAGCTCGCGACTTCTTTCATCACGCCCTTCGGCATGTACTGTTATGTCACAATGCCGTTCGGTTTGAGGAACGCGGGTGCAACCTACCAGCGGTGCATGAACCATGTGTTCGGCGAACACATCGGTCGCACGGTCGAGGCCTACGTCGACGACATCGTAGTCAAGACGAGGAAAGCCTCTGACCTTCTCTCCGACCTCGAACTGACATTCCGGTGTCTCAAGGCGAAGGGCGTCAAGCTCAATCCCGAGAAGTGCGTCTTCGGGGTGCCCCGGGGCATGCTTTTGGGATTCATCGTCTCCGAGCGGGGCATCGAAGCCAACCCGGAGAAGATTGCGGCCATCACAAACATGGGGCCCATTAAGGACTTAAAAGGCGTACAGAGGGTCATGGGATGCCTCGCGGCCTTGAGCCGTTTCATCTCGCGCCTCGGCGAAAGAGGCCTACCCCTGTACCGCCTCTTAAGGAAGGCCGAGTGCTTCACTTGGACTCCCGAGGCCGAGGAAGCCCTCGGGAACCTGAAGGCGCTCCTCACCCAGGCGCCCGTCTTGGTACCCCCAGCTGATGGAGAAACCCTCTTGGTCTACGTCGCCGCAACCACTCAGGTGGTTAGCGCCGCGATCGTGGTCGAAAGGCAGGAAGAGGGGCATGCTTTGCCCAGTCAGAGGCCAGTTTACTTCGTCAGCGAAGTGCTGTCCGAGACCAAGATCCGCTACCCACAAGTCCAGAAGCTGCTATATGCAGTGATCCTGACGAGACGAAAGCTGCGACATTACTTCGAATCCCATCCGGTGACTGTGGTGTCATCCTTCCCCCTGGGGGAGATCATCCAGTGCCGAGAAGCCTCGGGGCGGATCGCGAAGTGGGCGGTGGAAATCATGGGCGAGGCAATCTCATTCGCCCCTCGGAAGGCCATCAAGTCCCAGGTACTGGCGGATTTCGTTGCCGAATGGGTCGATACCCAGCTGCCAACGGCTCCGATCCAACCAGAGCTCTGGACCATGTTTTTCGACGGGTCGCTGATGAAGACGGGAGCTGGCGCGGGCCTGCTCTTCGTCTCGCCCCTCGGGAAACACCTGCGCTACGTGCTCCGCCTCCATTTCCCGGCGTCCAACAATGTGGCCGAGTACGAGGCTCTGATCAACGGATTGCGAATCGCCATCGAGCTAGGGGTCCGACGCCTCGATGCACGCGGCGACTCGCAGCTCGTCATCGACCAAGTCATGAAGAACTCCCTCTGCCGCGACCCGAAGATGGAGGCCTACTGTGAGGAGGTTCGACGCCTGGAAGACAAGTTCTACGGGCTCGAGCTTAACCACATTGCCCGGCGCTACAACGAAACTGCAGACGAGCTGGCGAAGATAGCCTCGGGGCGAACGACGGTTCCCCCGGACGTCTTCTCCCGAGATCTGCACCAACCCTCCGTCAAGATAGGCGACGCGCCCGAGCCCGAGGCACCCTCGGCCTCGTCCGAGGTGACCTCAGCCCAGCCCGAGCCATCCTCGGCTCAACCCGAGGAACCCTCGGAGCCCGAGGGCGAAGCACTGCGCATCGAGGAGGAGCAGAACGGGGTCGTGCCAGATCAAGATTGGCAAACCCCGTACCTGCAATATCTCCACCAAGGAGAACTGCCCCTCGACCGAGCCGAGGCTCGGCGGGTAGCGCGACGCGCCAAATCGTTCGTCTTGCTGGGCGATGAGAAGGAGCTCTACCACCGTAGCCCCTTGGGCATCCTCCAGCGATGTATCTCCATCGCCGAAGGTCAGGAACTCCTGCGGGAAATACACTCGGGGGCTTGCGGTCATCATGCAGCACCTCGAACCCTCGTCGGGAACGCTTTCCGCCAAGGCTTCTACTGGCCAACGGCGGTGGCTGACGCCACTAGAATTGTCCGCGCCTGCGAAGGGTGCCAATTCTATGCGAAGCAGACCCACCTGCCCGCTCAGGCTCTGCCGACGATACCCATCACCTGGCCCTTCGCTGTGTGGGGTCTGGACCTCGTCGGCCCCTTGCAGAAGGCGCCCGGGGGCTACACGCACCTGCTGGTCGCCGTCGACAAATTCTCCAAGTGGATCGAGGTCCGACCCCTGAACAGCATCAGGTCCGAGCAGGCGGTGGCGTTCTTCACCAACATCATCCATCGCTTCGGAGTCCCGAACTCAATCATCACCGACAATGGCACCCAGTTCACCGGCAAAAAATTCTTGGATTTTTGCGAAGATCACAACATCCGGGTGGACTGGGCCGCCGTAGCTCATCCCATGTCGAATGGGCAAGTAGAGCGCGCCAACGGCATGATCTTACAAGGGCTCAAGCCTCGAATTTACAATGATCTCAACAAGTTCGGCAAGCGATGGATGAAGGAACTCCCCTCGGTGGTCTGGAGCCTGAGGACGACGCCAAGCCGAGCCACGGGTTTCACGCCGTTCTTCCTGGTCTACGGGGCCGAGGCCGTCCTGCCCACGGACCTGGAATACGGCTCCCCGAGGACGAGGGCCTACAACGAAGAAAGCAACCAAGCTAGCCGAGAAGACTCGCTGGACCAGCTGGATGAGGCTCGGGACAGGGCCTTACTACACTCGGCGCGGTACCAGCAGTCCCTGCGACGCTACCACGCCCGAGGGGTCCGACCCCGAGACCTCCAAGTGGGCGACCTGGTGCTTCGGCTGCGGCAAGACGCCCGAGGGAGGCACAAGCTCACGCCCCCCTGGGAGGGGCCGTTCATCATCGCCAAAGTTCTGAAGCCCGGAACGCACAAGCTGGCCAATAGTCAAGGCGAGGTCTATGGCAACGCTTGGAACATCCAACAGCTACGTCGCTTCTACCCTTAAGATGTTTCCAAGTTGTTCATATACCTCGCACCCACGCAAAGTTTAGTCAACAAGGAAGGGTCGGCCTCGCCTCGGCAAAAGCCCGACCCTCCCTCGGGGGCTAAAAGGGGGGAAACCCCCTCTGCGTCAAAACTTTCCTCGAACAAAAAAAATCTCTTTTACCAGAACATCTTTCGTGCTTTTTGACTACTTCGAAAAGTGGGTCCCGGAAACGACGGGGTACACGTAAGCAGCCAAGGCTGACCGAGCCGAGGGACTCCTACGCCTCCGGGATACGGATACCTCACTCATCACCTTCTGCGATAAGTAACTCGCGCTCGGATAAGGTGAATCCGCGGATCGAACGAGTCTTTACGTACGGAAGCTCTTCTGTCGAAGCGATTCTTCGAGCCTTCTAGACCGAGTCGGTGACAGGGCCTCATGGACGGGTAAAAGTACGCGTAAGCGGCAAGGCCGACCGAGCCGAGGGACTCCCACGCCTCCGGGATACGGATACCTCACTCATCACCTTCCGCGAGAAGCAACTCTTGCTCGCACTAACATCCCTGCTACCGACGGAAAGTCCAGATACTCGAAACAAGAGGAAAAGAGACGCAGCTTTATAACACAGCAAGGGTGTGTGTTCTGGCCTCGACGGCCGCGCAAGGCCCACGCTACAAGACGATTTGACCCTGCAGGCTCGGATCTTGACGCTGGAAGAGGGCGATGACACCCTCGGCGTCGACAACACCTTCGGCAAGGCCCGACCTAGCCTCGGACGGCGACGCGGTCCGAGGGCCTCCGCTCCGAAGGACGACGTCATCACCACGCTCGAGCAATCTCTGCCAGGGACTTCTCCGAGAACCCGGCCCGAGCGGACGGCTCGGCCGGCCACCTCCGGGGCCTCGGCCGACCGCCTTCCGAGGGCGCCAGCTCGATCCGAAGCCTCGGCTGAGCAACTCCGACGACAATCCTGCCAACGGACAACCCGGCTAGGCTCCGGCCAACCAGGTTTCATTTCCGAGCCAACTCCGCCTCTGCTCGTGCTGATATCGCTACCCCTGGCCTCGGCTCGTCGAAGAGCGGCCGAGGGGTCTCTTTAACTAAGGTAGAGGAGCCTCGGACAACAGGGCCGACCGAGCCGAGGGACTCCTACGCCTCCGGGATACGGATACCTCACTCGACACCTTGACACGGGGCGACTCATGCTTGGTGAAGCGGTTCAGACAATCAGCAGACGAGTCTTAGTGCTCGGAAATGAGGAAAAAACACGGCTCCGCGCCGTAATTACATACATGTTTAGGCCCCGAAAGCCGAAATGAACAAGAAACCCGGCACTCGAAGTGCCATTTACAAACGGAACTCCGGTTCCCCCCCCCCCGCAGGTACGAACAACCCCACTCGATGGGGGAGGGCCTGCGGGGCAGCAGAAGGCCGACGAACGGCACGTCGCCGCCCGCCCCGGCAGCGGCGACGATGAAGACGTCTGTCCTGGGGGGCCCGACAGCAGCAGTGATGGCCTCAGGGCGGATGCTGCTGCTGGGAGGCCCCCGCCCTTGCCCAAACTCGAGAGGCAAGGACGGGCAGAAGGCCGTAGAGTCGGAGGTCGGTCCGTGGCCAACCTCGGCCGTCGCGCCGGCGGAAGAACCTCTTCCAGCTGCCGTGGCGGGAGGTGACACCGGGGGCGGCTCCGAGATTGCTCGGCTCAGAGAGCCGGGCACGCTGCAGCTGTTGGCGCCACGGACGACTCCCGCCCTTCCCCCCGATCACTGAGGGAAGGAGCGGGTCACCACCCGCGCAGGGGCCAACCCCGACCCGGCACACGCCCCTCCTCAGCCCTGGTGATGAAAGTCCTTGAGGCTGAGGGAGGGGCAGAGGCCGCAGCCCGGCTCGCTTTCCCCCACCACCAAGCCGGAGGTCACCACCCTGGGTGACCGCCGGTGGAGGGGTGCAGCCGGGCTGCATGATGAAAATCCTTGAAGCCGAACGATGGCTGAAAGGTACCAACTCCCATGGAGTTGCGTTCCTCCAACGATGGGGCGAAAAGACGGCAGTTTCCCCCATCCGGGGGCCTGGAAGACGGAGAGACACAATGCATAGGGGAGGAAGGAGACATGGTCGCCTTACGAAGGGGGTCGCCCTCCTTTTAAAGGCAACTCCCCCTGCTTGCACCCTCAACCGTCACGGGCTGAGTCTTCTCCAACACGCCTCCAAAGTCCTCCCCTGCGGCGTGGGGGCTGGGGCCCGCCTGTCATGCAGACCGGCTCTAAGAAGAAGCCGAACCGTCGCGCACGACGCACGCAACCACCCAGCGGTTACAAGCAATCCTCCACTTTCGCCCAGACCGGCGGGCGAAAGGGGCAGGCGGCCATGCAGGCGGCATGCAACCGCGCCAAGTGGACGCGCCTCTCCGACTCCTGACAGGCCAGCGCGACGGCTCAAGCCCACGCGTCGTGCAACTGGCGCGCTGGTTGCTGCATGCGAGCCGCTGTACCACTCGCTCCACCACCGCACCTCCTCGATTGCGGAACCGATACCGCGATTCGAGGCGACCCAGCCCGCGACCCAGCAGCGCTAGCCTGGCGCAGTGGTCAAACGCGGTCAAAAATGGGCCGGCAGTAATGACGGTGGCAGGCGCGCGAGAGCAGCGGTCACGCCATCTGCCAAGCTCATGTCCCATCCGGAGGCAGCAAGAGAACCCCCTCTCACGGCGTGAAGACGACGCGCCCGTGACCCGTACCTCGAACGGCTCGCGCACGCGCAACGGCAACCTCGCCAACTACTTACCCCGGCGCATTAACTCCGCGGCGGAACAGGTGACGTTTCTGGCAGGGGCAGCTGGCGACGCTTCGCCTCCGCCAAAACGACCACGCCGAAAAAGGTACGCCACGACGTTCAATTTCGAATCCTTTTTCCCTTTTCCTTCTTTCTCTATCTCTTGCAACAGGGACCGAGAAGGGGGATAACCCCAAAGGGATCCTTCCCCGTGAAGGAACTAGGCTCCGAGCCTCCCTACTGATCAGGGGTTCGAAGGCTGGCCCCCCGAAGGGTTCAACAGCCGCCTCAGATCGCGTGGGCCCGACACCCACTACTGGTCAGGGGTTCGAAGGTCGGCCCCCGAAAGGTCCCACGACCGCCTCAGGCTACTCGGGCTCCGTGCCCCCTACTGATCAGGGGTTCGAAGGCTGGCCTGTCGAAGGGTTCACAGTCGCCCCAGACGCCGAGCGAGGGATGACCAGGGGTACGTTCGATACATAACCAAGGCTCGGGCTGCGCTCCCGAGGTACCCTAGGACATTTCCGAGACCAGCGGGAACGACTCTGTAACGGAATCCCATCGGAGGGAGGCAACGAGCCCTCGGACCCCGTCGCTAGGGGACCGGGTCCGGCAGATCACCCGCAGGTACTTTTGGGCGTGCCTCCGGGCCCCTAGCCGACCCCCAACGAACGGGGCACGGACGTCCACTCGGATTACCCGATTGCAGCTCACCGGAGACACCATGTTCGGTGCCCATTGAGGGTAACATGGCGCACTCCCTGATCGTCCTCTCGCTCCGTGCGGAGGCTCGGGGGCTGCTCTCACAAACCCGGCTCCGGCCGAACCGTTGACAGCGTCAACATACCAGCCCGAGAACTTGGGCCCCGACAGTGCACCTGGGCTACGCCCTGCTCGCATGAGGGAACCGCCAGACCAGCCGAGGCATTACGCAAGGCATTAAGACCTCGGAGGAGTGAAACCACTCCTCCGAGGCCTCGGGGGCTACACCCGGCGGGTGCGCTCGCGCGCACCCACCGGAACAAAGTACCACCGAGAAAGGCTGGTCCCCTTGCAAAAAAGTGCGACGCAAGCCTCCAAGCGAGTGTTAACACTCTCTTCGAGGCTCGGGGGCTACTGTCGGGGACCATAATTAGGGGTACCCTCAAGACGCCTAATTCTCAGCTGGTAACCCCCATCAGCATAAAGCTGCAGAGGCCTGATGGGTTTGATTAAGTCAGGGATCAGTCCATACGAGCGACTTGATCACGCCACGCCCGAGCCTAGCCTCGGGCGAGGGCAGCCGACCCTGAGATGACTCCGTCTCGCCTGAGGTCTCCTCTTTCACGGCAGACGCAACACCGGCTCGCCCGAGGCCCCGCCTTCGATAAGAAGTAACCCTGACTAAATCACCGCGCCAACCGACCAAATCCCTGGGGCCTTCAACGCAAAAGGTAAGACTGACGGGTAGCCAGGCTTGGCCAAAAGCGCCAGAGGAAGCTCCGCCCGACCCAGGGCTCGGACTCGGGCTAAGGCCCCGGAAGACGGCGAACTCCGCCTCGCCCGACCCAGGGCTCGGACTCGGGCTAAGGCCCCGGAAGACGGCGAACTCCGCTCCGCCCGACCCAGGGCTCGGACTCGGGCTAAGGCCCCGGAAGACGGCGAACTCCGCTCCGCCCGACCCAGGGCTCGGACTCGGGCTAAGGCCCCGGAAGACGGCGAACTCCGCTCCGCCCGACCCAGGGCTCGGACTCGGGCTAAGGCCCCGGAAGACGGCGAACTCCGCTCCGCCCGACCCAGGGCTCGGACTCGGGCTAAGGCCCCGGAAGACGGCGAACTCCGCCTCGCCCGACCCAGGGCTCGGACTCGGGCTAAGGCCCCGGAAGACGACGACCTCCGCCTCGCCCGACCCAGGGCTTGGACTCCGCCTCGGCCCCTGCCGAACGACCTCCGCCTCGCCCGACCCAGGAGTTCGGGCTCGGCCTCTGTCATGCAGGACGGACTCGACCTCGACTTCGGAGGAGCCTCCACGTCGCCCGACCTAGGACACAAGACCGCCACGTCAACAGGAAGCGTCATCATCACCCTGCCCTGAGCCGACTCGGGTCGCAGAGAACAAGACCGGCGTCCCATCTGGCCAGCTCCGCCAGATAGGCAATGATGGCGCCTCACTAGACCATGACGACGGCGGCTCTCAGCTCCCTTACGAAAGCAGGGAGACGTCAGCAAGAGCACAGCTGTTCCAACAGCTGTCCCTCCGTCAAGCTCCACTGCTTCTCCAACAGCCATGACGCCACACCAACAGGGTGCCAAGATCTCTCCGGCTGCCACCTTGGCATGTACTTAGGGCGCTAGCTCTCCCTCGCTAGACACGTAGCACCTTGCTACACCCCCATTTTGTACACCTGGATCCTCTCCTTACGACTATAAAAGGAAGGACCAGGGCCTTCTTAAGAAAGGTTGGCCTCGCGGGGACGAAGGGCAGGGGCAGGCGCTCTCTCGGGGCCGCCCGCTCCCCTCACCGCGCGCGGACGCTTGTAACCCCCTACTGCAAGCGCACCCGACCTGGGCGCGGGGCGAACACGAAGGCCGCGGGAATTCTCCGACTCCCTCACGACCCGGCTCCGGCCACCTCGCTCTCTCTCTCTCCCCCCTTTCGCGCTCGCCCACGCGCTCGACCCATCTGGGCTGGGGCACGCGGCACACTCACTCGTCGGCTCGGGGACCCCCCCGGTCTCGGAACGCCGACAATTATACCTTTATTTATAGTATTTATTTTGTATATATATTTCTTTTCTTCTTTGTTTCAATCCTAGGATTTCTTTTAGATTCTAAATTCCCTTTTGGACTGTAATATACTTCCTGTCACATTATTTTCATATCATCACAAAATGCACACAAAATAAACATCCAGCATGATGCATAGTTTTGTGGTACAACTTTTTATTAGTTATATGTCTTTAAATATGCTATTCACATGTGATGATAAGTAGATACAAAGTACACATATACCTAAAGGAGATAACTTTTCCCTTTTATATATGATCTCTTACAAATTGGGTATTACAATGTCGCATGTGGGCCCAGAGTGGTCACATGGCATGGCACATAACGACACTAGACATACAGACATGGCCAAGAGGGAAGGTTCCTAGATTGGGGTTGACCGACGAGGACGTCGATCTTCTAAGGGGGTGGATTGTGATATCCTGGCCCCTGGGATGGTGATTTCCTGGCCCAAGTCTTAATAGAATTAATAGACTATCCATACCAATAAGGTGCATCTTCTTTTTCGGAAGCCTATCTCGAAAGAACCTCCAAGTTAAGCGTTCTTGGCTTGGAGCAATTTAGGATGGGTGACCGACTGGGAAGTTTTCTCGGGTGTGCATGAGTGAGGACAAAGTGCACACAAAAGACCCGTGTTGGTCTGTGGGGACGATATATGATCCTAGAGAGCTTCCAGGAGTAATTACTACCGGTCCAGGGATTGGACGGGATGTTACATATAGCATGTATCCATGTCCTCCACCTGGTGCGCAGTGAAGCCCCCTCCATTATGGAAATTGATGTCAAAGGAGGAGAGAAATGAAGATGGGAAGATGACAATCACGGGGAGCTCATGTGTGGACATTCAGACATTTTCATATGCATGTTTGTTATGTTTATTATGTCTATGTTTTATATTGCTGAGTTGATGAACTATGTTATTACTATGTTATTTCGAACTATGTTTGAATTCTTAAGGTTCTATTAGTTCGAAATCTTGAGAACTTGTAATGGTTAATCGAGAGGTTATTTCTCTTGTGCGTCTATGTCTCATATTATTATACTTGTATACCTCGATAACCATGTTTGTAGGAAGATCTCCATTAAAACTCTGATATATTATGTGTGTAAATGCTTCAACTGGATATATCATGCACACATGTAGGGGGAGCCATTCCAACACTTTGAGTTTTCTATGCTGACTTATCAACATTTCAAATGAACTTTAAAATCAAGATAAGTCACTCAAACTCATCTCAAACCCTTCTTATACCCAGTATGTAAGGAAAGTTTGAAAAACAAAATCTACTTTCTATGAAATATGAAGTGCTGTCATCAATTACCAAAAAGGGGGAGATTGTGAATCATCTAGGCCCCTTAGTGGTGTTTTTGTAATTAATAACAGTCCGGCTATGGTTGGCGGGCAGTCCACCTGTGATGTTCAATATAGTCAGTGCTCTGACATCTCATGTTGACAGGTCCTGGACCGTCCAGCCTAGGTTGGTAGACTATCCATGGATTGACTTGTTCTGACAGCTTTGACATGTTTCAAACAAGTATTATAGCCATTACTGGTATGACAGACTATCTGGCCATAGGGCGTGGACCGTCCACGTGTGCGCAAAACATGTGCTAGTTGCACAAAATGGTTAGCTTTGTGTTGGGAGCTATAAATAGAAGTGTAGCTCGTGTGTGAGGGTCCTCTTGGCCATTCCTAGCACACATTGAGCTCATTTGTGATCCTCAATCTCAAACTCTCACACTCGTTGCTTGAGATTGCATTCTAGTGAGTGATTGCGAGCTTCTAGTGCATTTGCGTCCATTGTGGTCTTTTGAGGCACTAGGAGGTACACCGGGTAAGCGTCATTGACTTGTTACTCTTGGACGTTGTCGCCTCCTAGACAGCTTGGATGTTGTCTCCATCGAGCTCTCCGTGAAGATTGTGGAGGAGCCGTGGTGTTGATTGTGAGGGGTTCGCGCCCATCTCGATGGAGTGACAAAGGCGACGCTAGTTGAATCGAGGTATTGAGTGAGTTCTTCTCCACTTGGCTCAAAGATCAAGTCGAGTCTTGATAGAGGAGGAAGTGAGAGCTTGAATTCCACCTCAACATGTATTAGGGGTGTGGGGGACAGATATCCCCCGGGTCCACTAAAAGAGTAAAAGACCTCACGAAAGGCCTAAGGGCCCAATAAATCGTGAGGCCATTCTTTCATGGGCCTGGGAAGGGATAATCAGCAGAGCAGGGTGAAACAAGGCCGGACCGGTGTAAACCTGGACGGTCCACAAAGTTGAGCGAGCGATCACAACAGAGATCCGACTTTCCCGCGCTGGAACTCTCATGCAACGGAGCCACGTGAGAATAGGTCGGCAGAATCATAGGGAGATAGACCCGAGCAGTTCACTATCTTTTAGGCGCACGTTGTTATCATATCCACGTGTGTTGCCCCACGGTCGAATATATAAGGCCTAGGGGGCACCCCTTCAGATCAATCGACCCTACTACCTAGCCGCCCACTTCAACTCTCTGCATTCTCAATTCAGAGAGCCCCCTTTTGTAACCTCATTCGCCAAACATACTCATCAGGACGTAGGGTGTTGCGTATCTCTAAGCGGCCCGAACCTATACACATTGTCCACTGTCCCCCGTGCAATTGGCACGAACCATTTCGCTATAGTCGTCGACACCGTCCTACTCCTAAAAACACCTTGAGGGGCAACCCCGGGTGTGCGGTCGGACCCAAAACACCGACAGCTGGCGCGCCAGGTAGGGGCGGTGTCAACGATCTAAGCTGGCACAATGGCCGTCATTATCAACAGCAGGATCACCTTCCGTCCCGGATCCATGTTCTGCTTTGGGACGATTTCATCCATAGCCGACGAAAAAGGAATTCTGCACCGCGTTGCAGATCCGCTGGGAAGGAAGCCTCCACCAACAAATTCCGAAAGAACCGGGGAAGCATTACCCTCAGCTCACTGAAAGAAGATCGCCACGACAGCTACGCCATTCTACCCCAACGTTCTCTTCATCGGAAGAGCGGAGTCACCTCCCGTCTCTGACGACGAGCCAACCGCGCCTGGGGAAGAACCACCTCAGCGAGAATCCCGTCGACGAAGAAATCGGCATCGAAACATCCGGAGACACCACCAAGCCGGAGAACGGGATCCAGAGCAGCCTGTCTCGCGAGACGAGGTCTCGGAGATAGGAGAAACTCCGGAAGAACGCGTCTTCAGAGAACAAAGGAACTCCCGGCGACGTGATCGTCGACGAGCTCAGGAACAGGCCGAGCAAGACGCAAGGCAACGCCGAGAAAATCCACTACTCGGCCGTAACCTGAACCCCGACTTCGCCCGAGCCATGAACACGCCGAGTGAGGTCGGAGGAGTGCTGGCTCGGATAGCTGACAGACTCCCTCGGACTCCAGACGCCGAGGGCTACCGACACCTGCTCACCCAGGCAGCCAACCATCTTCTACCGCTCGCTCACCCGCCGAACGACTTGCGGCACGCCATCAACAGTCGCCGGGACGCGCGGAGTTCTATCAATGCTTCGCGCGAACGACGGCATGAGAACAAGATACGTCGCCGGGAGGAATACGACAGGGATCATGGCATCCCCATTCGGAGTCAAGCCACCAGAACCAAGTCAACGACGGCCTCGACTGGTGGAACTGCCCGGGGACGGTCGAGGAACCACAACAACTACTCCCCTCCCCGGGACAGACATCATTCCCGACGACAGGAGGACACATGTGGAGTGTCAGCCCTCACTCCACGCCTTAGGGCCATTCAATGGCACCCAAACTTCAAGGTATCCAATGTCGATAAATATGAACCTAAGCAGGACCCAGGAGGCTGGCTGGCCGTCTACACTACCGCCGCTCGAGCCGCCGGAGCATCCGAAGACGTGATGACCGCGTACTTACCCATTGTCCTTGGGCAAGACGCGCTGCAATGGCTGCGACATTTACCCCGACACTGCATCGACGACTGGAGCGACTTTAGTCGGCGCTTCACTGCCAATTTTCAGTCCCTCTCCGACAGACCGGCGCAACCATGGGACCTCAAATCCATCAAGCGCCGGGGGGATGAAACTCTCCGATCGTACCTCAAAAGGTTCCAGACCATGAGAAATCGTATCCCTGAGGTCACGGAGGCGGCCGTGATCGAGGACTTCTACAGAGGATCCAATGACTCGGCCTTCGTCCGAGCCATACTACAGAAGGCGCCAACCACCTCCGAGGAGCTGTTCCGGGAAGCCGACCTCTACATCACTGCCGACGAGCGAGCCCAGGACCTCATCTGAGGAGCAAAGCCCGCACCGGCAGCACCACGACGCGACACGAACCAGCAACCTGACAAACGCTGGGAGAAGAGACCGCGCGAAGAGGTGCACGCCGCCGGACCACCTGCCTCTCGCGCCCGAGGAGGACCTCGCGGAGGTGAGCGCACGCTGGACGACATCCTCGACGCCCAGTGCCTGTACCACAAGGACATGCGCCACACTCTTCGGAACTGTCAGGACTTCAAGCATTCCGTTGGGCACGGCCGACCCTTCCAACCTCTACCCCCTCCTCCGCCACGAGGAGGACCAGAAGAACCACGACAACCCCAGCAGCAGGAGGAGGGAGGAGGAGGAGCCTTCCCGCGCGTTGACAGGGAGGTCAACGTCATCTTCGGCGGACACGGATCGCAGGAGAACAAAAGACAGCAAAAGCTCAACGATCGCCAGATACTGGTGGCGACCACCGGCCCTCCCACCCCATACCGGTGGTCAGAGCACCCGATCACCTTCACTCGGGCGGATCAATGGCTCAACTTTGACCATCCGGGCAAATACCCGCTTCTCGTCGATCCGGTGATCCGAGAGAGCCGGGTGAAGAAGGTGTTAGTGGACAGGGGGAGCAGCATCAACGTCACCTTCCCCCGGACACTCCGAGGCTTGGGAGTTCACCTCAAAGAACTCCACGAGTCAGACACTCCCTTCTTTAGCATCGTGCCAACTGAGGGAGAATACCCGTTGGGCCACATCTACATGCCTGTCACCTTCGGGACTCCGGAAAACTACAGAACCGAGTTCCTGAGGTTCGAAGTCGCGAACTTCGACTGCGGGTACAACGCAATCATCGGGAGGCCGGGACTGGCAAAATTCATGGCCATCCCGCATTACACATACATGATATTGAAGATACCGGGACCGCAAGGAATCATAACTGTGCGTGCTGACCTCCAAGGCGCCGCAGAATGTTTCCGAGTGGCCATCCAGGCGGCCCTCATTGCCAAACCGTCGGCGACTTCTTCGACCCAGGCAAACTCTAAGCCTGAGGAAGATCACACAGCACCGGCGAAGGAAGCTCAAGCCGTGACCTCTATGCGGCCGACTGAAGAGACTAAATGGATCAATCTGGGGTTTGCTGATGAACGTAAAACTGCTATCATCAGCTCTAGCCTGGGTGATAAATAGGAAAGCGCGCTCGTCCAGTTTCTGCAAGACAACCGAGATGTATTCGCATGGCAACCTGCGGATATGCCGGGAGTCCCGAGAGAGCTGGCCGAGCACAAACTGAAGGACTATCCACAAGCAAGGCCGATCCGGCAGAAACTACGTCGTTTCACGCCCGACAAGAGAGAGGCCATTCGTGCTGAGCTGGCCCGCTTGGTCGCGGCTGGGTTCATTAGAGAAGTGTTACATCCCGAGTGGTTAGCCAACCATGTTCTTGTACTCAAAAAGAATAAAGTGGATTGGCGCATGTGTGTTGATTATACTGATCTCAACAAACATTGTCCGAAGGATCCCTTCGGGCTCCCGAGGATAGATCAAGTGGTGGACTCCACCACTGGATGTTCTGTGCTGTCTTTCCTGGATTGCTATTCCGGATACCACCAGATTAGTTTGGCAAAGGAAGATGAAGAAAAAACGGCATTCATTACTCCATTTGGTGCTTTCTGTTATACCTCCATGCCATTTGGCCTCAAAAACGCTGGAGCAACCTACCAGAGAGCCATTCAAACATGCTTAGCCGATCACTGGGGCAAGCGTGTGGAGGCCTACATGGATGATGTGGTAATCAAAACAGAGAACTCAGAAAACTTCATCGAAGACTTACAACTGGTTTTCAACAGTCTGAGGCGGTATAGATGGAAGCTTAATCCCGAGAAATGTGTTTTCGGGGTACCGGCAGGAAAGTTACTCGGGTTTATTGTCAGCAACCGGGGAATTGAGGCTAATCCAGATAAGATTGAAGCTATCATGAAGACGGAAGCACCTCGATCACAAAAGAAGGTTCAGCGACTTACTGGATGTATGGCAGCTCTGAGCAGATTTATATCCAGGCTGGGGGAGAAAGGTTTACCATTTTACTAGCTACTCAAAAAAGTGGATAAGTTTCAGTGGACTTCAGAGGCACAGGAAGTTCTAGATGCACTGAAGAAATTCTTGACAACACCACCAGTACTGAAACCACCACGACGAGCCACGTCAACCCAACCGGCTGAAGATCTGTTGCTATATATCTCTTGCACGACTCACGTGGTAAGCACCGCGTTGGTAGTCGAGCGAGCAGAAGAAGGACATACCTACCCCGTGCAACATCCTGTTTATTTCATCAGCGAAGTTCTGGGTCCCTCGAAGAAAAAATATCCTCAAGTGCAGAAGCTATTATATGCAGTACTTCTGACCGCCCGTAAGCTGCGTCACTACTTTGATGACCACAAAGTCATAGTAGTCACCGGTTTTCCGATAGGAGATATTCTCCACAATAAGGAAGCCATTGGCCGAATAGCCAAGTGGGCCTGTGAACTGGGATCTCATGACATTGAATTTCGACCTCGTACTGCCATTATGTCCCAAGCATTGGTTGACTTCGTATCAGAATGGACTGAACAACAAATACCAGTGAACCCAGAAACTGCAGAAGTATGGAGGATGTATTTCGACGGCTCGTTGAAGCTGCAGGGAGCAGGCGCAGGAATTCTCTTCATCGCGCCTGGAGGCGAACACCTCAAATATGCCCTCCAACTGTTATTTCCAGCCTCTAACAATGCAGCTGAGTATGAAGCTCTGATCCATGGACTAAACATCGCCATATCATTGGGCATCAACAGATTAATGGTATACGGAGATTCTCTGGTGGTCAAAAGTCAGATAAACAAGGAATGGGACTGTTCGAAGGATTCAATGGGAAAATACTGCACTGCCGTCCGGAAACTAGAAGATAAGTTTGAAGGTCTAGAATTTCATCATGTGGAGAGAGATCGAAACACGACAGCTGATGTATTGTCAAAGTTAGGATCCAGCCAAACTCAGGTTCCACCCAGAGTCTTCATACAAGAAATACCACGACCGAGCATCTCAACAGATCAAGCAGAAGAATGTAATATCGTGGATCAACCCGGATCAGACTCTAATGACTGGAGGAGGCCGATTATCAGATATATAAAGAATGAAGAGGAACCAGATGACAAAAATGCAGCTGAACGCATCGCCAGACAGTCAGCCCACTATACACTCATTGGAAAAACGTTATATAGAAGGGGTGCATCAGGCGTCTTCATGAACTGCATTCTCCCATCTACTGGGAAACGACTGCTGGAGGAAGTCCATGCTGGACAATGTGGAATACATGCGTCATCCAGAACACTAGTCGGGAAGGTCTTCAGGTCAGGATTCTATTGGCCAACAGCGAAGAGTGATGCGGCCGAGTTAGTTCAGAGGTGCGAAGCTTGCCAATACTTGTCAAAACAACAACATCTACCAGCGCAGCAACTGCAGACCATACCAGTAACTTGGCCTTTCGCATGCTGGGGACTAGATATGATTGGACCTTTCAAGAAGGCTCAAGGAGGACACACTCATGTATTGGTAGCAATCGACAAGTTCACTAAATGGATAGAGTTCAAGCCCATTGTCTCTTTAACCTCAGCCAAGGCCGTGGAATTCATACAAGACATAATATTCAGATTCGGAATACCAAACAACATTATAACTGACCTGGGATCCAATTTCACAAGTTCGGAATTCTTTGATTTCTGCGAGCGAAAAGGCATTCAGATCAAGTACGCTTCGGTAGCGCACCCGAGGGCCAACGGGCAGGTTGAGCGAGCCAACGAAATGATACTAGAGGCACTCAGGAAAAGGGTCTTCGAAAAAAATGAGTAGTTCGCAGGGAAATGGATAAGGGAATTAACCTACGTCGTTTGGAGCCTAAGAACTCAGCCAAGCCGGGCTCTGCATGGAAACACTCCTTTCTTCATGGTCTATGGGTCAGAAGCAGTATTACCCGCTGATCTCAAGTTCGGGGCCCCAAGGTTGGCCTTCGAGAGCATAGCAGAAGCTGAAGCTACTAGGATGGAGGACATCGATGTACTCGAAGAAGAACGGCTGAATGCTGTAATTCAATCGGCACGGTATCAGCAGACTCTGAGACGTTATCATGACCAGGCCGTGCGACAACGATCCTTTTCAGTAGGAGATCTCGTCCTCCGCCGAATTCTAACGGGGGAAGGACGACACAAGTTGTCACCCTTATGGGAAGGACCATTCCTAGTAGCAGAAACCACTCGGCCGGGATCATATCGTCTCACTCAGATAGATGGCACAGAAGTCGGGAACTCTTGGAACATAGAACACCTCAGGAAGTTTTATCCCTAGCTGTATTTCAAAAGCTATTGGGACAATGATGTATTCTGTAAAATGGAAATATGTCGTCAATAAAGAAAGGCTTCAAAGATACTCAGTTTGTTCACGGTTGACTTGCACTCTTACTTGACTCAGGGTGACCACTATGCCCTGCTAACGGAGCAATCGGTTTAAGTCGGTGATGACTTAAGCCGGTGCAACATGCTCACGCTTACTTAACTCGGGGTGACCACTATGCCCTGCTAACGGAGCAATCGGTTTAAGTCGGCGATGACTTAAGCCGGTGCAACATGCTCACGCTTACTTGACTCGGGGTGACCACTATACCCTGCTAACGGAGCAATCGGTTTAAGTCGGCGATGACTTAAGCCGGTGCAACATGCTCACGCTTACTTGACTCGGGGTGACCACTATACCCTGCCAAAGAGCAATCGGCTTAAGTCGGCAGCGACTTAAAACCGGTGCAGCATGCTCACGCCTACGCAACCCAGGGTGACCACTACGCCCTATTAACAGAAGCAATCGACTTAAGTCGGCAGCGACTTAAGGCGATTTGGCGTGATCACAATTACTCATATAAAGATGGCTTCTACAACTCGCAAGCAAATTTCAAAACCATCGTACATCATTTTACTACTACAAATTTACGAACCGATGAATTCTGAAACAATGTGAAAATAACAATATTGTCCAAATACTGAAGTGGCATCCTCTAGCAAATGTCTGACCATGCTAACCGCACGTTCGGAACACGCAAAGTGTCTCTCTATTTCGTGATGTTTTTCTCAGGAGCAATCGAGGAAGAAGGACGACTCGAGGAATCAGGGGCGGCATTCACATCAGCCCTTATATCTTCAGGAACAACCACGCCGGCTCTCCTCAAACAAGATCCGTCCTGCCCGAATAGCCTTGTCCATGGCTCTATCACGCTGGGCTTTGAGAGTAACAGCAGTTTCTTCAGCGACCTTGGCAGCCAGCTGAGCAGTTTCTAACTCTTGGGCGATGGATTTCTTGGAAGCTCGGAGTTCTTTGATAGTAGCGTCCTTCGCTGATATCAACTGCTTGAGCCGGGTCACTTCATTTATAGATTCCTGCAGTTTACAGCGTTGATGATCTAACTCTTCCATGGTGAAGCGATGACTTCTCTCCAAGATAGTCAGTGAGTTGCTAGAATCGCGATACAATTTTTCAAGATTGTCTCGAGAAGCAGCAAGGATACATTTCTCTTCCTGCAAACAAAAATCAACACCCTCAAACACCAAGCAAGTAATGGCAGCACAACTAGGCAAAGCGCAGTTTCATAAATCACCTTTTCAGAGTCGAGCTGAGCATGAAGAGAAGAACTCAGTGCATTGGCGTCATCTAAGGCAGCGGAGACCTGACCCAGCTCAATCTGACTTTGAGAGTACTTTTCCTCAAAGTCAGTGCATCGCTGGGCCAGTTCAGCCTGATCTCGGGAATGTTTTTCTTCAAGAGTGGAAATCTGCTGAGTTATACCTAGCAGGAGACAATCAAATAAAAGAAAAAGGGGTCAGAATGTAAGGCAGTCTATAGCAAAGTCAGAGAAAAGCAAAAAAGCACTAACCAGCGTTGGTCGCTTCCAATTCAGAGACACGATGTTGAAGAGACACTGGATTCCAACATGCAAGTGACGAAGCTACTTCTGGGACAGAAGCACCCTGTAACCTCAGCTGGCCAGCCATCCCATTCACCAAAGCCTGATGAGGAGAGTAGATGAATGTAATGACAGTAGTTCATGCAATGTAAAAAGCCAAGCTAAAATACATCACAGTACCTGGAGGTTGGAAAAGAACGAAGGGATCCCCAAATCAGGAGAGATCAATTGATAACCGGGTGTAAGGTCACCACCCGAAGCAGCTCGCAATGAACCAGCAGGAATCAACTCGGTGCCATCAACAGAGCCCAACACTCGGTCAGTGGGGACGCTGCCCTCTAAAGCAACCTCCTGGTCCAAGGCTTGGGCTACCACCATACAGCCGGAGTGTGGAGACGACCCCGCATGAACGTCCATGGAAGTACCGGAGGGAGACCCCGCTCGGACACCCTCGGGGGCTGGATCACAGTTTGCACTGCCCGCTTGAGCCGGATCATCCCCGGCAGCACCCTCGGGGGCTGGGTAGTGGCTTACACTTCCCACCCGGATCAAGTCATCACCGACAACATTCTCGGGGGCTGGGCACGTGTCAACACCATCCTTGGGGTCCAAGCTCTCTGCGGTAGCCACTTCTAAGGCTGATGGGCCCTCAATTACTTCCATGAGACCAGGACGACCCAAGTCAGTCTCCCAATCCTCAAGATCGCGCTCTAAGGTCGACGAGGCATGGGATGACCTCAACCCAGCATCAAGCACACCAGCGCAAACCTCCATCACACCATCATCTGCTGGCTCCGATAACAAATCCTCCGGAACCATATCCTCGAGAGTCTGATCAAAATTGGCCAGAGACAGTTCTTGCAGACCAATGAGAGCAGACAAAGCAGGAGAGGGAACTCCACTACTTTCACCGCTAGCGATGAATTGCCGACTGTTTTTCCGAGTCAAAGGAACTTCATTTTCTCCCTCCTCATCATCCACATTAGCAACACAGGCAGCACCCCCAGTGGGATCAGCAACTGATTCGGTACACCCATTGGGACTAGCAACTGAATCGGCACACCCATTGGGGTCAGCGTCAGTAAATTCAGTCGCAGGCACTTCTTCAGCATCAGGAACCGAAGTACCAGCGTCCCGACCCAAACTGGGCACTTGCCGGAGGCGTCTCTTTTTCTTTTTCTGTTCATCAGCAGAAGGATCGGATGGATCGGCTCGGCAAGGGCGCCTCGGGCGAGTACCAGCAGGTTTCTGAGTATCTAAGGTCGTACCAGCCTCTGGGAGGGGCGCCACCACCAATGCCCCAGCAGGAGCAGCGTCAGAAGAGTCCTCAGCCAGCAAATCAAGCATGACATTTATCTCCGCATCACTAGGGTTCAGGGGCACTTCAAAATAGACCTGCCGTTCATCATCAGGAATTCCCCCGAGTGTGGCAACCAAGGCACTAACTTCTTCAGCAGAGGGCCGCACTCTAAGGCCCAAACTACCGTCAGTAGCAGGAGGATTCGACACAAAAAGAGTAAAGGCTTTGGGAGGAGGCAAGTTCCAAGCTGAGAATGCCACGGGGGCACCAACATTTGACACTTTGCCTCTAAGGATCATTTCAAGTCGGCTCACCAGGTCCGTAGAGGGAATTCTTCTGTTAGTGACCCGAGTTGAGTCGGCTAGGCCTCGATACAGATAAGCTGGGTATGCCCTGTCTTTTAACGGTTGAATATTCTTGAAGACAAAATCTGCAACCACGGCTTCAGCGGTCAGACCCCTTTCTTTCAGCAGTCCAACTTCAGCAAGCAAAGCACCTGCCTCAGCTACCTCCTGATCTGTGGGAGACTCGGTCCAGCTTGGGGTGCGAACATTCGGCTGTCTTCCCGACCGGGGGGGAGAGAGTTTCCACAATTCTCAACTATGCACCACTCCAAGCGCCACCCCTTGATACTGTCTTTGAGAGGGATTTCGAGATACTCCGTCTTCCTCCTGCGGCGCATCTCTAAGCTGGCACCTCCAACCAATTGATGTTGTCCCCCGGCCATTCCAGGGCGACAGTGATACAAATACTTCCACAACCCGAAATGCGGTAGCACGCCAAGAAAGGCTTCACATAAATGGACGAAAATGGAGATTTGCAGGATAGAATTGGGATTCAAATGGGTCAAGTTAATATGGTAGAAATCAAGGAGGCCGCGGAAAAAGGGAGAAATGGGAAGGCCGAGACCGCGGAGAAGGAAAGGGGCATAAATCACGGACTCATGGGTATCCTCAGTTGGGACTGTAACCCCATGGCAAATCCGCCAAGAGCAGAGTTCCCTCGGAGGGAGAACCCCGATGGATACGAGGTGGAGAAGTTCGGACTCAGAGATGACAGACATGTGGTTACCTGCGAAAGGCAGCTGACTGTTGGGGTCGATTGGAGGAATCACCATGGCGGACGAACTCGAGGTTTTCCTCTTGGGCGCCATCTCGATTCTACCGGCGAGCAGAGTAGGAGGCGAATTGCGGAAAGGATTCGGAAGCAAGAAAGCAAGAACAAGGGCACGGAAAGCAGAGGCGGCTAAAAGCGCAACACTTATGGGATATTCCCGAGCCAGATACCGTTTCAAAAAGCACCCAGTCAGCACCCAGCGGTTATTTCCAAAACACCAGCGTGCCATATCATCTCCCGGTAGTTATTTCCAAAACACCGGGGCGCCACATCATCACTCGGCTATTAACCTCGAAGTGGCCTACGTAGCCCGCTATTGCTCGGCAGTTGACTCTAGAACTCTGACATAGTCGCTCGACATTACATCTAAAATGCTGACGTCGCCCTCAATTCACTCGGTGTTGCCTCTAAAACGCCGACGTCGTTTTCAAATTACTCGGCAGTTATCTCTAAAACTCCGACGTCGTGTTCAGTCGCTCGGCGTTACCTCTAAAACGCCGATGTTGTCTTCAAGTCGCTCGGCAGTTAATTCTAAAACTCCGACATGGCGTTCAGTCGCTCGGCAGTAATCTCTAAAACTCCGATGTCGTGTTCAGTCGCCCGGCGTTACCTCTAAAACACCGATGTTGTCTTCAAGTCACTCGGCAACTACTTCTAAAAGCTTCGATATGACGTCCGAGTTATTCACTTACTATTCCAAGGGAATTAACTTCACGAAAAAGGCGGGAAAAGGAATGATTCAAGAACTTTGAGTTGAGAGTATCAACGAGCAATCATCATAGAAAAGCCAATACCATTTCTTCATTAAAAGGGAAGATATCATATTTACAAATCAACTCATTATGAGTTGATACTCCCCTACTACTACTACTGCTACATTACATTATACTACTACTACACTACACTATACTACTCTACATTATTAAATACTACTACATTATTCTAACTATACTATACTAACATTTAAAGGACTAGTGGCATCTAGCCACTGGCCCTGTTGCTACCGCCACTGCTGTCGCCCCTGCTGCCGTCCCTGCTGCCGCCGCCGTCGCCGTCCTTGCTGCCGCCGCTGCCGCCCCTGCCGCTGCCATCACCGTCACCACCGCCACCGCCTTCGTCGTCGTCGCTGTCATCGTTGTCGCCGTCCTCGTCCTCGCCGCCATCGTCCGAGTCCTCCTCATCCGAGGAGTACTCCGACTCATCCGAGCCCTCGAGCCCGGAGCGCTCGACGGCCCAGATGTACGTCCAGACCTCCGCCGCGAGCCCCTGGGAGTCGTCTGAGTCGTCAGACGACTCACGAAGGGGGACGGGAGCCGGAGACCCCTCGGATTCAGAGGAGAACTCCTCTGAATACTCCGAGTCACCGAAATCCTCAGACGGAGGAGTTGGTTCGCGCTTGCGTTTCTTGCCCATGCTGGAAATGCAGATAGAAGAGAGAATGCAGGCAATGGAGAACAGCGAGAGATGTGAAAAAATCAGGCAGGCAAGGGCACTATTTATAGGAAAAGGGAGGCAACCGCTCACCTCCAACAGTGGTCACTGAACAGTCGCAAAAGCATTCAATAAGCACTCCAACCTGTCTGAAGACACGTCAGGCGGCGGACGCCGTTTCACGCAACACAACACCCATTGGGACTCCAGTCAACAGCACAAAGGATATGATTACACTCGTCGTCGCATCACATTACTACTCAGAAGCAACCGGCTAAAACACTCAGCGTACCAAGCCGTCCCTTGCCCACACCCATTGGAGGGGGGACGCCCAGGCCCAGGAATTGCCAATATATTTTTCAAAACGGTCACATCTGTGCAGGGCATGCAGTGAATGCCTCAAGACAAAAATGAGATATCAGTGAGGATTAGAGGAAAGCCAAATATAGCCAGTGAAGTACAAAATATGGCCGACAGAAGCAATTTGAAGACTAGACAGAGAACGTCCATCAAATGTCCGATCAGTCATAGAGTAAATAAATTACACTACCTAGCAAGATATGGCTGGATTGTGAATTCGGCTGCAAAAGACAAAATACATGCTGACCTCTGAAGCATAATATTGATGACATAATGCGGATGACATCATGCCGATTTTTACAAGCGGAAAGGATAATCTTCAGCAAAAAGACACAAAAGGAAGACCTTCGAGTAGATTATCCTCAAAAATCCACTTGAAGGTCACTACACCCATTGGGTGCACCTCCGGTGCACCCCATGAATCATCATGCCAAGCCAAGATAGTGCCGACTTCTAATGCATGGGACAAGATTAAAGACAAATCTGGCACTCAACAAAATTCAGGAGTAAAAATGGGAATAATTTTTGGTGAAGACCTTCGAGTAGATTATTTTCTAAAAATCTACTCGAAGCTCGGGGGCTACACCCATTGGTTGCACCTCCGGTGCACCCAATGAAGTTCAGGGTCCTGCAAAGCAAAATGCCGACCTTTAAGGCACGGGCACGAAACAAAGCTTCGGTTTGTGAAAGATCAAAAGCAGGGGGAAACAGTAAGAAGTCGTTCTCTTCAAACCGTCTGCAAGCTGGACCTGGGATCTTTGGGCTGATTACTTCTAAATTAACCCAAAGATCGGGGGCTTGTGGGGGACAGATATCCCTCGGGTCCACTAAAAGATTAAAAGACCTCACGAAAGGCCTAAGGGCCCAATAAATCGTGAGGCCATTCTTTCGTGGGCCTGGGAAGGGATAATCAGCAGAGCAGGGTGACACAAGGCCGGACCGGTGTAAACCTGGACGGTCCACAAAGTTGAGCGAGCGATCACAATAGAGATCCGACTTTCCCGCGCTGGAACTCTCATGCAACGGAGCCACGCGAGAATAGATCGGCAGAATCATAGGGAGACAGACCCGAGCAGTTCACTATCTTTTAGGCGCACGTTGTTATCATATTCACGTGTGTTGCCCCACGGTCGAATATATAAGGCCTAGGGGGCACCCCTTCAGATCAATCGACCCTACTACCTAGCCGCCCACTTCAACTCTCTGCATTCTCAATTCAGAGAGCCCCCTTTTGTAACCTCATTCGCCAAACATACTCATCAGGACGTAGGGTGTTGCGCATCTCTAAGCTGCCCGAACCTGTACACATTGTCCACTGTCCCCCGTGCAATTGGCACGAACCATTTCACTATAGTCGTCGACACCGTCCTACTCCTAAAAACACCTTGAGGGGCAACCCCGGGTGTGCAGTCGGACCCAAAACACCGACAAGGGGTGATTGGCAAATCACTGATACCACGAGATAAATTTTGGTGTCATTCTCTCACTCTTTACTCATTACTTGCAAGTAGTTAAGTAATTTGTGTTTTGTCTATCATTTGTATTATTGACATAAATTGCTCATCATATTTTGTTAGCCTATCATAACTAGGAAATTTATATCTCTTGTTGTTTTGATTAAATTTCTCTAGTGTCTTTGATTCTAGTTAAAACCGTCTATTCACCCCCCCCTCTAGCCAGTGTCCTAGATCCTACAATGGCTCTGTTCCAACTTTTGAGGATAGAACAACTTTGTTCTATGTTTGGCAGTTAGAACGAAGCCACACTTTTTTTGTTTGGTTACACAGTGAAGCAGAACAAAGCGGCCCTAGAAACATTTTGGAACCTATTGGAATAATTGAAAAGATTAGATATTGTGCTTTTCGGGTCAGAATGGCAATGAGTGCCTTCTGCACTCGATTCCCAGTTGCGAGTCATTAGGGCTATATAAAATGGTGAAAGGTAAAAGTCGCCTAGAGGGGGTGCATAAACGAAACCTAAAATTTTAATTCAAACAACAAAACTTGATCGAAGACATATAAAACTAAGTCTTAGAACGAGCGTGGTTAGTTCAGAATGAATCCAAGTTTAGTACTTGCAATATGTTTCTACTAAATATCCTAGCAACAATGTAATATGAATATGGAGAGTAATGCAAGTATAAACCTAGAGAGGAAGGGCAAATCAAATCGCAAAAGAAAACACAAAGAGACACGTCGATTTGTTTATCAGACTTTGATTCATAAAGAAACCTATGTCTCCATTGAGGAGTCCACTAAGGATCGAGTCTATTTCAACCCTTTCCCCACTATAGTGATCACCAAGATCAAACTTGAGTTCCCTTTCATTTCGCTCAATTGTGAGACAGAGTCTCCGCAAGGCTCTCCACAACTTGGAGGCTCTTGCTTGCTTTACAATCACAATGGAAGCTTAACTTTGAGATTCAATTATCACAACACACTCCACACTTCAGCTCAAAACAAGTGTTCAACCCCTTTTCTCACAAAGCATGGCTATCACTAAGCTCACTACTTATTTTGAGGCACTTGGGACACTTAGATCACCTAGATGTGTTGCTCTAGCTTATATGCTTTGTTTCTCACCTCTTGGATGTTGTATGAACTGGTTGAATTTGTATTTATAGGCTCCCAAAATACATATAGCCGTTTGAAACCCACTACAAAAACTACTCAAAAATAAGTCACACCGAACCTCTATCCGTGCACCAGACCTCCCTCTAGCACTATCCCGTAGTGACCATTGTGTGAAGTTGTTAGCTTGTCAATGTGCACTAGACTGGTGTGGTGGCACATCATACCTGCCATGTCTACTCCACGTCATCTAACCATTGGATCTTCTACTTCCAACCATTGGGTGTATTGTGCATCCAGTGCACATTGGACTTGACAGGGAAATGGCCTTAACTATTTTATCTAATTAATTTTGGTGCTTGAAGACCATCAAAACCTTATGGATTAACTAGTTTGCCGAGTCTTTGATTCATAGGTGCAAAAGTCCACTCAACTCAGTTCTAAGCCAGAAACAGCTCAAAACCAACCACAAAGGGGTAAAACTTGGAAAATGTAAAGCATACCTAGTTTCACACTTTCGATAAGTTGCATGCACCCTAGGAATCTATTTGACACATCTAAAGAGGTTGGAAAGCACATGTTTGCAAAGTCACACTTTTTGAGCAAGTTTGAGCTAAAAACAAGTTTCTAATTTGGAGAGAGCAAAAAGTTCAAAAAACATGACTTAGACTAGTTGGATTGTCACCACATATGTTTGTCTAAGTCATAGAAATACCCTCAAAGATAACCAACAGGATTTGAAGAAGATTTGAAGAAAATAGGGAAAACTGGTCTACTGCCTGACTCGCTAGACAATCCGATGGCACATCGGACCATCCGGTCAGAGGACTTAATTTCAGCCAGAAATAACCTGGTTCCTGGTGGCACACCAGACCGCCTGACATGATTTATAGCAAATAGGCCAGCTTTGGGAATTCTTCGGCCTAGTGCACCAGACCGTCTGGTGGCGCACCGGACTGTCTGACAAGGGACCAACGACTACCTGCAAAAATAGAATGGTCACCTCCCATGCACTGTTCACTGTCCGGTTGCGCACCATACAAGCATTGTTCATGGTCCGGTGCGCTACCAGACCGTGCAACTTTGTAGCTTTTTCTCCAACGCCTATTTGGGTTGTTGAGGGGTATAAATACCCCCCCAACCAGCACAATGAAGATACAAGACCCCTCCCAACCTTCCATACATAAAGTGCAACGTCTCCACACATTCAAAGCAATTCCCACACCGTATTTGATCGATTTGTGTTTGAGAGACCTAGCGGCTAGCACATTTCTGTGTTGCAAGGTCTTGTGATCATTTGAGCTTTGATTGTTCTCATTCTCTCTCATCATTCTCTTTGTTGTAACCATGAAGCAAGAGGCTTCGATTCTGTGTGGAGGCCCTTGCAGGACTTGGTGTCCTTGAGATTGAGAAGAAAGCTCAACCGGTCTCTGTGACTGTTTGAGAGAAAGGAAGGGTTGAAAGAGACCCATTCTTTGTGGACTCCTCAACAGGGACATACACTCTTCGGGGTGGAATCTCAGAAAACAACTTTCAGGACTATAATTTTCAGGTTTCACCTATTCACCCCTCTCTAGACAACTTTCAGGACTGGTCCGATGCACCCAACTATCAAAGCAAAAAAATAAGCTCTCTACATGTTGAGTCAGGAGGGTGGTATGGGGGCACACCAGATAGGTCCGATGTGCTAAGCTCTAAAGTCTCGAAAATATCCTCTTTGAGTGCCAAGTCTGGTGACTTGTCCGGTGCACTCAAAGTAGCCTAAACTTATCCAATTTGGGCACATCTTTCTTGGCTTCATTTGGCTAGTCCCTTGACCATTTCTATGACTTATACAAATGTATCTTGAGTCTGTCCAAACAGTCTAAGTCATAGGTATTGGCTCAATTGATCCTTTAAGTTCATTTTCACTATTTCTCTTAGACTCTGCTTCAATAACTAGCGCATTTCTATTCTACGTTTTCAATAACAAACTCAAAGGGAAGTTTTTTGAACATTTCACTCACAACTCTTTAAAACTAGGTTCATAGTTTGAGTTCATTATAAAAAAACAAACTAATCTATGAGGGGTTACTGTTGAAGAGAAGATCTCTTCCCAAAGATCTAAAGTAACAAAATTAGTGTCTAGCTAGTGTTTTAGGTCAAGAAGATTGATACGAGCCAAAACACTTTGACCTATGTTCACTGAATCCTTATTAGACTTTGGCTACCCATATACAAATAGAAAGTGCATAGAGCCAAAGGTCTCAGAAGTAAATCTTTGGTGATGATAATGAAACTTTCATCTAGAGGTGATGCCCAAAAAGAGCTTTGGTGAAGAGAGCACATGTGTGGCGTGTTTGTTTGGTGAAATGTCATAAATGTACACACGCCAATGCAAAGCATTATTATATAAAAAGGACTAGTAAAATATAATTGAACACAAGGTTGTATAGGGTGTGACCCCATAAACAGGTGAACAGTGTGACCACCAGATGGGTCAGCCATTTGTGCAATTTGTACCTATTGTCACTCTTGTGCCATCCAAGAGCCTCCAAAGGTATAATTCCATTGCTGAAGTTTTTATTTATGCTTGTACTATATGAGTTCCTTAACATTTAAAGTTTATATTTTCTATATCATGTACCTTTTCCTTGAAACTATTGCATGTTATAAAAGTCATTTTTCTATAGAAATGATTATATAAGTATGTTTAAATGTGAGTCTCAATACTTATCAAGCAGTAAAGCAAGGATAAAAGACTCTTACACCACCTTATCTCCTTCCAAAACATGGAAGGAGAGTGTAAGGATCTGGTACACCTAGAGGAGGGTGAATAGCCTACATGTTAAAACTGAGGTCCAAAAACCATTAGAGCAACAAGCAGCAGTGTTGCTTGACACCCAATAATGTCGGTTAGTGCGTGACACTAACACATAGGCTAAAATAATCTGATTAGCTTGAAACTTAAACAAGATCTATTTAAACAGGATAGTATTAGTTTCCTTAAATACGAGACTCAATCTAGCAATTCGATAGGAACATTAAGAGCTCACTTGATAAAAACAAGTATATACCACGCGTGCGCACACACAAACACACACACACACGTGTGTGTGTGTGTTAGTCGGTTTCCCGTGCGTTGCGACGGCTTACAACAATACCCATGTAAACTATCCACCAAAGATCTCAAGATTTTTTATTTATTGTCTCCGCTCTTTGCATAATATTTTTTTTGATTTGACTAACTGATGTTGTTGTTTACTCCATCCAATATGTCTTGGTACAGCATGACCAATAAAGGGAGCGATTAGAAGAGAGTTCACAACAACTGACTGAATGAACAGAGATTATAAAATGACATAATTCCACCATACAGAGACCAAAAAAGAGGAAGTTTGTGAGCTCAAGTTTCTAAAATAAGTCACATGAACTCAAATTTATAAAAAAGATAGATCAAAATATGGAGTGGTTGCTAAAGTCAGACATCAATAAAAACTAGATGTGCTCCATACAAATTATGATACTTCATAGAAATTACTAACGTTTAAAACCAACAAATAACATTTCCTTTTACTGTTAGCATGACAAATCATTGCTGCTCCATCCAATACAGCAACCTCAAACACTATGGAGTCCATTGCGCCAATGTGGTATCAGAAATGACCTAATGCATGCAAGAGCCAATAACACAAGAGACGAGCACCTTGTGGTAGTGCCTACATGGATCTCCAAATGCTAACATATATTTTGCAGGATCCATGAGTGTAACACTCTGAATTTTGGGGTATGAAAATTTTTTTGCTCTGTACTCAAAATTCAGGTGTTACCCTTTCCTTTATTCACTTTTCTTTTCCCTTTATCAAAACAATAGAGGGTTAGTTTGGTTCTATATTAGCGTGAGCTCTAGAAGTGTCATGATTGTTGCATTCATGCAGCTGCATAGTATTTCCAAGTGTAAGAAGTGTTTGAATCATGTCAATATGTCTTGTAGAAGTTTTCCCTAAATTTTCATATTTTTCTAAATATTTTTCTATTTTTCGAAATTCAAAATCTATTTATTTAAGGTACTTAAAATCATTTCAAAAGTTCTAAATATGTTTTTTGAGTCCATTGGGTGCCTAATCATGTCTAGAAATTTTTTCTAGAATTTTTGGAGCCTTCGAGATATTTTTTGGATATCAAAAATGATTTCAGCCATTTTCTGAAAAGAATTTTTAATTTTAAAAATAGGATAATTACGAAAAATAAAATATCTTCAAACTGTAGAAATATATATGGCTGGAATTCTCTCGTTGAGCCCTTTCCAAAATTTGAAACCCCACCATCAAATTCGATCTAAAACTCCCGGAATTGCTCACCGAAGTTCGGGACGGTTCCAACTACGGTGACAACTCCAGCGAGCAATTACTTTCGATCCGTGTGTCGTCGGCAGAATCCGAGGGTACCGCTACGTTCGTCTCATGGAGAGCTTCATCCCGGTGCCTTTGATTCATTATTCTGACTGACGATTTGTCCTTAATCGACGAATTTGTGTTTGGCTCCGGCGAAATTTGTCTTCCCTAGGGAGCAACCTCTATTGTTGGCAATGGTGTTCTTCGTTCTTGTCTTCCATGCGCAGCCCCTCTCTCTCCCCCTCCCCTTCTTTCCCCCTGGCAGTGGCGCCTCCTTCAACCTCCGTTCCCCTAGCCCAACGGTGCTCCCACCTTGGCGTTCGGCGGCGGCGGCGGCCGACGGCGCCCGCGCCCCCCGCGTGTAGTGTCGACATAGGCAACAATTTATGATTTTGAATTGCGCATTTATAAATCAACATCATCATAGTTAATCTTAATTGAACTATTATTTATTGAATAATTGTTTAGTTTAGTCATTTTACATATTAATTAGTTTTCGCGTGTAGTGTCGGTCCGTGCACCGTACGCGTGTTGTGCGCGTACCGTGCACGTGCTGTCGTGCTGCTTCACGTGTTGCGATTTTCGTCTCACGCCGTTATTTCGTCTCGCTTATAGTCGCTAATGTTATTTGAATTATTTATCTAACTGAATGTTGTTAGCATAGCAAACTAATTAAAACCAGGTGATAACTTTAATTGCATGTAATAAATGTTGATTAATGCGAGGATGTCGAATTAAATATTCTATTTCATACTCATATAATGTAGACGCAATAACTTCTCAATCGTAGCTTCGATCTCAGCATTTCTTTTCCTCGTGTGACCGTAGAAGCGGGCGCTATTTTGTATTGCACATGTTTTCCCTTATATAGTGTACTATTTTTTTGTTCTAAGAATGTTGATGTATGTTTGCACTCGCTTAGATAACGTTCCGTCTGCGGAGGCCAAGGAAGTTGCAGAAGAAGCCCCTGAGCAACAATAGTTTGGTACAGGCAAGTGTCCTTTGACCTATTATGTCCTAAGTACTTTATAATTTATTGTGCCACATACTATGATTGACCTAAGGATTGACTAGCCTTCTATTTATCCTGTCCTTGATTAGTTTTTTAGGTTGGATTATTATAATCAGCTACTTGCTAGTGCTTCACCCTAATCAACGAACATAATGAGAATTACTTTATGATACTATGATTTATTATGATTGTGATTATAGACTTGTCGCATTTTAGGGGGCTCGGGCAGTTTCCTGAGTGCCTCTCCATAAGGACCTATTCGTTGAGAGACCACCCGAGACAACAATACAACCATGACGGTGGAATGGGACACCCTTAGCTGATTAATTGGATGAACTTGGGGGTGTAGTTTGCTTGATCGTTGTGCCGTCAATGGGGGTTGGGGTATAGTGCTTGCTCTGCTAAGGGTGGGTGTCGAGGTTCATTCGATTTGGTTTTGTTAGTCACCCACCTTAGGGAGGAGTACTATGTTTATACGACTGGTGAAACCTACGGGGTAGCTACACACTAGGAGAATCTTTGTAAAGGCTACATAGTGAATCCCTAGCAATTCACCTCGGTAGTGAAGATCAGGTTTTGCAAGCCCAGGCTGGAGTGGGATCACGACTCATTGGTAAAGTGTGCAACATCTGCACAGTGTCAAAAACTGGTATATCAATCGTGCTCACGGTTAAGAGCAGCCTTGAGATCCTCTTTGATTAGAGCTACTTCGGATTCATTTATGTTGATGGTTTAATGATGATGGCTATGATTATATTATTTGGTACTTTCCTCTTGGAGGAAGTGCTCTCTTTTGGGAATTTCAACTTGGGTTTTATGATAAAACTTGGCTTCTGTTAATGATAAATACCTGACCAACTAAAATCAACTGCTTTGAGCTCAACCCCTCATACAGCTAGCCGACTTCATTCAAACGAGACATTTGCTGAGTATGTTGATGTGTACTCACCCTTGCTTAAACACCAAACACCAGGTTGTCCCTATTGCAACCATTGCTCAGGAGAAGATGAAGGAAATGTGGAGGATTTCTAGGAGTTTCAGGACTTTGAGGAATTCTAATCTAGATTAGCGGCAAACCCCCAGTCGGTTGCCTGTGAAGGCCTTATCTTACTGTGTTTCATTCAACACTTTGATTTATGTTTAAGTTAATGACTATATGGATGTTTTGGGCATCATGATATAATAAAGTTATACTTATTTTCTGCTATTATTTGAGCATTGTGTGATGATGTCTAATTATGTAATCGATGTGTATGTGAATTTCTGATCCTGGCACGTACATGGTTTGCATTCGGTTTAACTTCTAAAATTGGGTGTGACAATGAGCCATCATCAGAAGAACACAAACCATGTGTAGACAATAAATAAAGTATTAAGATACCCAAAGTATGTTCAGTCCTTAGCACAACAAAAAACTAACACCCAAAACAACAGAGGAACAACACAATAATTTTTGCAACGACAGAAGGATGGGTGACATGTACATAGAAGTGGTAGAAGCATACCGAGTCGACGCCATGATAAGGGAAAGGCCATGTAGATAGGTGATGTCGAACCATCGAACGGGTATCATAGGCAGCAAATCAGGGACCCCATCCCTTGCCTCCCCCACTTCCAAGGTTTTGTAGAGCAGGAAGGGAAGGGAAGAGGCGTGCATACCTGTTCATTGCCAGAGAAGTACATGACGAAGACTTGGACATCTGGAGGCGATATAGGTAGTATACCGCTAGATACATATAGGGAGAGAGCACGCAAGCGAAGAAAGAAGCTCAGCTGGAGCAGCTCCAAACCTAGAGGCAACCGCACCAGGCGTCAGTCCGAGAAGGGCGAGAGAATGTGAGTGCCTTCCGAGCCCTGGAACCGCCGAGGCGACACAACACCACCACCAACTCTATAGCATATGTTGACCGCTGCCTTGCTACAGGCCATGGTTGTCCAATATCTCAGACCGTGTCCTCCTCGGTGGCACGCACGAAGAAAGGTCAGGAGCAAGACCGACTTGTCCCGTGCCCACGTCGACGAGTGTCGATCGGCTCGCGGCTGCGACCATGGGCGGGGCAGCAGGTTGGGGTTGAAGAACAAGGTGAAGGCTGAGAAGACAAATGGGACGTCTGACGACGGCAAAAACGATGGTGTGCGCATGCAGTGAAATGTCCTCATGGACGTGCAATAGCCACTGCGTGTGTCGGTGTGCGGCTGGTGTCGGACGAATATGGGGAGGAGCTCCTGCTCCCACGCCCTCTGCCGAGATTGGGGTGGCGTGGAGGTGGAGGCATGAGGGGAGATAAAAAAAGAAGCAGGATGGCAAACGAGGTGGAGGCAACTAAGGCGAGGACCATCATTATCGTGCAGAGGTATAGATGGCCAAATGGGCCGTGTCTAGTGGGCCGGCCCGAGGCATGACCCATTTAATAGTGCCTAGGCTAGCCCTGCACGAGCATCGTGCCATAGCCTCGGCCCCTAGTGCTGGCCTAGCCCAACACAATTATATATTTTTATTTTACAAAAATCATTTATACTTATGTACAATTTATATTAAATATTAAAAACACAAGAACATGATGTTCTATTGGTTAGACGGCTTCACCCAGTATCTTCCGCCCTTTTTCCATCAGGGCGTGGGTTCGAACCCCACCTCATGCACCACTTTTTAACATTTTACGCTGATTTAACCAAATGGCCCGATGGGCTAACAGGCCGGCAGACACGGTTAGCAGGCCGGCGTGCCGTGCCTAGGTGGAGCTGCGAGCCCGTGTAGGGTTGCGCGGAGGGGACGAGCTGGTTAATTTGAAATAGATGTGAGGGTTATTTGTAAAAAGATAACACGGAACGACCTTTGATACCGGTGCTTTAATATAGTAGATATATATACTTAAACCCTAGCTGATATGAATGGAATAATGAGCATTCAACGACAAGAATATAGGGGACAAGGATTTATCCTATGGTTTAGCTCACCATAAAGGCTTCCATACGCCCACATTGTTGGGGAAGCCACTAAGTGTTTTGTTCTCAAGTCAAGAACTCTTGCTCTTTAGATGATGTATTCTTTTCTTTGATTTCATGGGTGAGTATAAGCCTCTAGAGCTGTGTAAGTGCAATCAACCCCAAATTGAGAGTTTTGGTGATTTAATGACAAAACAAATAATGTTACTAACAAATTTGCTCCTAGTGTATACTCAGTGTCTACAAAGATAAAAGGAGTAACAACT
The DNA here is from genome assembly GCA_029449295.1 of Zea luxurians. NCBI lineage: Eukaryota > Viridiplantae > Streptophyta > Magnoliopsida > Poales > Poaceae > Zea > Zea luxurians. The sequence goes on along the minus strand of JAOPSE010000014.1, from coordinate 52,740,779 downwards.
TTAGTTGAGAATTTGAAAGGGAAGTTTCAAGGACAAGGCAAATACATCAGTGGTGCCTTGAAAAGATTCCATATGACGATCATGTAAAATTTTATATATATCTTGAGTCGCAGGATCTAATTCTTGCTTAGTAGTTTTCGCACAGGTAATGGTATTTGCTATTGCTCAAGCCTCTAAATTCAAAAGCTATTTTTGAAAACCAAAAGTATTTGGACTCTCTATGTAAGGGTGTTGTTAGGATTGAGAAACGAAGAGTGTTCCTATTGAAAAGCAGCTGAACTTGATTTCAGTTGATTTGAGCTTTTATTCAACTAGGTTGAACTTGACTTCAGCTGAGTTGAACTTGACTTCGGCTGAGTTGATCTTTGACTTCAGCTGAGTTGAGCTTTTCTTCAGCTGGGTTGAAATTGACATTAGCTGAGTTGAGTTTTTCTTTAGCTAGGTTGAACTTGACTTCACCCGAGTTAAACTTGAATTCATCTGAGTTGAGCTTTGACTTCAGCTGAGTTGAACTTAACTTCAAATGTGAAACTCTCTAGTCAAAACTAGTTGAACCTGCCTCCGGGCCAGTTCAACCTAGGTTTTCTCTCTTAAACTCTCTGGTCAATACCAGTTCAACTCATCTCTGGGTCAGCTGTCCAGTCTAACTGGCAAACTGTCTGTCAGCCTACCACCAGGCGGTTGAACCGACCCTAGGGCGGTTCAACCAGTATTCAGACCTATTGACCAGTGTGACCTATAGTCTGACTGGTAGACTGACTGTTAGCCAGCCCCAGGCAGTTGAACCGGCCCTAGGGGAAGTTCAACTGGCCTTGCACAGAAAAAGTCAGTCCAACGTCTCTTTTTGAGGAGACCCTATAAATAACCCATCATACCTCTCTCCTCATTTACCCTGGTCGCCCACATACTTATAGCTCACCTGACTTGAGACAAAAGCACTCTCCCTCTCTTTCTCACATCTGATCCATCTCTCAAATCAAATCGATTTAAGGAGCTCCTTTGGTGTGAGGTTTGTGCTTGTGACCCCTCGGATTTGGTTTTTCTCTCCCTTCTCATTATCATCTCTTGAGCTTGCTGCAAACACCTCTTGTGTGATATTGTTGTTCTTGGAACCCTAGAGTTCCTAGATGGATTGAGGTTGCTTGGGAATCTCCAAAGTTGTAGATGGCCCCAAGAAGTTTGCGTTCCCCACTCTTGTCAGCAGATTTGAGAAAGGTTCCCTTAACCTTTGTTGTCGGGTTGTGGAGGATTAGGATTGGAAAACACTCGACTGTTTGTGGGCTCCTCAACAGGGAGTAGGACACCTTTGTGGTGTGGCCGAACCTTGGGATAAAATCTTGTGTCTTGTGTTCTTGCTTGGATCCGTGATTGTGATTTTCTATTTGGCAAGATAGGCATATAGGTTTGTTCATCATGTGGATTTCGTGGTAAATTAACTCCCGTATTTTTCACCATCCACATTTAGTTTATCCCTCACATTTTCTGTTCTAAGAGATCCCTCATTGTATTTCCGCATAGTTTAAAGCCTAGATTTATTCTAGCAGTTGGACCGGTTCAGAGTAGTTCAACTTGCCTTTATAACAGTTGAACTGGCCTGCTCTAGTTGAACTGTCGATGTTGTGTGACGGAACCTCCCAAGTCATTAGGCCCACCTACAGTTGTCCTTGTCCAACAGACATCAGACAACCCTGTAGATGTTCCTGAATTACTTGACAAGTTCGGTATCTTTATCCTTACCTTTCCAGGAACGTTTCACCTGTCTGACAGACAGTATGCTCATCGGAGATGCGGAAATGCAGAAGTTATTACATAAACTTACATTTATTTAAAAAGTAAGAGTAGTTATTTAGTACAGACCAGAGAGTGCTGAAAAGTATTATTACAATACCTGGGAGGCAAAAACTCCTCCCATTAAGTTCTTTTACATAAAAGTTTATAGGGAGGACCCGGTCCTTCGGCAGCTTCACTCTTGATTATCTTCACTTTTCACCACCTTGGTACAAAAACAACAAAAGTTTGTTGTCTCCTCACCTAAAAAGAACGGGGAAATAAACCCTGAGTATGGATTTACTCAACAAGTCTTACCCGACTAAGGAAAAGACTCTCAAGGGTATGCTGGTTTCAGGGAGTCAAGGTAAGGCTTCTCAATAATCAAAGACTCTATTTTGCAGAAATGCTTACTAAAGTGGATCCTTAAAATCCAATTTTATTGTCAGGTTAAGTAAAATTACCTGCAGCTAGAGTTCTTTCTACCCTAATTCAATCACTTGACCTGTACTAGCCAATTTCTTATCAACCCTTCATCTTCACTGGATTGCTACGTGTAAGTCAGTGGCCAAGTCTCCATAACCGCGGAGGTACGACTATCCGAATCGATTATACTCAGCTGAGGATCTCCGATCACACGACATATGTAGCACTTAACTCTTGCATATGTCAACCCGCCACCGAGTTTCTTAAGACCAGATCAGGTTCACGCAAACCGAGAGCACAGATACACCACCGTCCAGCCTCTTGCCACGGAGGGTACACGCTACTCTCGCCACCGCTCCACGCCCATTTCGCGTTATCTTATTCTGGCCTTAGTCCACCCAAGGCAAAGCTTACCCATGACGAGGCATGTGACCAGTTAAAGGGTCCTCGGTCAGCAGGCCTACATCGACAAGGTCCTTAATCGACTCAGACGGAGACACTACATCGAGACTCTCTTTCTCGTGCAAGTCACCCGCCCGATCTCAGCTTAATCTTTTAACCCCAAAGGTTGGTACCTGGCAGAGGTACATCTTTTCCGATGTTGGACCCATCATGGCCATGATGGATCCACCATCAAGTTTTATTTTCAAAAACATCCCACCCACTTTTGCCACATCAACCTTTGTAAAACAAAACATTTTGTTTTTCTAAAGCAATGCTAAGCATCAAAAATCTTTTGTAAAACAGGTGATCAAGGGAGGTAATCAAGTTCAAGGAAGGTAATGCAGGAATTGTTTAATCAATCAATTCCTATCACCTAATGCATCAAGCAAGTGAAGAAGATTTTTAAAACACAAGGAAGGTGGTAAATGCACCGGGGCTTGCCTTTGTTTATGGGTGAGTCAGGCTCAGATCCACAAATATCGAAGTAGAAACAGTTCTCAGCCTGTGTTTCCAAAGGTGGTGGTACTTGCTCTTCAGTGGCTTCCACTTCTTCTTCGTGTTCTAATCACAACCATATATATGTATAAGAATGGATGCCATGGGATGCACATGAGGATGCAAAGATAATATAAACTTATTACCTAACTCTTGAATACAACTTTCCTTCACAGAACTCCGAGAACTTAGGGTTCCCGGAGTCAGTAAAGGAGTTCACAGGGCAGGGGGGTGTTTTGGGGTTTGGTGATCAAACAAGGTCCAAATCAACTCAAATTCTACCCAAGGCTTCTAAATAATATGAGGAACTCATATAAAAATTTTGAGCATTTTTGGGATTACCATTTATCTTTTAAAAATCTAGAACTATTTCTTTAAGCTATTTTAAATGCCCTAAAATTCCTTATTTCCTCTAAAAATCACAAAACTATTTTTATTAAATTCTAGGGAAAATAAGAAACCTAGGAAAAATTGGTTTCACAATTTTACCATTTTTCCACATTTTTATACATATTTCTAAAGTTATTCTGAAAAAGAAAAGGAGAAAGGGTGAATAGTGTTGGGCTGATTTCGGCCCAACAGACCCAACAGTGGACAGAAACGCGCCCGCGCCCGCGCGCGTTGGCGGTTTTGCGAAAAGGACCCCTGGTTTTTGGTTAACTGGGAACGAATTCTTTTACTATTTGCTCAGGTAACTGACGCTTTGCAAATAAACCCTCCATGTTCTATTTCTTTGCAGTGGGAAGTCCACGACGGCGATGAACGCGGCCTCGCTCCGGTGAGCAACTATACCGGCCAAATGGGGCTATGACCGGCGCTCCCGAGCGACTAACACCTAATTGAATCCATCCCAAGCCTTTTCCCCAACTCAATTTCACTAAAGATCAAGAGATGTGCTCTGGCCACGGTGGCCATGAATATGGCGGCTAGATCATCGCGTTCTCGACGATTGGCGGTCCCCTAGTTCGAATTGATGGCTCGGCAAGCATCACAGAATCATCAGAGTGCTTAAACGAGGGAGAGAGAGCGATGAGCTAACCTGGAAAGGGCTGGCCACGATGAGGTCGAGTTTCGGGTGGCGGAGAATGAAATTGGGGTGAATCCAAAATTCGCGGGTTCTAGCGAAGGACTGCTAGCGATTAGCGGTGGCTGGGTGGATAATGAAGTCACGCAGCTAGGGGAGGACTCAATTTATAGGCAGCTTCGACGGTGGCCAAGAACTTTAACGAAGGACGCGCGGCAATCGGAGGTGGAAGAAAGCACTGGCGCACGTGAATTCGTGCCTAACGGCGTGGCAACCTCCCCGGCGATGATGGGATGGCCCAAGGGAGTCACGGCGACGCGGTAGAAAGGCTAAGCCACGCAGCGCACGGCCGGGAGGCGGCGGTTACCGGCGAGCACATCTATTCCAGCCGTAAAGAGGAAGAGAGAGCCACGGGGAGTCACCGGAGTGATCTCCCGCTCACCGCCGGCGAGGATCTTTTACCGTGTGTCCTTATCTGCCCATCCCGAGCACAAGCTGGGCCGGCAATGGCACGAATCACGACGGGATCGGTCGTCGGCGGTGGGTTTGCTGGCGAGCTGATCTGTTTCAGTTGTACACTGTACCATGGTGAACACTTCATCAGAGCAGCTGACGGAGCAACTTCAGAGCCATTTTTCTCCAAATTCCTAGTGACAACACAAGTCAAGCTGTGCAGCAAAAGTGTAGAGCCATACTCCATCTACAACTTTGCAATATGATGATGCCACAAAAACCCATTGGATCATGCTTGAATTCAAGCTTGAAGTTGGTGGTAGTTTACTGTTAGTCTGAAAATTTCAGACCCATCAGCCTGACAGTTCAACTTTGAGCTGAATTATCTCCAAATTTCTCATAAGAACATGGCTTGCCCTCTTCAGCAAAATTGTTCTCCTATGATTGGGCTACAATTTTGATGTGGTGACCTAATATGAATTCTCACTATTTTGAAAGCTACACAGCTCTAAAGTTGGGCCTATAACCCTGATTTCAGACTTAGCATAGGAATCACAATTGAGGTCCTTTTTGCAAATGAGTCCAAAACTTAATATTTGGCTTTCAAGTCCACATATTTGTGAACCAAATGATTTAAGATACTTATTTGACTTGGTTTTTGCACTTTAGTCCAAAAGTGGACTAATTTTGCACATAGATCCCTAGGGTTTGGATTTAGGGTTTTCCAGGGTTCTAATTGAGATTTTTGGTATCCCAGGGGTATAAATGTGACTCATATTTGTTTTTGGGGACATTTTATGACTCTTCTCCTAAAGCTTTTAGGTTTTCTCATCTTGGGTTAAGTTTTATCCCTTTAATCCCTATTTAGGGTCAGGTTCCCTATCCAGGGTCCTATTTGCAAAACACCAAAAACAATACACTTGTTTGAAATTTTTACCTAGTGAATGCACTCTAGGTGTGTCAAACATATGCAATGCCAATGCTTATGATGTCATGCTCATGTTTTTAGTTACAGTAACACCAGGGGTGTTACATGTTGTGGACTTGTTCTTAAATGCTATGAGTTAAGAACAAGGCAACATAGAATGTTTGATGTTAATGCCCTTTGTCCTTCGAAGCATTATTTCTTATTTCCCTTAGGATATAATGATCTTCAGACGAAGGTTATTAAGGACATACCTTCATCAATGCGATATATGATAATAAAAGAAGAAGCATATAAAATATAAGAGGTAGCATAAACAATCATATAACATTATTAATTCATTCTCATTATATTATCCTAAAAAGACAGAAAAAATATTGAATTACAAGTGTACCTTCGGCTTGATAGAAGATAAAAGTACAAGTGTGACGCAAAAGAGAATACCAGTAAGCGTGAATAGTACGGGGGTACTGTTCATCTATTTTTAGGCATAGGACGCAGTTTGTGAGAAATTACAGTCATGCCCTTTATATTTACTATTGATTTATAGACAAATTTATGAGGACTAGATAGCCTTTTTCCCCTTTCAGTCGGTTCCTTTTTTGCTATTTAGCCGAAGCTCCCTTACGCGTAGCTTCGAAGCAACTCCAACCTTTGTCACGATCATGCTTTTTGCATCGTACATGCTTTTAATCCGAGTCCGAAGGTACCTATTCATATTTCACACTTGGAAGATATTGTTAAATCACGTTTTTGAGGAGCTTCGGAGGATGAAGGCCCTCAACAGTAGCCCCTCATAGTATTAATTTGTTTAAGATAACGAATTCAGACTGCGACATGGATGAAGGCCTTAAGCCGAAGGTCCGAAAAAACACCTTCCCTTTGTTAGAATAGCAACAGTCAATGACGGACGGGGCCCCTCAATTTGGAGCGTGCTAAGCGTTTAAATAAGAACTCACACCAGCTATATTTGATACGCTGCTTGTGCCATTTGTTTTACTTCCTCAATTTCATAGCTCTTGCTCACTAACGCTTGCTAGTTTTTCAAGATTTCTGAGCTTCGGTTAAAAAGACGCATTTTTGCCATTTCCGAAGGAGAAATGTCTCAAGACAAGAAGGTTGCTGCTGAGACAAAGCTGACTGAAGAGGAGAAGCTTTTTGAGGAGAAGAAGGTTGTGAATCCTTATGTTGGGGACTTGTTCTCAAATGCTATGAGTTAAGAACAAGGCAACACAAAATGTTAAACGTTAATGCCCTTCGTCCTTCAAAGCATTATTTCCCTTAGGATATAATGATCTTCAGACGAAGGTTATGAAGGACATACCTTCATAAATGCAATATATGTTAATAGAAGAAGAAGCATATAAAATATAAGAAACAGCGTGAACAATCATATGATGTTATTAATTCATTTTCACTATATTATCTTGGTGAGGCAAAAACAATATTGAATTATAAATGTACCTTCGGCTTGATAGAAGGTAAAAGTACGGGCGTGACGCAGAAGTGAATACCAGTCAGCGTGAACAGTACAGGGGTACTATTCATCTATTTATAGGCACAAGACGTAGCCTATGAGAAATTACATTCATGCCCTTTACATTTATTATTGACTTATAGACAATTCTATGAGGACTAGATAGCCTTTTTCTCCTTTAAGTCGGTTCCTTTTTTCGCCATTTAGCTGAAGCTCCCCTGCGCGTAGGTTCGGAGCAACTCCAACCTTCGTCACGATCATGCTTTTTATATCTTACATGCTTTTAGCCCAAGTCCGAAGGTACCTGTTCATATGTCACACTTGGAAGATATTGTTAAATCACGTTTTTGAAGACCTTCGGAGGACGAAGGCCCCCAACAGTAGCCCCTCGTAGTATTAATTTTTTTAGGATAACGAATTCAGGCTGCGACATGGATGAAGGCCTTAAGCCAAAGTTCCAAAAAAACACCTTCCCTTTGCTAGAATAGCAACAGTCAATGATGGACGGGGCACCCCGATTTGGAGCGTGCTGAGCCTATAAATAAGAACTGACTCCAACCACATTTGGTACGCTGCTTGTGCCATTTGCTTTATTTTCTCAATTTCATAGCTCTTGCTCACTAACACTTTCTAGTTTCTCAAGTTTTCTGAGCTTCGGTTAGAAAGACACATTTTTGTCATCTCTGAAGGAGCAATGTCTCAAGACAAGAAGGTTGCTGCTGAGACGAAGCTAACTGAAGAGGAGAAGCTTTTTGAGGAGAAGAAGGTTGTGAATCCTTACATTGCTGGATTTATCGAGTCAATGGCAAAATCAAATATAGAGAAGATTACTGAGGAGATACTGGAGGACCTGTCTGAAGATACTGGTGACAGCGACAGTTATGATGCGGAAAGTGGGGGCAAAGATTCTGAGGATCGACCCTGGAGACCAAGTCATGCAATTTTCGGAAAATCTACCATCAAGCAAAGTCACCTTGAAAACTTGAGGGGAAGGTACTTTCGGGATATGTCTATTGTGAGGGCTGGCGGAGACAACAACGTTCCTGCGCCTGAGGAGAACGAAGTTGTGATTTTTCGAAGCTTCTTAAAAGCTGGGCTTCGGTTCCCACTAAGCAGGTTTGTAGTTGAAGTGCTGAAAACCTACCAAATCTTCCTTCATCAGTTGACCCCCAAAGCCATATTGAGGATGGGAGTCTTCGTCTGGGCAGTAAGAAGCCAAGGGATAGAGCCAAGCACAAAATGCTTCTGCAGCATGCACGAACTTCTGTATGAGACGAAGGCCATGGGTAAGGAACAGTATCACAACAACTTCGGTTGTTATGGATTTATCGCCCGTCCCAACGCAAGCCACCCAGTGCCAACATTTTGGAAGAGATGGCCCGGAAATTTGATGGAAGAATGGTTTTATGTGAATAATAACTTGACAGCGAGGGAGGACATCAAGGAGGTTATTATGCGCCCCATATGGTCCCGCTTCGGCCTCCAAAAGCCGAAGGTTGAAATTGGTGAAGCCACCGAAGCATGTCAGAAGGCATTTGGTACTGTCTGCTTCTTTATTGGTACGAGAGATTTAATTTAAGAGCACATAGCATTCAGAGTATGGCCGCTTGTAGAGAGCTAGGAAATGCCGAAGGAGACCATCACCAAATCTGGCGAAGGTGAACTGGTCCGGCTGAAGTATACATTCAGATATGGGGATAAATTCGATGAACCAAACGATGGTTGGCTAAAATGCATCAAAGATACAAGTGATGAACTGCTTGGATCATATTCCAAGGCAGAAGATAATGCATTATCCACAGCCTTCGGAAGTCGGGGAAAGAAGAGATTGAACAGAGTTTTTGATGCTATTGGCTTCGTCTATCTCGACTACCGCTACCCACTGTGGGGACAAGGGAAAAAGAGGAAAACTTCTGCTTTGGACAGCCTAGATAGGCCCATGCCGAAGAGCAAAAAATTGAAGGTTCTTACCCATCGGCCGCGTTACATTGAACCGGCCATGGTACCTGAATTTGGCGAAGGGACCTCCTCGGCTATCAAAACAAAAGAAATCATTGCTCCCGTGCAGAGGACTGAAGAGCCAGCTATAATGCCGAAGGTGCCTTCAGCCAAAGTAGTTGAAATGAAGGTTGATAAGGCTGATAAGCCAGAAACTGAAGAAACAACAAAGATGCTAGAGGTTTTGAGCCCTCCAGAAAAAGCCACAGTACCGAAGGTACAAATGGGTTCCGTCGTAACTCCTAAGAGGAGGAGAATGGTAAATGTACTGGATGTGCTAGAAACAACCGAAACCTTGAATCCCGCTTCTACAGGGAAAGTTGCCGAAGTTCCCAGGGTGCAAACCAAAGCTGATACTAAGCAGATAGAAGTCGAAGCTGCAGGAATTGAAGCTGGAACCGATGCTGGGCCTACAGAGTCCGCTGAGAAAAAGCCTGTCGAAATTGAAGAAAAGGCCACAGAGCAAATTTCGGCTGAAAAGGTTGCAACTCCTGCTCCCGAAGCTTTAAAAGAGAGTACTGATTACATCATTCGCCATGCTTCAGGAAAAGGACTTTCTCAGGAAGAAAAATGAGAAGCACAACATTATGCCCAAAAATTGAAATACCTGAAGGGGGCCTTAGTGTTTAATGGCAGCGGAGAAGAAGATTTTCTGTACTGTCTCCTGGATAATAAAGAGATATCCGTTTGCCGGGAGATAGGTAGAAGCGTCGGATTCCCGAAGCTAGAAGATGGCCTTTCAGTATTATCAAAGGATGAGCTCGCTGACAGTTTGGCGTATAATAGCATAAAGGTATAAAAAACTAATTTTGTATTTTGAAAATGAAATACTTTATTTCTATATGCTTAATTTTGTCCTCCTCTTGCAGGGCTTAATCATTAGCAATGCCCTTAGAGCACAGAAAAATATTGAAGATGAAGGGTATACAATGGCTCTGAACAACCTTCGTTCAGATGTAATCGAATTAAGAAACGAAGGTCTGGAAAAAGACAAAATATTGATTTCATTGGTAAACAAAGTGAAATAAGATGAAGCCAGTTTCAAAGCTCAAGCTAACATTCAAAAGAATGAGATCGAAGACCTTTGGAAACAGCTGGCCGAAGCCAAGGAAAAATGCGGTCTCGCAGAGGCCAACCGAGATATTAGTGAATATTGGAGAAATTATTTAGAAAAAACAGTTGCAGAACTTCGCGCATCCAAAGAAAGATGCTTTGAAAAATCCCTGGGCTGCATGGAGAAAATAAAGGCTAGCTTCGCCAACGTGGGCGCCTATTCCAACGAAGATAACTTTATAAGAGGCGACCCTTAAGGCGTCATCGAATGGATAAGCGGAGAGGCTGAAGCTTTTGAAGAAATTTTAAGTGAGCGCGGGGATGTCTGCGTGTTCTCTGGTGTAAGAGGAATTTCAGTCATCTTCGAGAAAGCGGGTTGCAATCATATCAATACCCTGGCCCAGGCCGAAGCTGCCTTCTCTGTGGATGACACAAAGGATCCCTCAGCCGAAGCAAGTTTAATGGGCAGAAAATTCTACGACACTGACATCTGGGCAAATGGTGGTCGAGAAATGGCTCACGAAATAATGAAGAAAAGTGAAAAAGATATTCATGATGCTCGAGAAGCAGCAAAAAAGCTGAGGAAGCTGCAAAACGCGAGAGACGGATAGGTATTGTTTTGTGGCCTTTAGCTTCGTCGTTTGTTTTCGTGACTTCGAACTGATTAATTTTTTCTACTACAGCTGAACTATCTCCTCCACCGAAACCGTTCGACCCCCTGGCCGACCCAGAAACAAAGAAAGCAATAGAGATCATTAATATAGCCGAATCTATTGTTGACGAAGTTGTTAACAAATTGATAAATGAAATTGCGGAAAAGGTCCTGAAAGAGGACTGATACTTATTGTAAAAACATTTTTTAGATGATCAATGTAGCTTTGCTGTATCAAAACTGTAATATTCAATGTGCATATTTTTGAATCTAATGTGTAAATTATTTGTAACTCAGTTCTTTGTGATGCATGAAACTTTATATACATACCGTTTTTGAGCCTTCGGCGAAAAAAACAACTTCCCTTCTTTTCATGCTTCGCAAAGAAGAAAATTTGTGCTTCGTGAAAATAACCATGCTTCGTAAAAACATCCCAGCTTCGTAAACAAAGGATCCCTTCTTTTGCAATAGAGCTGACGAAGCTGTATTTCTCAGCCAACTTTGTGCCTTAGCACATTTTTATTTTTTATAAAGCAGTCTCCCAAGGTCGACTTTGTATTCAATTCATGTCATCGGTGCAATATGATGTATGATGTGATGCTATGCGGGATGATGTGATGATACGATGCAAAGGATGATGCTAATGCCGAAGATACACACTCACACGCCCACACTGGAACACACCATCTTTGCGTCCCCTTAGGAATGATCGAAGTCTCTTTGCCGTTTATTTTTTGGGCTTCACCGCTTATTTTTCAGTGTAAGTTTGTATCCCCTTAGGAACGTCTTTTGAACTTCTTCGCCTTCTATTTCGGTGGTATCACCGTTGACTTTTCGGTTCAAGTTCTGCATTCCCTTAGGAACGTCTTTTGAACTTCTTCGCCTTATATTTCGGTGGTATTTGGCTCTGCATTCCCTTTGGAACGACTTTTGAGCAGAAAACTTACACTGTGCTCCCTTAGGAACGACTTTTTGTAGCTTCGGCATAACTTACACTGCGCTCCTTTAGGAACGACTTTTTGTAGCTTCGACGGAATTTTGGCTGCGATTTTTAGCTCTGCATTCCATTAGGAACGACTTTTGAGCTTCAACAATTTTTGAGCTTCGTAAATATTTGAAGAAGATATATTTTATTCTGATAAAAGTGAAACTATTACAAGAAATTAAAACCAGTTCTGCATTGTTTGTTCCTTATGGAAAAACAAAATGACATAGAAAAAAGTACTTCAAGGGTAGGATATTGCTCAATAAATGTGCTTTGATTCTGGCACAGTACTATTGATTGTGCGAGCTTCGGATTCCTCTCTTACTTCACGTTGCTGCTGAGGATACTGGCGCCCTTCTGGCTGGCTTCGAGAGTAGGTCGGCTGTAGTGGTGGTGGAGGCGGGAGTTGTGGCCAGGAAGTCTGTGAGTGGCTAGCCGAAGCAGCAGAAGCTGTGGGATGATTGCCCACTACTCTGGTATGTAGGGAGACTGGCACGAAGTAGTGTGCAAGACCTGCTTCGGTTGGTTCTGCCGGGCTTCGGCTTCTGCTATCTCCTTTTGCTTCTGAATGGTGATTTGGCACATTCTTGTAGTATGGCCCTTGTCCTCACCACAGAATAAGCAGTAGATCTTTCTAGGCTGATCTCCAAATCTTCCCCCGAAGCCCCTGGCGCCTCTGCCCCTTGGAGCTGGTGGCCTGAAAGAGCTTTACTGTTGCCCCGAAGATTGTGAGGTGTATTGCGACCTCTGAGGCTGACTTCCTTTGTCGTCACTCTGAGTGGAATTATGGATTGACCTGACATGCCTCGGGTGGATTCTTCCTCCGAAGCCCCTAGTCATTTCCAAGAATTTGTAAGCTTCCTCCCTTCTTTGGCAAAAATCATTGTTAGCCAGGATATATTCATCCATCTTCTGAAGCAGCTTCTCTAGAGTTTGTGGGGGCTTCCTGGCGAAGTAGTGAGCAGTAGGTCCTGGCCTAAGACCCTTGATCATGGCTTCGATGACAATTTCATTGAGTATTATAGGTGCTTGTGCCGTCAAACGCAAGAACCTTCATACATATGCCTGAAGGTATTCTTCATGGTCTTGCGTGCATTAGAACAGAGCCTGAGCTATGATCGGCTTCATTTGAAAGCCTTGGAAGCTAGTGACCAACATGTCCTTAAGCTTCTGCCATGACGTAATAGTCCATGGCCAAAGAGAAGAATACCATGTTTGGGCTACATTCCGGACTGCCATGACGAAGGACTTCGCCATAACTGCAGTATTGCCTCCATACGAAGATATAGTTGCTTCATAGCTCATCAGAAACTGCTTTAGATCTGAATGCCCATCATACATGGGAAGCTGAGGTGGCTTTTATGATGGGGGCCATGGTGTAGCCTGCAGTTCTGCTGCCAAGGGAGAAGCATCATCAAAAGTAAAGGTATCATGATTAAAATCATCATACCATCTATCTTCATTGAACAAGCCTTCTTGACGAAGCTCCTTGTGTTGGGGCTGTTGGGGACTTGCTCTCAAATGCTTTGAATTAAGAACAAGGCAACATAAAATGTTAAGTGTTAATGCCCTTCGCCCATTGAATCATTATTTCCTCAAGGGTATAATGATCTTTGAACGAAGGTCATGAACAAAAGTCCACGAAGGTTACACCTTTGTGATTGAGGTTATGAAATAGAAGATAAAATATATGAAATGTGAAACATGAAAGAATAATATATCAAAACACATAAACTTATTCATATCTTTCATCATATATGTGACAGAACCTCTCAAGTCATTAGGCCCACCTACAGTTGTCCTTGTCCAACGGACCTCAGACAACCCTGCAGGTGTTCCTGAATCACTTGACAGGTTTGTTATCTGCTTTCCTTACTTTCCCAAGACCGTTTTACCCGTCACGCAGACATTACAAATCATCGGAGATACGAAAATGCGGAAGCGATTACATAAACTTACCTTTATTTAAAAGTAAGACAAAGTTATATATTACAGACCAGGATAATATACGAGTGCAGAGTATTATTATTACAAAACCAAGGGAGGCAAAAACCCCTCCCGATAAGTTTCAAACAAAAAGTTTTTATGGAGGATCCTTTCCTCCCGCAGCTTCATTCCTGACGTTCTTCCTTCGGTACCACCTTAGAACAGAAACAATAAAAGTTTGTTGCTTCCTCACCTAAAAACAACATGGGACAAAGCCCTGAGTATGGAATTACTCAGCAAGTCTTACCCGACTAAAGAGAAGACTCTCAAGGGTATGCTGGTTAGAGGGAGTCAAGGCAAGGCTTCTCAATAATCAATGAATCTGTTTGCAGAAATGCTTACTAAAAGTGGATCCTTAAAAATCCAGTTTTATTTGTCCGATTAAGTAGAATTACCTGTAACTAGAATTCATTCTACCCTAGTTCAATCACTTGACCTGCACTAGCCAATTTCTTAACAACCCTTTATCTTTACTGGATTTCTACGCATAGGTCAGTGACCAAGTCTTCATAACCACGAAGGTACAGCGATCCGAATCGATTATACTCAGCTGAGGATCTCCAATCACACAACATATGTAGCACTTAACCCTTGCATATGTCAACCCGCCACCGGGATTCTTAAGACCAGATCAGGTTCACGCCAACTGAGAGCATAGTTACACCACCGTCCAGCCTCATGCCTCGGAGGGTACACGCTACTCTCGCCATCTCTCCACTCCCATTGCGTGGTATCTTATTCTGGCCTTAGTCTGCCCGAGGCAAAGCTTACCCATGACGAGGCATGTGACCAGTTAAAGGGTCCTCGGTCATCAAGCCTACATCGACACGGTCCTTAATCGACTCAGACGGAGACACTACACCGAGACTCTCCTCTCGTGCAAGTCACCCACCCGGTCTCAGCTTAATCATTTCAATTTCCCAAAATTTGGTACCTGGCAGAGGTACATCTTTTCCGATGTTGAACCCATCATGGCCATGATGGATCCACCATCAAGTTTTGTTTTCAAAAACATTCCTTCCACTTTGCCACATCTTTTTTTTGTAAAAACAAAACCTTTTGCATTGCTAGAGCAAGACTAAGCATAGTAAAAACCTTTTATAAAACAGGGATTCAAAGGAAGGTAATCAAATTCAAGGAAGGTAATGCAGGAATTGTTTTAGCATTCAACTCTTATTACCTAATGCATCAAGCAAGTGAGAAAGATTTTAAAAGAATCAAGGAGGTGGCAAATGCACCGGGGCTTGCCTTGGTTTTCACGTGATTCAGGCTCAGTTCCACAGATGTCAAAATAAAAACAGCTGTCTTCCTGATGTTCCTGAGGTGGTGGTGGTGAAGTCTTCTCTCCTTCTACTTCAACTTTTTCTTCATTTTCTAAAGATAACCATACATAATAATGAATGTCCATGTAATGTTCATGAGAATGCAAAGATAATAAAAGTTTATTATCTAAGGTCTTGAATACAATTTTCCTTCAGGTTCTCCGAGAAACTAGGGTTTCCGGAGTCAGTAAAGGAATTCAAAGGGCAGGGGTAGGGTTGTGGGCTCTAGGTATCAAACAAGGCCCAAATCAAACCAAACTCTACCCAAGGCTTCTAAATAATTTAGAGTGTATCTAAAAAGTTTGGGGATTTTTGGAATTATTATCTATTTTCTAAAATCCAGAAGCAATGCTTTAGGCTATTTTAAATGCTCCAAAATTCCTCATTTGATCTAAAAATCATGAAACTATTTTTATTAAATACTATGGAAAAATTAGGACTTTAGCAAAATTGGTTTGGTATTTTTACCATTTTTCTATAATTTTCTAGGATTTATTTATGTTTGGTAGAAAAAGAAAAAGGAAATCTGTGAATAGCGTTGGGCCTAATTCAGCCCAGGACGGCCCAACTTCAGCAGAAGCGCGCCCGCGCTCGTGCGCGCCCGTGGCGACTTTGCAAAAAGTCCCGCGGCGTTCCGGATAACCTGAACTGAGCACTAGCACTGTTTTTGGGAGTCGCTGACAGTTTGCAGAAACCTCACCCAAGCTTTATTCCTTCACCGCCTGAGGTCCACGATGACGAACAGCGTGGGGACGAACTCCGGTGAGCCTGTGCTAGTGGATTCACGCAACAACCGGTGCTCCCGAGCGGCAGACACCAAATCAGACCCCTCCTATTCATTTCCCCCCACTTAATTTCACAAAGTAGACACTAGATCACCCTGGCCACGGAGACAGTGCGGACAGCCCAAGGAACCAACGTGTTCCCGGTGATTCAGGGTGGTCTAAATCAATTGAATGTGTTGAGTGGCTTCAGGAGGACCTAGGGACACTAGAACAACCGACCAGAACGCTTGAACGAACCTACAATAAGCTGGCCGCGGTGAGGGTGTCTCTGCGGTGGTGGAAACCGAATTGGGGGAAGATCAAAATTGAGGCTCACTGGCGATCGACTGAGGACGATTCTTGGTGGCTAGGTTCGTGATGATCCAACTGAGCTCACGGTGGTGTCAATTTATACTAAGTGAGAGCGGTGGCCGGGAATTTTAGCGACGATGCGCGGCGGCCAGAGGGACCAGGAGTTACCAGCGTGTGATTAGTGTCCGGTTACCGTGGCCATCTCCCCAGCGATGGACAGAAGGTTACAGCGGGTCACGGTGACGCGATGGAGGTGCTAGGGCACGTGGCACAAGACCGGAAGGCGGTAGTCACCGGCGAGCTTATCCGAAGTGACCGTGGCAACCTGTACGGTGGCCGGAGTTGTTTACTGGCCGGACTTATCAACGGCGGCGATATTTACGTGACCCCGAGCGTTATCCAAGCATTGGTGAGCACGAATCACCTCACCGGCGGGAATCGTGGCGCGAGGGTCGTCGACAGCGAGGGGATGAACCTGAGATTCTTCTTCAGTTACTGTACCATGGCATTCCACTTCAGTTAACCTGACAGAGCAACTTCAGGGCAAATTCTCTCTAGATTTCGCATGACAACTTTATCACCCCTCTGCACCAAAGTTGTAGAGCTACAAACCAGCTATAATTTTGTTATGGGGATCATGCCCAAACTTGCATAGGATCATGTGTAAATCTGGGTTCAAGGATTGCCTCACTACACTGTCAGACTAAGTTTAGTCTTCAGACAGTCTGACAGCCCGACTTTGGGTTTAATTATCTCCAATTTATTTATGTAACCATGGCTTAGTACCTATAACAAAGTTGTTCCCTTATTACAGCTTTACAAAATTGATGTGGTGACTGTCACACCCGGTTTTTAGAAGGCAAACCGAATGCGAACCATGTACGTGCCAGGATCAGTTATTCATGTACACAGCAGTTACATAACATGGACATCATCACACAGTGCTCAAATAGTATTAAAAGGGGAAATAATAGTCGATTACATCATACGTCTGAGACGTCCATATAGTTCTTACAATAAATCAAAGTGCGAAAATGAAACGTAGATAACACGGCCTTCACAGGCAGCCGACTGGGGGTTGCCGCTAACCCACACCTAGAACTCGTCGTAGTCTTGGAACTCCTGGAAGTCTCCTTCCACAGCTTCATCTTCTCCTGAGCAGTGGTTGCAATGCTGACAACCTGGGGGGGGGGGTTTGGTGTGTAGAGCAAGGGTGAGTACACATCAACATACTCAGCAAGTATCCTGTTTGGCTGTAGTGGACTAGCTTTATGTGGGGATAAGTCAAGCAGTTGCTTTTAGTTGGTCAGGTTATTACTTACTAGTAGAAAGCCAGGTTTTAACATTAACCCAAGTTATTAGCCCAATGTATCCTTTCCAAACGGAAAGAATACCACTTACCAGCACCATAATCATAACCAGAACCATCAATCTCATTGCCATCTGTACCAAAATATCTCTGATCAAGTATCACTAATCTCTGGAGCTCCCTTGGCCGCTCATAACCGCGAGCACGGCTGATATATCAGTTTCATAACACTCTGCAGAGGTTGCGCACTTTACCCACAAGCCGTGATTCCCTCTCTAGCCCGGGCTTGCAAGACCCTTATTCACTCCCAAGGTGAATGGCTAGGGATTCACTACGAAGCCTTTACAAAGATTCCCCGGGGCTGTAGCCACCCGTTAGGTTTCCTAAATGTACCGCACTCCTCCCCAAGGGACAAATCAACCTTGGCAGAGCGAGCCGCATACACCGAGCCCCATTGACGGCACAATGGCTAAGCGATCTACACCCCGGTTCCTCCAATTATTCAGCTAAGGGCGTCCCATTCCACCCTCATGGTTGCACTGTTTTCCCGGGCGGTCATCCATTGAACAGGTCCTTACGGAGAGGCACTCGAGAAACCGCTCGAGTCCCCTTAAATGACACAAGTATAATCATAAATAAGAAGGGAAAACAGCGTATCATAGATAATCACATCATGTTCATTGATTAGAGTTGAGCAATAGCATCAGACTAAGCAGTAATAATCCGACCCAAGTAGGTAAACAAGGACATGGATAACAAAAGCTAGTCAATCCTTAAGTATAAATGTGTAATGCGGGAGGTGAATTAAAGAATGAATAGGACAAAGATAGGTCAAAGGACACTTGCCTCCACCAACCGACTGCTGCTCAGGGGCTTCTCCTGCGAACTCCTCGGGCTCTTCGACCGGATCGTTCTCTATGCGAGCGCAAACATACATACATCCATATATTTAATACAAAAGAACAGTACACCATGCAAGGGAACAGGTAAAACGAATATGCATCAAGTATGACATTTGACATCGCATTTGTTATGGTTAGAAAGAAACGGGAAAGGTCTCGCAGGGGGGGGTTAAAGTTTATGCACTAATGATCAGTTACAATTGGTTCTTAACAAAAGAATTCTATTATATATATACTAATGGGAACCTAATCATTTTTAGTTGATCAACATTGCACTAGATAAACAATTAACTACGTGAATCAATAGCATAACGGAATTTTAAATTAAACTTCCTATTTTCCATAGCATGAACAATGATCAGCCTACCTAAAACAAAGTAATTATGATCACAGAAAGTAAATAAAATAAAATAAAAAAATAAAAAAAACAGAGGGGGGGGGCGGTTGAACCGGCCCTAGGGCGGTTGAACCGGCCCTAGGCGGGGCGGCCGAGCTGGGCGGGCGCGCGGGGGAGGGCGGCCGAGCTGGGGGCCGGGGCGGCCGAGCTGGCGGCCAAGGCCGGCCGAGCTGGCGGCCAGGGGCCAGGCGGGCGGGGGGGGCGCGGCCGGGGGGCTGGCCGGGGGGGCTGGCTGGGCGCGGCCGGAGGCGGCCGTGGCCGGCTGGGGCTGGGCTGGCCGGGCGGCGCGGCTAGGGGCCGGCGCGGCCAGGGGCTGCCGAGCGGCCGGGCGGGGGAAAGAGGAGGGGAGGGGGAGGGAGAGGGAGAGGGAGGAGAGAGGGGGGAGGGGGGGCTCACCGGCGGGGGCGGCCGGCGGCAGGGGCGGCCAAGGGCGGCGGCGGCTTAGGGCAGGGGCGGGTAGGGGATGGCGGCTAGGGAGAGAGAGAGGGAAAATGAGAGGGAGAGGGAGAGGGTTAGGGAAAAAGGGGAGGATGGGGGGGGGGGCGGCTGGGCCTTGCCAAGGCCCAAGAGGGGGGCGCGCAGGGGCCTGGGCCGGCCGGGGTCGGCCCACGGCGCGGGAGAGAGAGAAAAAGAGGAGAGAGAAAGAGAGAGAAAAAGAAAGAAGAGATTTTCTCCTCATTTTCGAAATCCGATCTTTCTACATGAATGCATTTGCACTTTCAAAGCAATCAAAAGAAATGCAAGGTTCGGCATGGTGCATCAAACAACATAAAGTATTTTGGAGTTTTTCTTTACACGGGAAATCCAAACCGAATCCCGCTAGCTTTGGAAAAGATCAAGGTTTAGCGAGGGGAAAAAAGAAAAAGAAAAGGTAACGCCCGAATTTTGGCGAGTAAAGAAAAGAAAAAAATCCGACTGCAAAATTCGGGGCGTTACAAACCTATCCCCCTTAAAAGAATCTCGCCCTCGAGATTCAGGGCTGGCTAGCAAAGAGCTCCGGGTACTTGGCCATCAAATCATCTTCACGCTCCCAGGTTGCTTCTTCCTCAGAGTGGTGATTCCATCTGACTTTGCACATTCTGATGGTTTTCCTTCGGGTGACTCTGTCTGCGATCTCAAGGATCTGAGCTGGCTTCTCAACATAGGTCAAGTCCTCCTGGACTTCCAGACCTTCCACTGGCAACTGCTCTTCTGGCACACGCAAGCACTTCTTCAACTGAGACACATGAAAGACATCATGCACAGCTGACAAATTCTCTGGCAGACTGAGCTGATAGGCCACTTCTCCACGCTTTGAGAGGATTTGATACGAACCGATGTAGCGGGGTGCTAGCTTGCCTTTCACTCCGAATCTTCTGACTCCTCTGATCGGTGACACTTTCAGATAGACAAAGTCTCCGACTTCAAAACTCAGCTCTCTTCTTCTTGTGTCTGCATAGCTTCGCTGCCTCGATTGCGCTATCTTCAGATTCTCTCGGACCATCTTGATGTTCTCTTCGGCTTCAAGCAGAATGTCTGGCCCAAACACTTGCTTCTCTCCAGGCTGATCCCATTGCAACGGAGTTCTACAACTCCTTCCATAGAGCGCTTGAAATGGTGACATCTTCAAACTGGCCTGATAACTGTTGTTATAAGAAAACTCTGCATAAGGCAATCGCTTGTCCCATCCGGACTGATCTTGCAACGCACAGGCTCTCAACATGTCTTCAAGAATTTGGTTGGTCCTTTCGGTCTGGCCATCTGTCTGCGGGTGATAAGTTGAACTAAAATTCAGATGTGTGCCCAAGGCTTCATGCAACTGCTGCCAGAAATGAGAGGTGAACTGCGTTCCTCTGTCTGACACTATCTTCTTTGGCACACCATGAAGACAAACGATCCTAGACATATACAACTCTGCCAATACTGCACTGTTGTAGCTGGTCTTGACTGGTATGAAGTGGGCTGACTTGGTCAAACGGTCCACCACTACCCAAATGGAATCGTAGCCGGCCCGAGTGCGAGGCAATCCGACTATGAAATCCATACCGATTTCATCCCATTTCCACTGAGGGATCTGCAACGGTTGCAACAATCCAGCAGGTCTCTGGTGTTCGGCCTTGATCCGCCGACAACTATCACACATAGCCACATGCTCTGCGATTTCCCTCTTCATTCCATACCACCAAAATTTCTTCTTCAGATCCTAATACATCTTCTCACTGCCAGGGTGAATCGAATAGGCTGTCTCATGAGCTTCCTTAAGAATCAACTCCCGAATAGACTGGACATTGGGAACACACAAGCGGTCTTTGAACCATATCACGCCTTCTGCATCTTCTCGAAAATCTTTGCCTCTGCCATCTAGAATCAGTCGCCGAATCTCACTGATCTCGCTTCTTTGATTTCTCGCTCCAAGGTAGGTTCCAATTCAACTGTGACTCCTCGCGAATTGTTCAGAAATCCGAGACTCAACCTGTCAAACTCTTTGGCCAACTCATAAGGCATCGGACGAGCGACCATCAGATTGACTTGACTCTTTCTGCTCAAAGCATCTGCCACTACGTTTGCTTTGCCTGGATGGTAATGGATCTCCAACTCATAGTCTTTGATCAGCTCTAACCATCTTCGCTGTCTCATGTTCAGCTCTGACTGAGTGAATATGTACTTCAGACTCTTGTGGTCTGTGTAAACATCGCATTTCTGTCCATACAGATAGTGCCTCCATGTCTTCAGTGCGTGAACCACTGCTGCCAACTCTAGATCATGGATTGGGTAATTCTTCTAATGAACCTTCAGCTGTCGGGACGAGTAAGCCACAACTCTTCCCTCTTGCATCAACACGCATCCCAAACCTGTGTAACAAGCATCACAATACACCGAGAAGGGCTTGTGCACATCAGTCAAGACTAAGACAGGCGCTGTTGTCAACTTCTCTTTCAGCGCTTCGAAGGCCTCTTGACATTTCTGGGTCCACTTGAACTCAACCTTGTTGCCTAGCAACGCTGTCATTGGTTTCGCAATCTTCGAAAACCCTTCAATGAATCGCCGATAATATCCGGCCATTCCAATGAAGCTCTTAATTCCTCGAGCATCCGTTGGCGCTTTCCAGTTCAGAATGTCTGCTACTTTCTTCGGATCCACAGCCAATCCTTCCTTGTTGATTATGTGACCCAAGAACAGGACTTCACTGATCCAGAACTCACACTTGCTCAACTTTGCATACAACTGGTGCTCTCGCAATCTCTGCAATACCATCCTCAAATGATCCGCATGCTCTTCTTCACTTTGAGAATAAACCAGAATGTCATCAATGAATACCACCACGAACTTATCAAGATAATCCATGAATACACTGTTCATCAAGTTCATAAAGAACGCTGGTGCATTGGTCAAACCAAAAGACATCACTGTGAACTCATACAAACCATACTTGGTAATGAATGCCGTCTTCGGAATGTCCGAAGGTCGGATCCTGAGCTGATGATAACCTGACCTCAGATCAATCTTGGAGAACACACTGGCTCCTCTCAACTGGTCGAACAGATCTTCTATTCTGGGCAAGGGATACTTGTTCTTGATCGTGACCTCATTCAAAGCTCGATAATCGATACACATCCTTTTGGTGCCATCTTTCTTTTCCACAAACAGGACAGGGGCGGCCCAAGGCGAGGTGCTTGGCCGGATATAACCTTTCTCTGACAGCTCATCAATCTGCTTCTTAAGCTCAATCAACTCTGGTCCAGATATTCTGTAAGCTCTCTTAAAGATAGGGGCGGTTCCAGGAAGAAGCTCTATGGCAAACTCAACTTTCCGCTCTGGTGGCATACCCGGTAAATCCTTTGGAAACACATCCGGGAATTCAGACACAACCTTGATACTCTCAATTGGGTCTGCTTCACTGCTATCGACAGCCATCTGATAACAACTTCCTTTCTTCGGCTCAGGCGGGACTAACTCGGTCACCACTTCCTCTCCTAGTGGGGACACCAACTTGATTGTCCTTTTATCACAACTGATAACTGCCTGAAACTTATCTAGCCAATTCATCCCTAGGATGACATCTATTCCCTGAGTACCCATTACTATAAGGTTAGCGGGAAACGCTATCCCCCTTATTTCCACACTTACATTCAAACATATGCTATCAGCTCGAATTCTACCACCGGCTGAGTCAATTTGAATGGGGGTTGACATGGTAGTAATTGGAAGATTATGTGCTTCTACCCATGATGCAGTAATGAAAGAATGCGTTGCTCCAGTATCAAATAACACTTCTGCAATATGGGAGTCGACTGGGAACATACCTACTGTCATGCCGGGGGTCTCCTGAACTGCTTCAGCCTCCAAGTGGTTCAATCTTCCATGATTATAGCGCGGTTGAGAGCGGTTGCCTGCTCCAGGCTGGGACACATTCTGCTTCGCTGGGGCATTGGGGCCTGACTGCTGCTGGGCTGCCTTCTTCGGACATTGCATCACCCAGTGGCCTTGCTCTCCACAGTGGAAACACGCTCTATTTCCAACCTGAGCTGGTGCTGCCTGATTGTTCTGCTGGTTTGCTGGGGCAGGAAGACGAGGTGTCTGCTGATTCTGCCTCTGAAACTGACCTCCTCCTGACTGATTGCTCTGACGGTTCTGATACTGATGCTGAGGGTACTGCCTTTGGAACTGCTGATACTGCTGACGCTGCTGATGCTGCTGAGGTTGACGCTGGTTCTGCCTGAACTGCTGAGGTTGATTGCCTGAGAAACGAGGACGGTTGCTGCTTCCAGGCTGGGGTCCACTGATCTTGCGCTTACGATCCTCCATCTCCTTACGCTTCCTTTCTGTCATGATTGCTCTGTCAATCAGGTGCTGGAATGTTGGGAAGGTATGATTCATCAGTTGGTACTGGAGAGGGTCAACCAAGTGTAACACCCGGTTTTAAAGAACAAAGCCGGGTGCATCTCATACATGCGCCAAGAAGACAACATATATAATAACAGAGTGTATAGAGATAAATGTCATAAAACATCAGAGTATTTATTACATAGTGGAAGACTTACAAAATAAAAGAATAAATATAAAACGAACTAAGGATCGTCGGCGCAAATGTCGACTGGGAAACGCCACCTAGATCAAATCAAACTCCTCGATACTTGACTCCACTTGAAACCACCTGTTCTTCTCCTGTGGGGGGGGTGTGAGACAGCAAGGGTGAGCTCACATATGTTCATCGCTCAACAAGTTGTGGGGAATAATGTGACATGAACTCACAAAGGTGGGAGTTCATGAAGTGTAAGGCTGATCAACAATAGAGGTTAAAGCTGAGCATTGCTTTTATAAGTTGGTCAAAATTTTATTAGCAGTTACTAAGTGTAAGTAAATACCAAACCATAGTAATAATAAGTAAAAGTAATAATAAAATAATCCCGAATGCAATGACATGACAGGTTAAGTTTAAGTTCCATAAATTAATCATGTGAGTGTCCGAGCCGCTCATGACCGTGAGCACGGCTAGTATACCAGTTTTACACTCTGCAGAGGTTGCGCATCTTTACCCACAAGTCATGTTACCCATCTGCCAAGAGATGGCCAATCCCATACACCTCTACCGAGGAGGCGAGGCAGGGTAACACTACGAGGCCTTTACAAAGTTCCACTAGCTTCAGACTACCCGCTACAGTTTATGGGAAGATCCAGTACAGGGTTCCTGACTGACCGCCATCGCAGCAAAATCAACCAGGGACCTCCCCGCACTGACCTCTCCCCTACTGCCCTTGCCCCTTTCGGGTAAGGTAGCCCTCCCCTAGCTTTCCTAGTTAATCAGCCAAGGGCGTCCCATTCCACCCTTGTGGTAGCACTGTTTTCCCGGGTGGTTCTCCATGTTCCCATTAACATAATGATCTTAACATGAACAAGGAATAATAAAACAGATAACAATAAATAGTATAACAATGAGTGATGAATATCTCTATACCCAAATCCACATAAAGCAATAGCATGTACTACCCAAAACTTTAGTAGTAAAACCAGTGGTGAAGCAAGGTATAAAGATAGTCAAATCTAGGGTATCCTATTGGGTCCCAGCAAAATTATCCTATGCAGATCATTATGAATAATAAGAACATGAATGGGTAAAAGAAGTGATCAAGGGCACAACTTGCCTGGCACTTGAGAATCCAGGTACCAACTTGCTTTTCAGATGACACGTGTCCTCGCACTAGACGTAGCAATACAAGCAAACATGGTATATACAAAATTAACATCACACCAACCATGTAAACAAAATATACAGTAAAAATCTACACATTAAAATGAATTCATAGGAACTGGAATCACTAAATTTGGAGTTATAGGGTTTAAGTTATTAATTTCCTAAGATTTAATGTGCTTGAAATAGGATTAAATGATAGATTAATTTTTCTAACTGTTTTCATGTCAAAACAGTGATACTAAATGATAGAGAATATTATTACAAAATTTTAGAAATTGGAATGGTTCAATTTGGACCAAAAATGGAATTTCTATGAATTTTACAAGTTTCTAGATTTGTTTTTGTATTAAAAATGAATTTCTAATATTATTTCTCTGTTTTTAAATGTCTCTGGACTGGGCCTCGTTTATCGAAAAGCGCAGGGGCTAAACCAGAAGAATTCCTAAGACTCAGTGCACTGTTTACAGTGGACGGCGGGTTTATTTCAGTAAAGTAGAGGGGCTCTTTTGCGAACTGCGCCAGCCGAGGGGGTAAGGAGGGCTCTCGGCCGTTGGATCGGCGTTTGAGGGCCCGGATTATAAGACCACCTCACCCAACCGGTATGCGCTATGCACCGTTGGATCAGAGATCTGATGATCAGGATTTAATGAGATATGAACCGTTCTCCACCCTCCGATCGACGATCTACGTCACGCATTCAACGAACGAACAGGTATGCGCCAACCTAATCCGAACCGTACCCCGGAGATCCGACGATCGAGATCAATCCGTTGAACGATCTAATCTCCACCGTTCATCACACGTTCAACGATCCACGGGTGTCTTCTCTCCTCCCGGGGCCATCCGCGCGGCAGCGCCGCCCCAATCCCGCGGCCGAGCCATTGCCGGGAAACCCCGCTGCCCTGTTCTAGCCTCAAGCTCACAATCCGGCCGGCGCTATATGAAGTGGATAACCAGGCGAGCGAAATGGTGGGTGTAATATCGTGATTCGTGAAGTAGTTCATCACGCCCACGGGGATGCGTGACCCCGCGGTGGCCTTGGAGCTGCGGCGAGCAATTCGTCCTCCCATCACCACTGCCGGAGTCCGCCATCGCCACGGACGCGTTCGGCTCGAGCTAGCGACGATCTACGGTGTGCACCACCCGAGTACTGGCTGCAGAAGGGGCGAAGGACTCACCGAGAACGGCGCGCAGCGACGGAGACGACTTCCGGCATGGAACAGAAACGAAGGGGCAAAGGAGTCGGGGCGCCAGGGTCTTATGGCCGGGACGAGGTCAGTGGGTTTGTGGTCAGCTGCCCGATGATCCTGCGTGGTTTGTTGGATCGCGGGAGGGGAACGAGCTTTGCGCAGGGAGAAGCGGAGGATCCGAGCCTTGCGTCGAGTTCCGTTGAGCTCAGGCAAGCAATCTAGGCCGGAGCCGAACCATTCCACGCCGCATTCCACGCGCGAGTCGTTCGAGCGCCGCGGATTTCCAGGCGCGCGTGGAGAAAGAAGGGGGCGCGGGGAGGATCCTGAGCTAGCAGCGAGGTTTGCGGCGGCCGGTTGCAACGAACCGAGGAAGACGGAAGCCGCGCGCGTAAAGGTGACTGCCCCGTGGGACCCACGTAGCAGTGACAAGCCGAGCCCGAGATCGGCCGTTCCACGCGTGAGGAGAAGCGACTAGAAGGTGGGCCCACACGTCAGGCGCGTTATTCCAACGGTGGCCTGCGTGGTTGATGGAGGTAGGCCGGCCCTGGTCACTTTGGGCCCAACACGAGGAGTGCTTTTCTCTTTTTTTTTTCTTTTCTTTCCTTTTCTCTTTCCTTTCAAATTTTAAATCTAGGATTTGAATTCAAACTTTTGTGACAAATTTGTAATCAAACTTTTGAATATATGATTTGAATAAATTATTATGTAAATAACTTTTATTCATTTATAAATTTATTTTTGGTAGTGTGTACTATTTTCTCCTTCCCTCTCTAATTCAAACCCTAATTCTCCATTTAGGATTCAAACTTCATCCAAAGTCATTGTTTTATTTCTACTAGCACTGTTATTGTTATTTTGTCACAACATGCACACAAAATAAAATCCCAGCATGATGCATGATTTATTTGAGTGTTCTTTTGTTAATTGTTTATCTGTGTAAGTGAGGTGTCCTCATGAAATGATACATAGAGATGACACACAAATCCCTAAAGGAAGATAATTTCTTCTTTTAGATTTTCTTACCAAGTGGGTATTACAAATCCTACCCCCCTTAAAAATAATCTCGTCCTCGAGATTTAAGAAGAACTAGAGAAAAGGTGGGGAAAATCTTTGCGAAGCTCTTCTTCTCCTTAAATGTATGATGTAGCTTCATCTTCTTCATGATGGTCCCATTGCACTTTACATCTCTTAATAACCATATTTCTTGTGACTCGAGTCAAAGTATCCAAAATCTTGATCGGGTACTCCGTGTAAGTCAGATCACCTTGAACACTGAGTTTTTTTTTTCCATTGGTATCTGTTCCTCGGGGACACGGAGACACTTCTTCAGTTGAGACGCATGGAACACATCATGTACATCTGACAGATGATCGGGTAACTCCAGTTGATAAGCAACTTCACCCACTCGCTTTAAAATCAAGAAGGGTCCAATAAAGCGAGGGGACAACTTTCCTTTAACTTTAAATCTCCTCATTCCACGAAGTGGTGACACCTTGAGGTACATATGATCACCTTCTTAAACTCCAGTAGTCTCCTTCTATTATCAGCATAACTCTTTTGCCTGGTTTGAGCCACTCCCAAATTTTCTCGAATTATACGAACTTGTTCTTCTGCCTCTTGAATAAGTCCAGGTCCAAAGAACTGTCTTCTTCTAGTCTAGTCCAAAATAGAGGAGTCCTGCATTTCCTGTCGTACAGAGTCTCGAACGGGGACATCTTCAGACTGGCCTGGTAACTATTCAGCATAAGGTAGGCTCTTGTCCCAACTACTACCATGCTGAAGGGTACAAGCTCTCAACATGTCCTCCAATACTTGATTAGTCCTTTCCGTCTGTCCATCAGTCTGAGGGTGATAGATTGCACTAAAATTCAACTTCGTATCCATATTCTCATGAAAACTTTTCCAAAATCTTGAGGTAAACTGTGATCCTCTTATCCAAAACGATCTTCTTTGGTACTCCATGTAAACACACAATCCGAGTCATGGGCTTCCTTTAGAATAGTCTCTCGAAGGCTTTCAATCTTATGGACTCATATCCGATCCTTGAACCATACTATGCATTGCTCGTCTTTCGTAGATTCCGGAACTCGACCTTCAGTAATCAGATCCTTAATCCCTTGTATCTTAGCATTACCGATTTGTCCTTTTGCGGATTTCTTGCTCCAAAGTAGTTTCCACATCAATAATAACTCCTTTAGTGTGAGCAACTATCCCCAGGTTAAGTCTCCTGAAATCCTCAACAATCTCATTGGGTAGCTGGGCAACAACAGCTGAATGAACATGCTCCTTTCGACTCAAGGCATCTGTAACCAAATTTGCCTTGCCTGGGTGATAATGAATCTCCAAGTCGTAATCCTTAGTAGGCTCCAACCAACGGTGTTGCCTAAGGTTGAGATCCTTTTGAGTGAATATATACTTCGAACTCTTATGATCCGTATATACTTGGCACTTCTCGTCCCACTTGAATTCTCTTTTCTTCACCAAAAGCGAGGTCATAAGCTTAGCAATCTTAGAAAATCCTTCAGTAAATCTTCGATAATATCCTGCAAGTCCCAAGAAACTCCGAATCTCCGTAACTGTAGTGGGTATATGCTTCACACCACTATCTCCTTGACTTTAGCAGGATCCACTGATATCCCTCCATTAGAAATGATATGTCCAAGAAATGGCACCTCGCCAATCCAAAACTCGCATTTACCGTACTTGGCGTAGAGTTGATCATCTCGTAACTTCTGTAGCACCAATCTTAGATGTTCTTCATGGTCACTCTCATTCTTAGAATAGATAAGATTATCGTCGATGAACACCTTGACGAATCTGTCCAAATACTCCAAAAACATCTTATTCCTCAAATCCATAAAATAAGCTGGTGCACTAGTTAATCCAAACGACATAACGATGAACTCATATAATCCATATCGAGTCGAGAAAGCCGTCTTAGGAATATCTGATGGTCCAATCTGCATCTGATGGTAACCCGATCGGAGGTCAATCTTCGAGAATACCCTTGCAATCCATCTTTCTTTTGTACAAACAAATCTGGTGCTCTCCAAGGTGAAGGCTCGGACGAAGGTACTCAGCCTCTTGCAACTCCGTTAAGTGCTTCTCGAGTTCTTTTAACTCTTCTACAGACATTCTATACTGCTTGGCTCCAATATTATAGCAGTAACTCCAAATTCTCTACCCATAAGGGCCAATGTCAATCTACGTGTCATTTGATTCACCACAACAGGCCCTTTAGGTGTAATTACTCTCATGGGTTTCCTCATATTGTCCAACACATTTGCACAAACCAAAATCTCAGCATGACGCATAACTTTATTAGCAACACATGGGGTCAAATAGACCTTTTTATTCCTCCTAAAATGGTATCATACCGAATACTAACTAAAGTAACATGTAGATCCTACAAATAGTAGTAATTTACATATATGTTTATGTAGCTTGGTGGAGCCGGTGGTGGTGGAGATGGTGGTTGCTCTTGTTGTTGTCTCTCCAACCGTGATTGCCTTATTTCTTGCTGTATCTCCAGACGGGCCTGACGTATTTCCTCGCGTTCTTGTCTTATCTGGTTTTGCATTTCGGTCATCATGTCTGTCAATTGTTGTATTAACAGCCTTTGGGTTGCAATCACTTGCTCGGTTTCAACAGGTGGGGGATTTGAAGGATTCATTTCTGCTTGCTGTTGCGTGATAATCTTTCCTTTCCTGGTATTGACCATCTGAGTTAGATACATAAGGTAAGAAAGAGTAGTAGACAAGGCAGTAATTACAATCATGTTACTTTGGGGACTTGTTAGCTAAGTAGATTAGTGTGTCACCTACTAAAGCTAATACAATACTTTATAGTGGTACATGCTAAAATGTCCATATATAATATTTCAATCAATCAAAGAAGCAAATCAGGCATTGATCATCAGAACAATCAACCAACATTTTCAATAGAGAAAATAGTTTTTTTTTGTCTTAGGTCTCCTATCTCTTAAAAATGTCATAGGGGTAGGGATTCCAAGGTGTGAAATCCATCTTGTCTCAGAGTAGAAAAGGTAAGAATGATCAGAGTAGAACAGTAGAAGGTGAGACAGAATCAAGATAAGAAAGAACCAGAATAAGGTGAGTATGGAATGAATCAGAATGAGATAAGTAGGTAAGGGTTTGTCCGTTTCTATCTAGGTCTCGTCCTACAGTCAACATTTCCTCTGATACCACTTCTGTAACACCCGGTTTTAAAGAACAAAGCCGGGTGCATCTCATACATGCGCCAAGAAGACAACATATATAATAACAGAGTGTATAGAGATAAATGTCATAAAACATCAGAGTATTTATTACATAGCGGAAGACTTACAAAATAAAAGAATAAATATAAAACGAACTAAGGATCGTCGGCGCAAATGTCGACTGGGAAACGCCACCTAGATCAAATCAAACTCCTCGATACTTGACTCCACTTGAAACCACCTGTTCTTCTCCTGTGGGGGGGGGTGTGAGACAGCAAGGGTGAGCTCACATATGTTCATCGCTCAACAAGTTGTGGGGAATAATGTGACATGAACTCACAAAGGTGGGAGTTCATGAAGTGTAAGGCTGATCAACAATAGAGGTTAAAGCTGAGCATTGCTTTTATAAGTTGGTCAAAATTTTATTAGCAGTTACTAAGTGTAAGTAAATACCAAACCATAGTAATAATAAGTAAAAGTAATAATAAAATAATCCCGAATGCAATGACATGACAGGTTAAGTTTAAGTTCCATAAATTAATCATGTGAGTGTCCGAGCCGCTCATGACCGTGAGCACGGCTAGTATACCAGTTTTACACTCTGCAGAGGTTGCGCATCTTTACCCACAAGTCATGTTACCCATCTGCCAAGAGATGGCCAATCCCATACACCTCTACCGAGGAGGCGAGGCAGGGTAACACTACGAGGCCTTTACAAAGTTCCACTAGCTTCAGACTACCCGCTACAGTTTATGGGAAGATCCAGTACAGGGTTCCTGACTGACCGCCATCGCAGCAAAATCAACCAGGGACCTCCCCGCACTGACCTCTCCCCTACTGCCCTTGCCCCTTTCGGGTAAGGTAGCCCTCCCCTAGCTTTCCTAGTTAATCAGCCAAGGGCGTCCCATTCCACCCTTGTGGTAGCACTGTTTTCCCGGGTGGTTCTCCATGTTCCCATTAACATAATGATCTTAACATGAACAAGGAATAATAAAACAGATAACAATAAATAGTATAACAATGAGTGATGAATATCTCTATACCCAAATCCACATAAAGCAATAGCATGTACTACCCAAAACTTTAGTAGTAAAACCAGTGGTGAAGCAAGGTATAAAGATAGTCAAATCTAGGGTATCCTATTGGGTCCCAGCAAAATTATCCTATGCAGATCATTATGAATAATAAGAACATGAATGGGTAAAAGAAGTGATCAAGGGCACAACTTGCCTGGCACTTGAGAATCCAGGTACCAACTTGCTTTTCAGATGACACGTGTCCTCGCACTAGACGTAGCAATACAAGCAAACATGGTATATACAAAATTAACATCACACCAACCATGTAAACAAAATATACAGTAAAAATCTACACATTAAAATGAATTCATAGGAACTGGAATCACTAAATTTGGAGTTATAGGGTTTAAGTTATTAATTTCCTAAGATTTAATGTGCTTGAAATAGGATTAAATGATAGATTAATTTTTCTAACTGTTTTCATGTCAAAACAGTGATACTAAATGATAGAGAATATTATTACAAAATTTTAGAAATTGGAATGGTTCAATTTGGACCAAAAATGGAATTTCTATGAATTTTACAAGTTTCTAGATTTGTTTTTGTATTAAAAATGAATTTCTAATATTATTTCTCTGTTTTTAAATGTCTCTGGACTGGGCCTCGTTTATCGAAAAGCGCAGGGGCTAAACCAGAAGAATTCCTAAGACTCAGTGCACTGTTTACAGTGGACGGCGGGTTTATTTCAGTAAAGTAGAGGGGCTCTTTTGCGAACTGCGCCAGCCGAGGGGGTAAGGAGGGCTCTCGGCCGTTGGATCGGCGTTTGAGGGCCCGGATTATAAGACCACCTCACCCAACCGGTATGCGCTATGCACCGTTGGATCAGAGATCTGATGATCAGGATTTAATGAGATATGAACCGTTCTCCACCCTCCGATCGACGATCTACGTCACGCATTCAACGAACGAACAGGTATGCGCCAACCTAATCCGAACCGTACCCCGGAGATCCGACGATCGAGATCAATCCGTTGAACGATCTAATCTCCACCGTTCATCACACGTTCAACGATCCACGGGTGTCTTCTCTCCTCCCGGGGCCATCCGCGCGGCAGCGCCGCCCCAATCCCGCGGCCGAGCCATTGCCGGGAAACCCCGCTGCCCTGTTCTAGCCTCAAGCTCACAATCCGGCCGGCGCTATATGAAGTGGATAACCAGGCGAGCGAAATGGTGGGTGTAATATCGTGATTCGTGAAGTAGTTCATCACGCCCACGGGGATGCGTGACCCCGCGGTGGCCTTGGAGCTGCGGCGAGCAATTCGTCCTCCCATCACCACTGCCGGAGTCCGCCATCGCCACGGACGCGTTCGGCTCGAGCTAGCGACGATCTACGGTGTGCACCACCCGAGTACTGGCTGCAGAAGGGGCGAAGGACTCACCGAGAACGGCGCGCAGCGACGGAGACGACTTCCGGCATGGAACAGAAACGAAGGGGCAAAGGAGTCGGGGCGCCAGGGTCTTATGGCCGGGACGAGGTCAGTGGGTTTGTGGTCAGCTGCCCGATGATCCTGCGTGGTTTGTTGGATCGCGGGAGGGGAACGAGCTTTGCCCAGGGAGAAGCGGAGGATCCGAGCCTTGCGTCGAGTTCCGTTGAGCTCAGGCAAGCAATCTAGGCCGGAGCCGAACCATTCCACGCCGCATTCCACGCGCGAGTCGTTCGAGCGCCGCGGATTTCCAGGCGCGCATGGAGAAAGAAGGGGGCGCGGGGAGGATCCTGAGCTAGCAGCGAGGTTTGCGGCGGCCGGTTGCAACGAACCGAGGAAGACGGAAGCCACGCGCGTAAAGGTGACTGCCCCGTGGGACCCACGTAGCAGTGACAAGCCGAGCCCGAGATCGGCCGTTCCACGCGTGAGGAGAAGCGACTAGAAGGTGGGCCCACACGTCAGGCGCGTTATTCCAACGGTGGCCTGCGTGGTTGATGGAGGTAGGCCGGCCCTGGTCACTTTGGGCCCAACACGAGGAGTGCTTTTCTCTTTTTTTTTCTTTTCTTTCCTTTTCTCTTTCCTTTCAAATTTTAAATCTAGGATTTGAATTCAAACTTTTGTGACAAATTTGTAATCAAACTTTTGAATATATGATTTGAATAAATTATTATGTAAATAACTTTTATTCATTTATAAATTTATTTTTGGTAGTGTGTACTATTTTCTCCTTCCCTCTCTAATTCAAACCCTAATTCTCCATTTAGGATTCAAACTTCATCCAAAGTCATTGTTTTATTTCTACTAGCACTGTTATTGTTATTTTGTCACAACATGCACACAAAATAAAATCCCAGCATGATGCATGATTTATTTGAGTGTTCTTTTGTTAATTGTTTATCTGTGTAAGTGAGGTGTCCTCATGAAATGATACATAGAGATGACACACAAATCCCTAAAGGAAGATAATTTCTTCTTTTAGATTTTCTTACCAAGTGGGTATTACACCAAGCCTCTCAAGAAACGGTACTGTCGCTTGGCGTCAGTGTTGACATCTTCGGGAGCATAGCGAGACAACTGCAGAAACCTGTCTCGATACACACTGACAGATGATGACCCTTGCTTAAGGGCCAGGAACTCCTCCTTCTTCACTGTCATCAGACCTGCAGGCACATGGTACTGACGGAAGCTACCTCTGAATTCTTCCCAGGTGATGGTGTCAGGGTTGGCATGGGTGGCGAGGTAAGACTCCCACCATGATTGGGCTGCTCCTCTCAACAGACGGGGACCATATAAGACTTTCTCCCTGTCATCACACTGAGCGGTATGCAACTCCCGCTCCACAGTGCGCAGCCAATCTTCAGCATCCATGGGGTCAGAAGAGTGAGCGAACGTTGGTGGATGACCTCTCATGAATTCAGCACGCTTGTCTCTAGGCATCTGAGGCATCTGAGGCTGGGGTGGAGCCTGCTGCTGTTGCTGCTGCTGCTGCTGCTGAATGGCGGCCAGAGTCTGACCGATGGCCTGAACTGCCTGAGTCTGCATCAGAAACATCTACTCGATGGACATCGGGGGCGGGGGCGGCAGCTGCTGTTGCTGGGGCGCCTCATCCTGCGGAGCGGCTTGCTCCTGCTGAGCACGCCTTCCTCCTCTGCGCCTGTTCTCTGACATCTGCAGAACGCAACCACACATCAGAACTGATCTGGCAAATCTTGCAGCATAAGAAAAGAGCATAGAATTCTCCAACAGCACTGAACAGATGAGCATCTTCACTGATCTCCAACACAGACCACACAGCTTCTCAGATAAAGAGGAAAGTGGAATAAAGGTTTCCCAACTATATAACTAACTCCATTAACATAATATGTAAGCCAAAATGCAGGGGATACCCACACTCTGGTGACAATCATTACAAAGATCCAAACCAAACATAGTTCATCATGACAAAC
Organism: Zea luxurians; assembly: GCA_029449295.1. Lineage (NCBI taxonomy): Eukaryota > Viridiplantae > Streptophyta > Magnoliopsida > Poales > Poaceae > Zea > Zea luxurians. The sequence continues at coordinate 52,706,058 of JAOPSE010000014.1, read as the reverse complement.
ATAAATGCACAGGATATAGCAAACTACCCTGTCTAACTAAGACTAACTAAGACCGAGATTAACGCTAAGACTGAAGCTTCTATGTATATATATTTCGTATTAATTACAAGATCCAACTCTAACGATTTATGGTTCTAGATTTATCTTGGTCTTGCAGTCGGGATTGCCATAAGACTGGAGTCCACGCCGAGGTGAGCGGTACGGGTGCTGAGTCCCGACGGGAGCGGGGGAACCATCATCCAAGTGACGACGCTCCGCGCGCTCAGCCCGCAGCAGGGCGATCTCAGCACGAGCCCTACTCAGCTCGTCTAGTGCATGGTCCAGCTCCGTGTTTAGCACGGCGGCTAGGTTGACTGTGCTGCTCAACCTAGGATTGTCCTCACCAGCAGGTGAAACAATCACGCCTCCTGTGCTGCCAGATGGACGGCGAGGGTAATACTTCAGGTCGAGGCCGTCAGCTACCCCACCGAGAACCGAGCAGTAGTGCGAAAGCGCACGCCGTGCAGCATCCTGCATGGCTGCCTCAGCTGAGTCCCGCTCAGAGATAGAATAGTGCTCTGAGCAAGCCTCCGCGCCCTGGAGACTGTTCTCCGGACGGCGCACCAAGCAGGTCGCCTCCCAGCGGTCCGGGTAGACCCCGCGACTATGCTGGTAGACCACACAGCGATACTCGATGGACCAAGTACGCCGGTCAAGTGCCCGACGTAGCAGGGTGTCGAGCGCGTCATGGAAGTGACACCCGCGAGCAGCGTCGCGAGTGATGGGTCGAGCAACCCATCCTTCCGGCTCATGGCTAGAGAGGTCGAGGTCGTGGCTCGAGCTGTCGTCGCCACCTCCGTTGTCTGGGTCTCCTCCAGCAGCTACTCCAGAAGCTGGGGCGCCCAGTGGTGGTGCAGGGGGCGCCTCCAGGGGAAGCACAGGAGAGCAGCTCCTCACAGACTCTATCTCCTGCTGGAGCGAGAAAGAAGAGCCCTGCTGCTCCTGTCGTCGACGTTCCTGCTCCTCATGCAGGCGGTGGTGCAGTCTCTCCAAGTGGCTGGACTGTCCGGCCACAGGACGGCGAAGCGGACGCTCAGCAAGGCGGGAGGGTAAGAAGGGGATGACGGACTTTCGTGCAGTGTGTCTAAGTCGAGCCATCTACAAAAGACATCGCAAGCAAAAGGGTGAGAACAGAATTAATATGACCAGCAAATAATGAATCATAAATAAATGAAGGATCAGAATAAAACATAATTTTCAGCAAGGTATAATATATAGTAGAACATAGGTTTGGTCAGTAGGACCAACTTTTGAAGGGATATCAAAGTCAAGGCAGTGACAGAGGTCTATAATCCTTAGAACGACCATTCTACTCTAGGTTAGCGGTCCTACAGTCAACACGGCTTTGATACCACTTATGTCACACCCGGTTTTTAGAAGGCAAACCGAATGCGAACCATGTACGTGCCAGGATCAGTTATTCACGTACACAGCAGTTACATAACATGGACATCATCACACAGTGCTCAAATAGTATTAAAAGGGGAAATAATAGTCGATTACATCATACGTCTGAGACGTCCATATAGTTCTTACAATAAATCAAAGTGCGAAAACGAAACGTAGATAACACGGCCTTCACAGGCAGCCGACTGGGTTTGCCGCTAACCCACACCTAGAACTCGTCGTAGTCTTGGAACTCCTGGAAGTCTCCTTCCACAGCTTCATCTTCTCCTGAGCAGTGGTTGCAATGCTGACAACCTGGGGGGGGGGGGGGTTTGGTGTGTAGAGCAAGGGTGAGTACACATCAACATACTCAGCAAGTATCCTGTTTGGCTGTAGTGGACTAGCTTTATGTGGGGATAAGTCAAGCAGTTGCTTTTAGTTGGTCAGGTTATTACTTACTAGTAGAAAGCTAGGTTTTAACATTAACCCAAGTTATTAGCCCAATGTATCCTTTCCAAACGGAAAGAATACCACTTACCAGCACCATAATCATAACCAGAACCATCAATCTCATTGCCATCTGTACCAAAATATCTCTGATCAAGTATCACTAATCTCTGGAACTCCCTTGGCCGCTCATAACCGCGAGCACGGCTGATATATCAGTTTCATAACACTCTGCAGAGGTTGCGCACTTTACCCACAAGCCGTGATTCCCTCTCTAGCCCGGGCTTGCAAGACCCTTATTCACTCCCAAGGTGAATGGCTAGGGATTCACTACGAAGCCTTTACAAAGATTCCCCGGGGCTGTAGCCACCCGTTAGGTTTCCTAAATGTACCGCACTCCTCCCCAAGGGACAAATCAACCTTGGCAGAGCGAGCCGCATACACCGAGCCCCATTGACGGCACAACGGCTAAGCGATCTACACCCCGGTTCCTCCAATTATTCAGCTAAGGGCGTCCCATTCCACCCTCATGGTTGCACTGTTTTCCCGGGCGGTCATCCATTGAACAGGTCCTTACGGAGAGGCACTCGAGAAACCGCTCGAGTCCCCTTAAATGACACAAGTATAATCATAAATAAGAAGGGAAAACAGCGTATCATAGATAATCACATCATGTTCATTGATTAGAGTTGAGCAATAGCATCAGACTAAGCAGTAATAATCCGACCCAAGTAGGTAAACAAGGACATGGATAACAAAAGCTAGTCAATCCTTAAGTATAAATGTGTAATGCGGGAGGTGAATTAAAGAATGAATAGGACAAAGATAGGTCAAAGGACACTTGCCTCCACCAACCGACTGCTGCTCAGGGGCTTCTCCTGCGAACTCCTCGGGCTCTTCGACCGGATCGTTCTCTATGCGAGCGCAAACATACATACATCCATATATTTAATACAAAAGAACAGTACACCATGCAAGGGAACAGGTAAAACGAATATGCATCAAGTATGACATTTGACATCGCATTTGTTATGGTTAGAAAGAAACGGGAAAGGTCTCGCAGGGGGGGGTTAAAGTTTATGCACTAATGATCAGTTACAATTGGTTCTTAACAAAAGAATTCTATTATATATATACTAATGGGAACCTAATCATTTTTAGTTGATCAACATTGCACTAGATAAACAATTAACTACGTGAATCAATAGCATAACGAAATTTTAAATTAAACTTCCTATTTTCCATAGCATGAACAATGATCAGCCTACCTAAAACAAAGTAATTATGATCACAGAAAGTAAATAAAATAAAATAAAAAAATAAAAAAAAACAGAGGGGGGGGCGGTTGAACCGGCCCTAGGGCGGTTGAACCGGCCCTAGGCGGGGCGGCCGAGCTGGGCGGGCGCGCGGGGGAGGGCGGCCGAGCTGGGGGCCGGGGCGGCCGAGCTGGCGGCCAAGGCCGGCCGAGCTGGCGGCCAGGGGCCAGGCGGGCGGGGGGGCGCGGCCGGGGGGCTGGCCGGGGGGGGCTGGCTGGGCGCGGCCGGAGGCGGCCGTGGCCGGCTGGGGCTGGGCTGGCCGGGCGGCGCGGCCAGGGGCCGGCGCGGCCAGGGGCTGCCGAGCGGCCGGGCGGGGGAAAGAGGAGGGGAGGGGGAGGGAGAGGGAGAGGGAGGAGAGAGGGGGGAGGGGGGGCTCACCGGCGGGGGCGGCCGGCGGCAGGGGCGGCCAAGGGCGGCGGCGGCTTAGGGCAGGGGCGGGTAGGGGATGGCGGCTAGGGAGAGAGAGAGGGAAAATGAGAGGGAGAGGGAGAGGGTTAGGGAAAAAGGGGAGGATGGGGGGGCGGCTGGGCCTTGCCAAGGCCCAAGAGGGGGGCGCGCAGGGGCCTGGGCCGGCCGGGGTCGGCCCACGGCGCGGGAGAGAGAGAAAAAGAGGAGAGAGAAAGAGAGAGAAAAAGAAAGAAGAGATTTTCTCCTCATTTTCGAAATCCGATCTTTCTACATGAATGCATTTGCACTTTCAAAGCAATCAAAAGAAATGCAAGGTTCGGCATGGTGCATCAAACAACATAAAGTATTTTGGAGTTTTTCTTTACACGGGAAATCCAAACCGAATCCCGCTAGCTTTGGAAAAGATCAAGGTTTAGCGAGGGGAAAAAAGAAAAAGAAAAGGTAACGCCCGAATTTTGGCGAGTAAAGAAAAGAAAAAAATCCGACTGCAAAATTCGGGTTCGGGCGTTACCTTTTCTTTTTCTTTTTTCCCCTCGCTAAACCTTGATCTTTTCCAAAGCTAGCGGGATTCGGTTTGGATTTCCCGTGTAAAGAAAAACTCCAAAATACTTTATGTTGTTTGATGCACCATGCCGAACCTTGCATTTCTTTTGATTGCTTTGAAAGTGCAAATGCATTCATGTAGAAAGATCGGATTTCGAAAATGAGGAGAAAATCTCTTCTTTCTTTTTCTCTCTCTTTCTCTCTCCTCTTTTTCTCTCTCTCCCGCGCCGTGGGCCGACCCCGGCCGGCCCAGGCCCCTGCGCGCCCCCCTCTTGGGCCTTGGCAGTGACCTAGGGCAAAATCTTTGTTATTTGGAAGTTACATAGCTCCAAAGTTGAGCCAAAACACTAATTTTTCAAACTTAGCTCAAGAACACAAATGGGGTCATTTTTGCAAATAGGTCCAAAATTCAGGGTTTAGCTTGCAAAACTTCATGCTTCTGAACCAAATGACTTTATATGCTTTAATATCATAGTTTTTTACACTTTGGTCCAAAAGTACACTGATTTTGCACTTAACCCCCTAGGGTTTAGGTTTAGGGTTTTCTAGGGTTCCAATTAGGGTTTTTGGTATCTCAGGGATGTAAATGTAATGTGGGTCCATCCTTGGTAACATTTTACGATTATTTCACTTAATCTTTCGTGTTTTCCCTATTTGGGTCCTATTTTACCCTTCTAACCCCCATTTAGGGTTAAGTATCCTACTCTAGGGTTATGTTTGCAAAACACCATAACAATACAACTTGTTTGGGATCTTTACCTAGTGAATGCATTCTAGGTGTATTAAACATATGAAATGCTAATGCTGATGATGTTATGCTCAAGTTTTAGTGATAGTAACACCAGGGGTGTTACATCCTTCCCCCCATAAAAGAATCTCGTCCCGAGATTAAAAGTCCTAGGGTAAGTAGTGGAAAAGGAAATGCTTCACATTTTTATTTCCTGAGTTTTGGTACAAGGCAGGGGTGGTTTGGGGTTCACTCCTCTATTACAACCATTTTATACACTTTACAAATTACAGGAGGCTAAAAAGCTTGGGAAATTCTTATCTAAGAAGTCTTGAGTTTCCCAAGTAGCCTCATCTTCGGAATGTTGGTTCCACTGTATCTTGTAAAACTTGAGAGTTTTTCTTCGGGTGATTCTGTCCTTTTGATCCAAGACTCAAATAGGGTGTTCTGAATATGTCAAGTTTGGCTCTAGGACAACATCTGTTACTTCGAGGGTTCGATCTAAAATCCGAAGACACTTCTTCAACTGAGACATGTGGAACACATTATGTACAGCAGACAATGTTTTGGGTAGTTGAAGTCGGTATGCCACTGGTCCACATTGTTCAAGTATAGGGAATGGACCAATGTACCGGGGTGCAAGCTTTCCTTTAACCCAAAAACGTGATACACCCTTCATCGGTGAAACTTTCAGGTAGACATAATCCCCTAGTAGAAAATATAAGGGTTGTCGTCGCTTGTCTGCATAACTTTTCTAACAAGCTTGGGCTTTCTTCAAATTACGAATTATTCTCTGCACTTTTTCTTCGGTTTCTTTTACCATATCAGGCCTGAAGAAGTACATTTCACCAGGTTCAGACCAATTTAGCGGAGTACGACATCGTCGTCCATATAAGGCTTCAAAGGGTGCCATCTTAATGCTTTCTTGATAGCTATTATTATATGAGAACTCCGCTAATGTTAAACATTCATCCCATTTTTGTGGGAATTCCATAACACATGCCTGTAGCATATCTTCAAGTATCTAATTTACCCTCTCAGTCTGCCCACTGGTTTGAGGATGATAGGCCGAACTGTAGAGCAACTTAGTACCCAAGGATTTATGAAGTTCTTCCCAGAATTTGGATACGAATTGAGGTCCACGATCTGACACTATAGTCTTTGGAATACCATGCAAACTGAGAATGCGAGCAATGTATAATTCCTCATAGGTGAGAATCGGGTAATATGTCTTGACTGGCAGAAAATGAGCATTTTTCGTAAGCCGATCAACAATAACCCAGATAGAATCATACCCTTTCGTGGTTCTGGGCAATCCCACAATAAAGTCCATACTAATATCTTCCTATTTCCATGTTGGTATTGGTAGAGATTGTAATGGACCAGCAGCTTTCAGGTGTATGGCCTTGACACGTTTACAAGTGTCACATCTAGCCACATAGCGTGCAATTTCAATCTTCATTTTTGTCCACTAATAATGTTGTTTTAGATCTTAATACATCTTAGTGCTTCCGGGATGAATAGAATAGCGACTAAGATGTGCTTCATCTAGAATTTGTTGGCGGACCACTTCATTCTTCGGCACAACTATGCGGTTGTTGAACCATACAACACCTTGATCGTCTTCTCCGAAGCAATTGGCTTTCCCAGCCCTTATCTTCTCACGTATATGCCTCATACCCTCATCATTTTTTTGTGCGTCAATTATCCTTTGCAAAATGACTGACTCCAGCTTCAAATGATTTGAAGTCCCTTGCTGAATCATTCCCAGGTTCAGATTTTCCATCTCCTGGCACAATGTAATGTCAGAAGTCCTCATAATTAAACAATGGCAAGAGGCCTTGCGACTGAGTGCATCTGCCACTACATTTGCTTTTCCTGGGTGATAATGGATCTCCAGTTCATAATCCTTGATTAGCTCGAGCCATCTCCTTTGTCTCATATTGAGTTCGAACTGGGTAAAGATGTACTTCAAACTTTTGTGGTCTATATAAATATGACAGACATTTCCTAGTAGATAATGACGCCATATCTTCAGGGCATGGACCACTGCAGCTAGCTCTAGATCATGAGTGGGATAATGCTCCTCATGCTAGCTGTAATACTCAAAAATGGTATACAAGAAATATAAGGGGATTTCCTCATTTTATGTGCCTTATTTGCATCATGAAAAGAACATACCTATAATTAAGAGATGAATTAAAACCAAATGGTAAAATATATATATATATGTGCATCATATTGGAATTTTGTTTGTGCATTTAATAAAATAATAACATGGATTAAAAAAAAAGGAGTTGAAGATTGGATTAAAACATCAATTAGAGTTTGGATTTTAAAATGGTAAAGGAGAAAGAAATATTACAAAATACAAAATAAATTCATAATTAAATAAAATATATATGGGTATGATCAAATTGAATCTATAAATGTACATGCCTCCAAGTCTGGAAATTCAAATTTAGAATGGATTTGAAATTTGAATTTGGAAATAGAACAAAAAAAAAAGAAAAAGAATAAAAACCTTACCTGGGCCGGCTAACCTCATTTCGGCCCACCTACAAATCCCTCACCGCGCGGCCCAACTTCTTTCCACCAGCGCCGTGTAGTCTCTGTGGCGCGGGCCCGTGAGTCAGCCCCTCCGTCTCTCAGGCGCTTGCGGACTCCTCCTGTCGCTGGCTTGTGGACCCCGGTGGGAGGTGGGCGTCACTGTTCTTCTCCCCGAAACGAGCGGCGTCGTTGCGCGCGGCCCGCGGAGGAATCGGGGGTCGTTGCATCACGCGTCGCGACAATCTCCTGATTGGTATAAGGCAGACTCCGGGGGAGTTCATGCCCCACCTTTCTCCCACCTCGTTGAGCACCACCGACCGAAGAAATTGAGGGCGAAGGGGCCGTAATCCGCCGCCGCACTGGAATTTCAAGCCACGCCTAACCAAACTCTGGGCGGGCGATTCCATTGGGTTCGTCTAGTTGCGGCGGGGGTGGTCAGCGACATCCCTGGGGCGAATCGGGGCAAAGTGCGGGGGAATTCCTCGTCGGAATCCATATCTCCGCCGCGGAGCCACCTGTGCGGGGATAGCCGTTCACCGCCACATCTACCCCCGGTAATGGACCTCATCAAGCTCGTTACACTTCCAATCGCGCGTATCACCTGTTCTATTTGGGAATCGGCCGTTAGAATACCCCGGGCACTCCTCGCCGGTGGTCGGCCACCGCGGGTGTGTAGCGCCGCCGCGCGGCTCAGCTGGGAGGCGATGGGGTAGTCTCGGGCCGTTGATCCCCGTAACAACGATCGCGATCAGAAGCAGGAAAGCGCTTGGGCAGACTTGATTGGATGGCGTCGGATGCGTAACCAACGCACCGGATTTGATGGCGATTACATAGAACCTGAACCGTAGGTGAGGGATCCGACGGCTGGGGTTTCGTACTCGTTCGGCTGGGGCAGAATCTAATCGAAGCCATTCACTCTCGATCGGACGGCCGAGGTCTTGTGATACCCCTTCGCCTTGGCATTTATGCTAAAGAGCCCTCGGGTTTCAGTAAAATAGAACCCGCCGTCCACCCTAGGTTTGGGCTGAGTCTGGGGAACATTTATGATTTCGCCCCCGTATGTTTACAGATTTAGTGCTCGGTCCAGATAGTTAGAAAATCAATAAATTCATTTGAAAAATACTTATTAATGCAAAAATAAATACAAAAGTGTGTTTAATTCATAGAAAATGCATACTTAGTCCAAAATTATTCATTCCAATTCCTATAATTTTGTAGTATTATTGTTTATCAATTAGTACCTCTGTTTTGACATGAATGTCACCATAAAATTTATTTCCTAATTAATCTTATATCAAATACATAAAACCTTAGGAAATTCATAACTCCTCCGTTTTAACTCCGATTTGATCCGTTCAAGTTGCGTTAGTCTCGTAGCAACGTGTAGATCATTATTATGCAGTATATTCTTATGTTTGGTGTGATGTTAATTTTGTATATACCATGTTTGCTTGTATTGCTACGTCTAGCGCGAGGACACGTGTCATCTGAAAAGCAAGTTGGTACCTGGAATCTCAAGTGCCAGGCAAGTTGTGCCCTTGATCACTTCTTTTACCCATTCATGTTCTTATTATTCATAATGATCTGCATAGGATAATTTTGCTGGGACCCAATAGGATGCCCTAGACTTTGACTATCTTTATACCTTGCTTTACCACTGGTTTTACTACTAAAGTTTTGGGTAGTACATGCTATTGCTTTATGTGGATTTGGGTATAGAGATATTCATCACTCATTGTTACACTATTTATTGTTATCTGTTTTATTATTCCTTGTTCATGTTAAGATCATTATGTTAATGGGAACATGGAGCGACCACCCAGGAAAACAGTGCTACCACAAGGGTTTAATGGGACGCCCTTGGCTGATTAACTAGGAAAGCTAGGGGAGGGCTACCTTACCCGAAAGGGGCAAGGGCAGTAGGGGAGAGGTCAGTGTAGGGAGGTCCCTGGTTGATTTTGCTGCGATGGCGGTCAGCCAGGAACCCTGCACTGGATCTTCCTATAAACTGTAGCGGGTAGTCTGAAGCTAGTGGAACTTTGTAAAGGCCTCGTAGTGTTACCCTGCCTCGCCTCCTCGGTAGAGGTGTATGGGATTGGCCGTCTCTTGGCAGATGGGTAACATGGCTTGTGGGTAAAGATGCGCAACCTCTGCAGAGTGTAAAACTGGTATACTAGCCGTGCTCACGGTCATGAGCAGCTCGGACCCTCACATGATTAACTATGGAACCTAAATTTAATTGGACATTTGCATCGCATTTGGGATTATTTTACTATTATTGTTCTTTATTATTATTAAGGTTTGGTATTTACTTACACTTAGTAATTGCTAATAAAATTTTGACCAACTTATAAAAAGCAATGCTCAGCTTCAGCCTCTATTTCATTGATCAGCCTTACACTTCATAAACTCCCACCTTTGGTGAGTTTATGTCACATTATTCCCCACAACTTGTTGAGCGATGAACATGTGTGAGCTCACTCTTGCTGTCTCACACCCCCCCCACAGGAGAAGAGCAGGTGGTCGAAGAGGAGCCTCAAGGCGAGGAGTACGATCTGATCTAGGTGGCGTTTCTCAGTCGACATTGGCGCCGACGATCCTTAGTTCGTTTTATGGTTATACTTTTATTTTGTAATAAGTCTTCCGCTATGTAATAAATACTCTGATGTTTTATGACATTTATCTCTATACACTCTGTTATTATATATGTTGTCTTCTTGGCGCATGTATGAGATGCACCCGGCTTTGTTCTTTAAAACCGGGTGTTACAGAAGTGGTATCAGAGGAAATGTTGACTGTAGGACGGAACCTAGATAGAAATGGACAAAACCCTTACCTACTTATCTTATTCTGATTCCTTCTATACTTATCTCACTCTGATTCTTTCTATACTTATCTCGATCCTGTCTCACCTTCTACTGTTCTACTCTGATCATTCTTACCTTTTCTACTCTAAGACAAGATGGATTTCAAACCTTGGAATCCCTGTCCCTATGACATTTTAAGAGATAGGAGGCCTAAGACAAAACAAAACAAAATTATTTTCTCTATTTAAAAATGTTGGTTGATTGTTCTGATGATCAGTGCCTGATTTGCTTCTTTGATTGATTGAAATAGTATAGATGGGCATTTTAGCATGTACCACTATAAGGTATTGTATTAGCTTTAGTAGGTGACACACTAATCTACTTAGCTAATAGGTCCCCCAAAGTAACATGATTGTAAATACTGCCTTGTCTACTGCTCTCTCTTACCACATGTATCTAACTCAGATGGTCAATACCAGGAAAGGAAAGATTATCACGCAACAGCAAACAGAAATGAATCCTCCAAATCCCCCACCTGTTGAAACCGAGCAAGTGATCGCAACCCAAAGGCTGGTAATACAGCAATTGACAGACATGATGACCGAAATGCAAAACCAGATAAGACAAGAACGCGAGGAAATACGTTGTTGGGGGCTTGTTCTCAAATGCTAAGAGTTAAGAACAAGGCAACACAGAAAATGTTAAATATTAAGGTCCTTCGTCCTCCACTACATTATATCCCTTCGGGATATAAGGAATTTCGGACGAAGGTTACGAAGGACATACCTTCGTAAACATAATAGCAAGGGATGAAGCATTCATATAAATCATGAGGTATAAAATAGACATCCAAATGTTAACATAGAATCATTTCCATTTCTACTAATATGAAAGAATACAAATGACTTCAAATTACAAATGTACCTTCGGTCCTGAGGAAGGCAAGAGAGCAAGTGTGATGCGAAGGCAAAAGACAGGTTCGCGTGAACAGTACAGAGGTACTGTTCATCTATTTATAGGCACAGGTCGCAGCCTGTGACAAATTACAATTATGCCCCTTACAAAAGTTTACAACATTGACTCAGACCTATAAGTATAAAAAGGTCATTCTATCTCTATGTCGGTTTGAAACGCCGAAGCTCCATGAAAAGGAACCTTCGGCCATCTCCTGGAGACGACTTCAGCCGAAGCTGCTTCTTCGTGTGAGACCTTCGGCGCACCGAAGCACGACCCCAACAGTAGCCCCTTTCGCGGTGCTAGATCGTTTTTCGTAACGAGCTTGACCCGTGAAAAAAGCCTCTTCAGCTTCGGGAAGCCGAAGGTCCAAAAAACACCTTCCCTGAGCTCGTTGCGGAGAAACGATCCGGCTTCCGAGCGCGTGCCAGGCCCACCTTGCAGAGTTACTGTTTGACCTTTGCGGTCCACTGCACAGCGAGTACAAATGACTGCCCGCGTGGTACAAAAATCCTGCCGCTTCGCCTTCTTACCTGCAGCACTATATAAACAAACGGGTAGGTGTGAAGTTACCACAGCATTCATTGCTATTTGCACTGTTTTGCTGCCAAAATTTTCCACCATAGCCGAAGCTTGAGTCTCAGAACCGAACGAAGGTCCATCTCGACGTCTGCTTCGTTAGAAAGAAGAGCTTCGGAGAAAAGAAAAAAGGAAAAAAGTTTCTGACTTCCCCAAACTCAGAATTAAATGGCGAGAGTACGATCTACTGCCAAAGTTGTACGTGAGGGAGACGAAGCCGAAGGTTCGGACACTGTGCCCATCTCCGAAGCGATGCAGCGTTCCGGTCTAGTGACTGCAGAAGAAGTGCCTGCTGCTGAAGCAAACCCGACAACTACCGAAGGAGAAGAAGAAAACATTGAAGGGACTGACCCCGAAGATGACTACCACATTGCTATGCCCAGCAAGCCCAGTCACCTGGATTTTGGGAAATCAACTGTTTCAAAAGCTGATCTTTCGAAGATGGTGAAAGCAGGTTATTTCAATGAAGATCAGAAGAAGCTACTCCGCTTCGGGGGAGAAGAAACCACCCCGAAGCCAGGGAAGGATGAGATTGTTATCTTCAAGAGCTTTTTAAAGGCTGGGCTGAGATTCCCTCTTCACCAGATTATTGCGGAGATACTGAAGAAGTTTGGTATCTACTTTCACCAATTGACTCCTAACGCCATCGTTAGGCTCAATGTTTACATCTGGGCCCTCCGAAGCCAAGCTGTGGAACCGTTTGCCGACAGCTTCTGCCGGGTTCACGAATTACATTACCAAACAAAGGCTAGAAAAGATGGACTACATGATAATTTCGGTTGCTATAATTTTGCCTACCGGAAGACTACAAAGTGTCCTGTCATCAGCTACCGAAGCAAATGGCCAGCAGGCTAGAAATCTGAGTGGTTTTATGTAAAAGTTGACGAAGACAAAGAAAAATTGGTACAAAGCCCTCTGGATTTAATCTTCGGAGAAACGAGGCCACGATGCCGCATCGGCGATCTAGAAGGTCCCACCTAGGCTGCTCTGGGTGAATTTGAAATTATTTCAGAACATATTGGCACCAGGGATCTAGTTCAGGAATTTTTGGCATTCAGAGTTTTCCCTACTCTAAAAGAGTGGGAAATGCCGAAGCTGGAGGGAGAGAAGAAGAAGGGGGAGCTTGTCCGGCTGCCCTACCACTTCAAGTTTAAGAAGTACTTTAAAAAACCCTGCAAAGAATGGTTAGACACAGTTGAGGTGATGTGCAACGAAATTCTGGGAAATTACTCCAAAAAAGAGGATCAACTAATGACAGCGGCCTTCGGCGCCCGACCGAAACGAAGGCTGAACCGAGTGCTTGATGCCCTGGGCTTCGAGTACCCAGACTATGAGCAGTTGAACAAGGGTGCCGAGGGCCACAAAAGAAAAAGAGTGGCCGAAACTCTGATCAAAGATGAAGAAAGACCAGCAAAGGAAAAGAAAATTCCCAAGAAAAGAAAAATATCCACTCCGAAGCGCAAATCACCCGAAGAAGAAGGGACCCCCACACCGCCTTCTGCCAGCGACGTGGAGGAAATTTTAAAGGTAATGACTGAACCCATGCCCACGAAGCTAAGTCCATTAGGGCTCCAACTGACGAAGCTTTTCAAAAGGTGGACGTGCCGGATCAGACGAAGATAAGCAAACCCAAGCGGCAAAGAATTATTGCGGTAACTGAAGTCATCGACAAGACGCCGCCTAGAGCGTCAATTCAGAAAACACCAGCTGTCGAAGACACCATAAACGTCGAAGTCGCACCTTCGGAGATCGCGGCTACCGAAGCCGCTACAGCCGAAGATGTGAATTTAGAAACAACCATTGAGGACATTGACAAAATTTTGGAAGACATGGCAGCAGAAGAAGCTGGTGCTACTACTGAAAAAACCATGGCCAGAGTGCCTGAAAAAGGAAAAGAAATAGCCGAAGACACTTCGGACGACGAAGCCTACTCTTTTCAAAATTTAATTGGGCAAAAACTGACGAAGGACGAAATAGAAGAACTCAAGGACTATGCCAAATCTTGCGGCTACAAGCCAGGAGCCCTTCTATTTGGAGGCATTGATGACGAAAGATTGGGCTGCATCCGAGACCAGACTGGAGCTAAGGTAATCGGTACTCTATCAAAGAGTATCGGTTTTCCGAAGCTAGAGACAGACATCAGCCGCTACCGACGACAACATATCGTCGGCAGCTTATTTTACTCCAACTTCAAGGTAAACAACCTTTTCTCTGGTTTTTATTGCTGTTAATAATGAAAAAGTTACCAACGTAAATTTTTCTATGCAGAGCATGCTACTGAGCAAAGCTCTGAAGATGCAACAAGATCTGGAGGACAGAAAACACGAAGCTATAATTGAAAACTTAGAAAACAAGATAAAAGAACAATCTGCCATCATTGAAAAGAAAGACTTCGAGCTCCAATCGGCCGAAGGCTTGCTGGCTGAGACTGAGGCTAAAGTATCAGAGTTGAACTCGAAGCTTATCAGCCAATCAAAACAATTCGATCAGGAGAAGCTAGAGCTTAATTCGAAGCTTGAAGCCGAAGTCCAGACCAGCTCAGAGTTGAAGAAATCGTTATCAAGCCTTCAAGACAAATGCTTAAAATTTAGCAACAATTGTATTGGACGATTAAAAAAGATATTTTACTCTGTTGGAGCCAGCAGCGGGAAATTTAACCCTTCGGCGGAAAATTTACCACAGGCCTTCGATCATATTGAAGCCGAAATTGAAGAACTTGACGAAGTTATAGCCGGGCACGACGACTTCTGTGCCTGGGTAGCTTCTCGGGGTACCGCTGCTGCATTTCTGAAGGCCGGCTGCGAACATGGAAAAATAGTCAACAGGCCCAACTTCACCCTATCTCCATCAATCCTGGATGATATACCTGACCTCGCCCGAAGTATCTCAAATAGATTTGTAAAAATGATATGGACAAAAGGTGGGCGGGAGAAGGCTGGAGACGAAGCCCGAAGTCATCTTGAACCAGTAAGAAATGATACTTCGTACTTACCTTTTCCTTTGCACTTGATTTTTACTCACGATTCCTTGATTTATGTAGGATGACGAGGGTGAAGATGATGCCTAAGATATGTCGCCGAAGCTGTCGCCGAAGCTGTCGCCGAAGCTGAAGCTTAATGAAGATCATTAGAAGTATACTATAGAAAAACTCAGGATAGTTTTGTAACGACTCTTGTAAATACAATTAGACTGTTCTCAAGAAACTTTGTACATACCTTGTAATATATTCTTACCCTTCGATTGAGGCGCTTTGATGTGGACGAAATCAGTATTTTGAGCCGAAGGCGAAAAAACACCTTCCCTTCTTTTCGTACACAACGAAGCATAAAAGCAATTCTTCTTTTTGCCGAGCAACGAAGCTTTTCTCTTTTGTATACAACAAAGCATAAAAGCAAGTCTTCTTTTTACCGAAGCTTCTCTTTTTTGTACACAGCATAGCATAACGAATCATAAAAAACCACTTCTCCGAAACTTTTCTTTTTGCCGAAGCAACCACTTAGGAACACAAATGCTATGAATGAATGCTTATGCATGCAAATGCCATGATGTAATGTAATGTGCGAATGAATGTCCGAAGCGTATGTTCGAAGCGACATTCTCATCTATTACTTCTTTAGAACCAACCATACATCAGCTCTGCATTCCCTTAGGAACGACTTCGGAGCATCTTCGCCTTTTACTTAGGCAGTTTCAGCGTTGACTTTTCGCTGTAAGCTCTGCATCCCCTTAGGGACGTCTTTGGAGCTTCTTCGCCTTTTACTTAGGCGGTATAAGCTCTGCATTCCCTTAGGAACGTCTTTTGAGCTTCTTCGCCTTTTACTTTCGGCGGAATCAGCGTTGACTTTTCGCTGTGAGCTCTGCATCCCCTTAGGGACGTCTTCGGAGCTTTTTCTCTTTTTCAGTTTCGGCACTTGATGGTGCGCTCTCAGCTTTTACATTTACATTCTTTGGGGGATTTTGCTCTTATAAAACTAAAAAGGAAGATTACATATGATGGCCCCATTAAAAACCTTTCTCCCCCTTTAGAAAGGAAAAGGGTGCCATGAAAAAGAAAAGAAAAAACATAAAAAATTACATCGAGTTATACATAAAATCGCCGAAGCTCATCCGCATTCCAAGATCTTGGAATTTCATTGCCATCCATGTCCTTCAGTCTGTACGAACCAGGCCTTGACGAAGATGCTACTAAGAAAGGCCCTTCCCATTTCAATTGTAGCTTGCCCACTGTATCTGGGTTGGCCACTCTCCGAAGCACCAAGTGTCCCGGCTCAATATTTTTTAGCCGGACCTTTCTATCTCGCCATTTAACTGTTTCAGCCTGGTATTTATTAATATTTTCCACGGCTTGAAGCCTGATCCCTTCTAAGGCATCTTTTTCCACGAGACAAGTATCTTCGGGGCCTGATTCTGCCGAAGCTACCACTCTTATTGATCCAGCTTTGGCTTCTTCCGGGGTTATTGCTTCGTCACCAAATAACAACTTAAATGGGGTAAAGCCTGTAGACCTTGACGTTGTTGTATTGTGGCTCCACACCACTTTGGTCAACTGATCTGGCCACTTTCCCCTGGGTTGATTAAAGATTAGCTTCATTATTCCTGTCATTATGATGCCGTTGGCCCTTTCAACAAGCCCATTCGACTCCGGATGCCTGACTGATGCAAAATGGATCTTCGTTCCAATTTGACCACAGAAATTTCTGAAATCTTCGGAGTCGAACTGCGTTCCATTATCCACAGTGATGGCCTTCGGTACTCCGAAGCGACAGACGATGTTCTGCCAGAAAAACTTTTGGACAGTGGCCGAAGTTATTGTTGCTAATGGCTTCGCTTCAATCCACTTAGAAAAATACTCCACAGCTACTATAACATATTTTAGATTCCCTTGGGCCGGTGGTAATGGACCCAACAAGTCAAGGCCCCACCTTTGCAATGGCCAGATGGGTTGTATCAGCTGTGTCAAAGACGAAGGTTGCTTTTGATCTCTTGCACATTTTTGACAACCTTCGCATTTTTGAACTAACTCCGCTGCATCCGAAGCTGCCTTCGGCCAGTAAAATCCTTGGCGGAACACTTTTCCAAGTAACGGCCTGGATCCGATGTGGGATCCGCACAGGCCTGCATGTATCTCCTTCATCAACTCTATACCTTCGGCTCTAGATAAGCACTTGAGCAGCGGTGCACAAACTCCATGCTTGTATAATTCCCCTTCTATCATGATATATGGACGAGCTCTTGCCTCTATTCTTTTATTATAAGCTTCGTCATCTGATAAGAAGTTGCCCTGAAGGTAAGAAATTATTTCAGTTCTCCAATCTTCACTGTACACAGGAGAAATGTTAAGGACTGCTCTTTCAAGTAACTCCACTGAAGGTGCCTTTATTGTTTCGAAGAACACATCCGAAGGTAGCGGCAGCCCCTGTGCTGCAGATTTGGCCAACAAATCAGCATGCTCATTTTGTCCTCGAGGGATATTCTTAACAGAAAATCCTTCGAAGGAAGCTTCGATCCTTCGGACCGTGTCTAGGTATTTTTCAAGCTTCGGGTCTTTAGCCTTGCAACTTTTGTCAACATGACCCGAAACAACCTGGGAATCAGTTTTAAGGATCGCCCTTCTGATCCCCATTGCCTTTAGTTTCCGAAGACCCAGGAGCAAAGCTTCGTACTCAGCGATATTATTTGTGCAGCTGAAGTCAAGTCTTGCTGCATAGCAAGTTTTAACCTTGGACGGTGAAACCAAAACAGCAGCTGCACCTGCTCCGAAAGTTCCCCAAGAGCCATCACAAAACACTGTCCATGCTTCGGCATCTTTATTCGCTTCTTCGTCCTGAGCCCCTGGCGTCCAGTCGGCAATGAAATCTGCCAATGCTTGAGACTGGATTGAGGATCTATGCACATAATCAATGTAAAATTCATTGAGCTCCGCAGCCCACTTTCCAATCCGGCCAGTAGCTTCTCTATTTCTCATGATATCCTTCAACGGCTGCGAAGAAGGAACAATGATATTGTATGCCTGAAAATAATGCCGAAGCTTCCTGGATGCCATTAAAACAGCATACAACACCTTCTCCAGCTCTGTATAATTTTTCTTTGAGACACTAAGGACCTCAGATACAAAATATACTGGAACCTGCTTCTTGACTTGTCCATCAAACTTCTCCTGAACAAGTGCCGCACTTACTACTGAGTGCGAAGCTGCCACATACAACAACAGAGGAGCCCCTGGCGTTGGTGGAGTTAATGTTGTGAGATCTATTAAGTATTGCTTGAGCTCTTCGAAGGCTTTTTGTTGACTCGGGCCCCATTGAAAGACTTCAGCTGACTTCAGCACCTCGAAGAATGGTAAGTTTCTTTCTGCTGATCTGGATATAAATCTGTTGAGAGATGCCAGCCTTCCTGTCAATCTTTGGGCCCCTTTTCTTGTGGTTGGTGGCTCCATTCGAAGTATAGCTTCGATTTTATTTGGATTAGCTTCGATTCCTTTTGTCGAAACCAAGCATCCAAGAAATTTGCCCTTCTTCACTCCGAAGACACATTTTTCTGGATTCAGCTTCAGACCAGTTTGTCTGAAGCTGGCGAAGGTCTCCTGCAGATCAGCAATATGATTTTCTTGCTTCGTGCTTTTTACAATGATGTCATCGACATAAGTCAACACATTTCTGCCTATCTGAGATTGGAGAACCTTCGCAGTCATTCTGCTAAAACTCCCTCCAGCATTCTTGAGCCCCTCAGGCATCCGAAGATAGCAATATGTACCACTAGGGGTGATGAAACTAGTCTTCGGCTCATCTTCCTTCTTCATCCAGATTTGATGATAGCCTGAGTAGCAGTCCAGGAGACTCATGAGCTCTGAAGAAGCTGCTGCATCAACTAAAGAGTCTATCCTTGGCAGCGGGAATTCATCCTTCGGACAAGCCTTGTTGAGATCTGTGAAATCAATACACATTCTCCACTTGCCATTGGCCTTCTTCACCATAACAGTGTTAGCTAGCCACTCTGGATACTTCACTTCTCTGATAACTCCTGCACTGAGGAGTCTTTTTACTTCATTGCGAGCCCCTTCGGCCTTGTCATCAGACATTTTCCGAAGCCTCTGCTTTCGGGGTCTGAAGGATGGGTCAACATTGAGCGAATGTTCAATAACATCCCGATTTACTCCACAGAGATCATTGGCTGACCATGCAAAGACATCTTTGTTGTTGAATAAAAACCTTATCAAGGTTTTCTCCTGGTCTTCAGATAATTGCGAGCCCAACAACACCTTCTGCTCTGCTACATCTTCACACAATAACATAGGCTTCGGCTGATCCGCTGAAGCTGCCTTCTCCCTCCTGAATTTGTACTGTTCACAAGCTTCAGCTCCATCTATATTATGGATTGCCTTGGAGTCAGTCCAGCTTCCTTCGGCCCTTCTAGCAGCTTCCTGGCTTCCATGGATAGCAATAGGTCCTTGGTCCGAAGGTATCTTCATGCAGAGATAAGCTGGGTGAAAAATTGCTTCGAAGGCATTAAGAGTGCCACGGCCGATGATAGCATTGTAAGGATACTCCATGTCAACAATGTCAAACACAATTTGCTCAGTTCTTGTGTTGTTAACAAACCCGAAGGTTACCGGCATGGTAATCTTCCCAAGTGCTACAATCTGCCGCCCTCCGAAGCCACAAAGAGGGTGCGTAGCATCATGAATCTTGTCTTCGGGCTCTTGCATTTGTCTGAAGGCTTTAGCAAATATAATGTCAGCTGCACTGCCTGTATCAACTAGGACATTGTGGACCAGAAATCCTTTGATCACGCAAGAGATAACCATGGCATCATTGTGGGGATAATCCTTAAGCTGAAGGTCTTCCTGAGAGAAGGTAATTGGAATATGGGACCATTTTGACTTGATGAAGGGTCCCTGCACTCCAACATGCTGCACCCTTCTCTGAGCCTCCTTCTTCTGCTTCTTGTTAGCCGGCTCTGAGCAAGAACCGCCTGTTATCGGGAGCACCAGCTTCGAAGCCGAAGCAGCTCCAGCTTGGTTGTTGAACGAAGCCATCAGCTCAGAAAAGTGGAAGTGAGTTCACCGGAGGTGGGCGCCAATGTTGGGGGCTTGTTCTCAAATGCTAAGAGTTAAGAACAAGGCAACACAGAAAATGTTAAATATCAAGGTCCTTCGTCCTCCACTACATTATATCCCTTCGGGATATAAGGAATTTCGGACGAAGGTTACGAAGGACATACCTTCGTAAACATAATAGCAAGGGATGAAGCATTCATATAAATCATGAGGTATAAAATAGACATCCAAATGTTAACATAGAATCATTTCCATTTCTACTAATATGAAAGAATACAAATGACTTCAAATTACAAATGTACCTTCGGTCCTGAGGAAGGCAAGAGAGCAAGTGTGATGCGAAGGCAAAAGACAGGTTCGCGTGAACAGTACAGAGGTACTGTTCATCTATTTATAGGCACAGGTCGCAGCCTGTGACAAATTACAATTATGCCCCTTACAAAAGTTTACAACATTGACTCAGACCTATAAGTATAAAAAGGTCATTCTATCTCTATGTCGGTTTGAAACGCCGAAGCTCCATGAAAAGGAACCTTCGGCCATCTCCTGGAGACGACTTCAGCCGAAGCTGCTTCTTCGTGTGAGACCTTCGGCGCACCGAAGCACGACCCCAACATACGTCAGGCTCGTCTGGAGATACAACAAGAAATAAGGCAATCACGGTTGGAGAGACAACAACAACAACCACCATCTTCACCACCACCAGCTCCACCAAGCTACATAAACATATATATAAATCACTACTATTTGTAAGATCTACATGTTCCCTTAGTTAGTATTCGGTATGATACTATTTTAGGAGGAATAAAAAGGTCTATTTGACCCCAGGTGTTGCTAATAAAATTATGCGTCATGCTGAGATTTTGGTTTGGGCATATGTGTTGGACAATATGAGAAAACCCATGAGAGTAATTACACCTAAAGGGCCTGTTGTGGCGAATCAAATGACACGTATATTGACATTGACCATTATGGGTAGAGAATTTGGAGTTACTGCTATAATATTGGAGCCAAGCAGTATAGATCTGATCCATGGTATGTCACGGATAAGAAAGGTAAAGACAGTTTATACACTCTGCTAAAGGAATCGTAGGACTCACCAGTTCCAAAGGAAAAAGATTTGAAGTTGGAATTGCAGTAACTACCACCATCAGACTAGCGATATTCTTAATAGATGAGAAGTTTGTTGGTGACAACATCCGAGTGGTTAAGGATTTTTCGGAATGTCCTTCTAGAAGAGTACCCAGGGATGCCACCAGATGCGGAAGTTGAGTTTGTCATAGATCTCTTGCGTGGAACTGCTCCTATTTCTAAACGGCCATATAGGAGGTCTGTAGAAGAGTTAAAAGAACTCAAGAAGCACGTAACAGAGTTGCAAGAGGCTGAGTACATTCGTCCGAGTCTTCACCTTGGAGAGCACCAGATTTGTTTGTACAAAAGAAAGATGGATCGCAAGGGAGGTGCGTGGATGATAGGACCCTTAATGGTGTCACTATGAAGAACAAGTTTCTGTTACCCCGCATTAAGGATTTATTTAATCGAATGAGAGGAGCCAGGGTATTCTCGAAGATTGACCTCCGGTCGGGATACCATCAGATGAAGATTGGACCATCAGATATTCCTAAGACGGCTTTCTCGACTCGATATGGATTATATGAGTTCATCGTTATGTCGTTTGGATTAACTAATGCACCAGCTTATTTTATGGATTTGATGAATAAGATGTTTATGGAGTATTTGGACAGATTCGTTGTGGTGTTCATCGACGATATTCTTATCTATTCTAAGAATGAGAATGACCATGAAGAACATCTAAGGTTGGTGCTACAGAAGTTACGAGATAATCAACTCTACGCTAAGTTCAGCAAGTGCGAGTTTTGGTTTGACAAGGTGCCATTCCTTGGTCATATTATTTCTAATGGAGGAATAGCCGTGGATCCTGCTAAAGTGAAGGAGATAATGGAGTGGAGAGTGCCCACTACAGTTATGGAGATTCGGAGTTTCTTGGGACATGCAGGATATTATCGGATATTTATTAAAGGATTTTCTAAGATTGCTAAGCCTATGACCTCGCTTCTAGAGAAAGGAAAAGAATTTAAGTGGGACTAAGTGCCAAGTATACACGGATCATAAGAGTTTGAAGTACATATTCACTCAGAAGGATCTCAACCTTAGGCAACGCCATTGGTTGGAGCTTATTAAGGATTATGATTTGGAAATTCACTATCACCCGGGCAAGGCAAATTTGGTTGCAGATGCCTTGAGTCGAAAGGAGCATGTTATTTAGCTGTTGTTGCCCAGCTACCCGATGAGATTGTTGAGGATTTTAGGAGACTTAACCTGGGGATAGTTGCTCGCACTGAAGGAGTTACTATTGATGTGGAACCTACTTTGGAGCAAGAAATCCGCAAAGGACAAATTAGGGATGCTAAGATGCAAGAGATTAAGGATCTGATTACTGAAGGTCGAGTTCCGGAATTCACGGAAGATGAACAAGGCACTGTATGGTTCAAGGACAGGATATGTGTTCTGGAGATTGAAAGCCTTCGTGAGACTATTCTAAAGGAAGCCCATGACTTGGATTATTCTACTCATCCTGGTAGTACCAAGATGTATCAGGATTTGAAGCGGAAATATTGGTGGTATGGATAGAAGAGAGATGTGGCTGCACATGTGGCTATGTGCGATGTGTGTCAAAGAGTTAAGGCTGAACACCAGAGGCCAGCTGACTACTGCATCCACTATAGATACCAGAGTGGAAGTGAGAAGAGATTGATATGGATTTCATTACTGGATTGCCTCGCACCAGAGAGGATATGATGATATATGGGTGATTGTGGACAGACTGACCCAAGTGGCTAATTTTATTCCGGTCAAGACTATTTATGAGGTATCTCAATTGGTAGAGTGATATATAGCTCGGATTGTGTCTCTACACGGTGTACCAAAGAAGATCATTTTGGATAGAGGATCATAGTTTACCTCCAGATTTTGGAAAAGTTTTCATGAGAATATGGATGCGAAGTCGAATTTTAGTTCGGCCTACCATCGTCAGAGTGATGGACAGACTGAAAGGACTAATCAAGTATTGATGGACATGTTGAGAGCTTGTGCCCTTCAGCATGGTAGTAGTTGGGACAAGAATTTACCTTATGCTGAGTTCTCAGGCCAGTCTGAAGATGTCACTGTTCGAGGCTCTATATGGCAGGAAGATCAGGACTCCTCTATTTTTGGACCAGACTAGAGGAAGACAATTCTTTGGACCTGAACTTACTCAAGAAGCAGAAGAACAAGTCCGTATAATCCGAGGGAGTTTGAGGGTAGCTCAGACCCGGAGAAAGAGCTACGCTGGTAATAGAAGAAAACCACTGGAGTTGAGGAAGGTGATTATGTGTACCTCAAGGTGTCACCACTTCGTGGAACGAGTAGATTTAAAGTTAAGCGCAAATTGTCCCCTCACTTTATTGGACCATTCAGAGTTTTAGGCGAGTTGGAGAGATGGCCTATCAACTCGAGCTACGTGATAATCTATCTGGTGTACATAATGTGTTCCACGTATCTCAACTGAAGAAATGTCTCAGGGTACCTGAGGAACAATTACCAATGGAGGACCTTAGTGTTCAAGAGGATTTGACTCATGCTGAGTACCCCATCAAGATTCTGGGTACTTTGACTCGGGTTACGAGGAATAAGGTTATAAAGATGTGCAAAGTTCAATGGAGTCACCACGGTGAAGATGAAGCAACTTGAGAAAGAGAAGAAGAGCTTCGCATAGATTTTCCCCACCTTTTCTCTAGATCTTCTTAAATCTCGAGGACGAGATTATTTTTAAGGGGGGTAGGATTTGTAATACTCAAAAATGGTATACAAGAAATATAAGGGGATTTCCTCATTTTATGTGCCTTATTTGCATCATGAAAAGAACATACCTATAATTAAGAGATGAATTAAAACCAAATGGTAAAATATATATATATATATATATGTGCATCATATTGGAATTTTGTTTGTGCATTTAATAAAATAATAACATGGATTAAAAAAAAGGAGTTGAAGATTGGATTAAAACATCAATTAGAGTTTGGATTTTAAAATGGTAAAGGAGAAAGAAATATTACAAAATACAAAATAAATTCATAATTAAATAAAATATATATGGGTATGATCAAATTGAATCTATAAATGTACATGCCTCCAAGTCTGGAAATTCAAATTTAGAATGGATTTGAAATTTGAATTTGGAAATAGAACAAAAAAAAAGAAAAAGAATAAAAACCTTACCTGGGCCGGCTAACCTCATTTCGGCCCACCTACAAATCCCTCACCGCGCGGCCCAACTTCTTTCCACCAGCGCCGTGTAGTCTCTGTGGCGCGGGCCCGTGAGTCAGCCCCTCCGTCTCTCAGGCGCTTGCGGACTCCTCCTGTCGCTGGCTTGTGGACCCCGGTGGGAGGTGGGCGTCACTGTTCTTCTCCCCGAAACGAGCGGCGTCGTTGCGCGCGGCCCGCGGAGGAATCGGGGGTCGTTGCATCACGCGTCGCGACAATCTCCTGATTGGTATAAGGCAGACTCCGGGGGAGTTCATGCCCCACCTTTCTCCCACCTCGTTGAGCACCACCGACCGAAGAAATTGAGGGCGAAGGGGCCGTAATCCGCCGCCGCACTGGAATTTCAAGCCACGCCTAACCAAACTCTGGGCGGGCGATTCCATTGGGTTCGTCCAGTTGCGGCGGGGGTGGTCAGCGACATCCCTGGGGCGAATCGGGGCAAAGTGCGGGGGAATTCCTCGTCGGAATCCATATCTCCGCCGCGGAGCCACCTGTGCGGGGATAGCCGTTCACCGCCACATCTACCCCCGGTAATGGACCTCATCAAGCTCGTTACACTTCCAATCGCGCGTATCACCTGTTCTATTTGGGAATCGGCCGTTAGAATACCCCGGGCACTCCTCGCCGGTGGTCGGCCACCGCGGGTGTGTAGCGCCGCCGCGCGGCTCAGCTGGGAGGCGATGGGGTAGTCTCGGGCCGTTGATCCCCGTAACAACGATCGCGATCAGAAGCAGGAAAGCGCTTGGGCAGACTTGATTGGATGGCGTCGGATGCGTAACCAACGCACCGGATTTGATGGCGATTACATAGAACCTGAACCGTAGGTGAGGGATCCGACGGCTGGGGTTTCGTACTCGTTCGGCTGGGGCAGAATCTAATCGAAGCCATTCACTCTCGATCGGACGGCCGAGATCTTGTGATACCCCTTCGCCTTGGCATTTATGCTAAAGAGCCCTCGGGTTTCAGTAAAATAGAACCCGCCGTCCACCCTAGGTTTGGGCTGAGTCTGGGGAACATTTATGATTTCGCCCCCGTATGTTTACAGATTTAGTGCTCGG
Source organism: Zea luxurians (assembly GCA_029449295.1). NCBI lineage: Eukaryota > Viridiplantae > Streptophyta > Magnoliopsida > Poales > Poaceae > Zea > Zea luxurians. Next base: position 52,680,862 of record JAOPSE010000014.1, on the reverse strand, counting down.
TCCAGATAGTTAGAAAATCAATAAATTCATTTGAAAAATACTTATTAATGCAAAAATAAATACAAAAGTGTGTTTAATTCATAGAAAATGCATACTTAGTCCAAAATTATTCATTCCAATTCCTATAATTTTGTAGTATTATTGTTTATCAATTAGTACCTCTGTTTTGACATGAATGTCACCATAAAATTTATTTCCTAATTAATCTTATATCAAATACATAAAACCTTAGGAAATTCATAACTCCTCCGTTTTAACTCCGATTTGATCCGTTCAAGTTGCGTTAGTCTCGTAGCAACGTGTAGATCATTATTATGCAGTATATTCTTATGTTTGGTGTGATGTTAATTTTGTATATACCATGTTTGCTTGTATTGCTATGTCTAGCGCGAGGACACGTGTCATCTGAAAAGCAAGTTGGTACCTGGAATCTCAAGTGCCAGGCAAGTTGTGCCCTTGATCACTTCTTTTACCCATTCATGTTCTTATTATTCATAATGATCTGCATAGGATAATTTTGCTGGGACCCAATAGGATGCCCTAGACTTTGACTATCTTTATACCTTGCTTCACCACTGGTTTTACTACTAAAGTTTTGGGTAGTACATGCTATTGCTTTATGTGGATTTGGGTATAGAGATATTCATCACTCATTGTTACACTATTTATTGTTATCTGTTTTATTATTCCTTGTTCATGTTAAGATCATTATGTTAATGGGAACATGGAGCGACCACCCGGGAAAACAGTGCTACCACAAGGGTTTAATGGGACGCCCTTGGCTGATTAACTAGGAAAGCTAGGGGAGGGCTACCTTACCCGAAAGGGGCAAGGGCAGTAGGGGAGAGGTCAGTGTAGGGAGGTCCCTGGTTGATTTTGCTGCGATGGCGGTCAGCCAGGAACCCTGCACTGGATCTTCCTATAAACTGTAGCGGGTAGTCTGAAGCTAGTGGAACTTTGTAAAGGCCTCGTAGTGTTACCCTGCCTCGCCTCCTCGGTAGAGGTGTATGGGATTGGCCGTCTCTTGGCAGATGGGTAACACGGCTTGTGGGTAAAGATGCGCAACCTCTGCAGAGTGTAAAACTGGTATACTAGCCGTGCTCACGGTCATGAGCAGCTCGGACCCTCACATGATTAACTATGGAACCTAAATTTAATTGGACATTTGCATCGCATTTGGGATTATTTTACTATTATTGTTCTTTATTATTATTAAGGTTTGGTATTTACTTACACTTAGTAATTGCTAATAAAATTTTGACCAACTTATAAAAGCAATGCTCAGCTTCAGCCTCTATTTCATTGATCAGCCTTACACTTCATGAACTCCCACCTTTGGTGAGTTTATGTCACATTATTCCCCACAACTTGTTGAGCGATGAACATGTGTGAGCTCACTCTTGCTGTCTCACACCCCCCCCCACAGGAGAAGAGCAGGTGGTCGAAGAGGAGCCTCAAGGCGAGGAGTACGATCTGATCTAGGTGGCGTTTCTCAGTCGACATTGGCGCCGACGATCCTTAGTTCGTTTTATGGTTATACTTTTATTTTGTAATAAGTCTTCCGCTATGTAATAAATACTCTGATGTTTTATGACATTTATCTCTATACACTCTGTTATTATATATGTTGTCTTCTTGGCGCATGTATGAGATGCACCCGGCTTTGTTCTTTAAAACCGGGTGTTACACTAGCGCAACTGCCTTGAAGCATATGTGATTACTCGGCCCTCTTGCATTAATACACAGCCGAGACCACTGCCTGATGCGTCACAATACACATCAAAGGGCTTATTAATGTACGGTTGAGCCAATACCGGAGCAGTGGTTAATAATATCCTCAATTTCTCAAAGGCTTCATTACATTTTGAAGACCAATTGAATTTAGTCTCATTCTTCAATAGACTTGTGATTGGCTTCACAAGCTTAGAAAAATCCGGTATAAATCGGCGGTAATAGCCAGCTAGTCCAAGGAAGCTTCGGACTTGATGAACAGTGGTTGAGGGTTTCCACTCCAAAATATCCTTGACTTTGCTGGGATCTACCGCAATCCCCTTGGCAGATAACACATGTCCTAGAAATTGAATTTCTTCCAGCCAAAACGTGCACTTACTGAACTTGGCATATAATTGATGTTCCCTTAAGCGCGTTAATACGATCCATAAGTGTTGAGCATGCTTCTCTTCATTCTTGGAATATATCAAAATATCATCTATGAAGACCACCACAAATTTGTCCAACTCGGGCATGAATACCGAGTTCATCAGATAAGTGAAGTGGGTAGGAGCATTCGTCAGTCTGAAAGACATTACCAAGTATTCAAATAAACCATACCTCGTAGTGAATGCAGTTTTGGGTATATCCTCGGGCCTAATGTGGATCTGATGATAGCCCGACCTGAGATCAATTTTAGAAAATACCTTCGCTCTAGTCAGTTGATCAAACAAAATATCAATCCGAGGAAGAGGATACTTATTCTTGATAGTGACCTCATTAAGGGGTCGATAATCCACACACATCCGCAATGTTTGATCCTTCTTCTTGACGAATATGGCTGGACAACCCCACGGTGACGAGCTTGGCCAGATGAATCCCTTCTCTAGTAGGTCTTGCAATTGGGTCTTAAGTTCTGCCAGCTCATTTGGAGGCATCCGGTACGATCTTCTAGAAATGGGAGCCGTACCGGTCTTCAATTCAATTACAAACTCTACATCTCTTTTGGGCGGCAATCCAGGAAAATCTTCTGGAAAGACATCTGGGAACTCACATACTACCGGAATATCCTTGATCTCCGGTATAATGGCTTCATTAATTCTGCCAATTGGCCTAGCTGGAATAGCTATGGGGATAGACAAAAGAATTTCTTCTTGGCCATAACTCAACCTGATTGTTCTCAGATCAGTGTTGAGAACTGCCTTATGTTGGGCCAACCAATTAGTGCCCAAGATTACATATATGTCTTGGCCTTTCAGAACAATCATCTTAGTAGGAAAGTCCTGTCCAGCCAATGTTACAGACACTTGGTAAGCCACTTCTTTGGTAAAGATTTGTCCCCCAGGCGAATGTATTTTAAACCCTTCCCTTGATTCAGTATATGGAATGCAGTGTTTCTCCATGAACTTTTTGCTTATGAAAGTATGTGATGCACCCGAATCAAAGAGAATAAGTGCAGGGTGGTTGGCTATGAGGAACGTACCCATCATCACCTGTTCGCCTTCCGGTGTGGTAGCCACTTGAGTGTAATAAACTCGTCATGTTTTCTTTGTATTCCGACCCATAGTATTGTTGCCTGCATTTCACTTGGAGCTTCCAGAACTCTGTTGATTATTTGCTTGATTTTGCCTTGGGTACGGATAGTCCTTAATGAAATGTCCGGACTTCCCGCAGTTGAAGCAGCCGGTAGATGAGCTTGGAAGAGCAGGGAAACGAGTGCCAGGGGCACCCGGCTGATTTGTAGTAGTGGAGGAAGGGGTAGGACGGATAAACACTGGTTGTTTGAATGGGAAGGAGGGTGGGCGTGATGAAGAACGACCCTGATTAAAAGGCCGAATAACTAACTGTTGCCTTTTCTCAGGGCCCTGATTAGACCTGTTGCCTCCATTCCCCTTGGACTTTCCAGAACTTGTATATTTAGATTCAACTGCCAGCGCTGTGCTGACAGCCCTTCCGTATGTGAGGTCGATGCAGATAGCCATTTTCATTTGCATCCGATCATTTAAACCCCTCATGAAACAGTTCTTCTTCTTTATGTCGGTGTTGACTTGGTCAATTGCATAGTGAGATAATTGATTAAATTTATTGAGATACTGGGTGACAGTATCTCCGCCTTGCTTCAATTTCATGAATTCCTCCTGTTTCATGTGGAGGACTCCTTCAGGTATGTAATGTTCACGGAAGGCCAACTTGAATTCATCCCATGTAATCTGATGTTTGGCCAGTTGAACGGCCACAAAGTTTCCCCACCATGTACTGGCAGGGCCTCGTAGTTGCTGAGCTGCGAACAGGGGCTTTTGAGTTTCTGAACATCGAAGAAGCCCAAATTTTTGCTCAATGACGCGGATCCATTCATCCGCCTCTAGAGGGTCTTCTGCCTTGACGAACAACGAAGGGCGCGTCTCGGAGAAGTCCAGATAAGATGTCTCATGGGGGCCTTGCGGATAGGCCCGCCCGCCTTGTTGTTGAAGTGGTTGACCTGCCATCTCTCGCAGGAAGCGGGTATTTTCTGCTGTAGCGTTTACCAAGGAGCGATGGCCTTGGCATGTGTCGAGGGTACTGGAGGTGGATTCGGGGTCGCCTCCCTCCCACGAGAGGTATCAGCCCCATCCTAAGCGCGAGTCCTAGAAGGCATCTGAGGCAAAGAACATTTGGAGCAATATGATATGCCATACAAACCATCCATTTCACATTACTTAAAAAGGTAATGTTTTAGACTCGTACTTTACAATAGGATTACACCACCTATTATACAATAGTACTACTTCTATACTATGCTATTCCTGCTTCCTGTCACTCTTGGTAGCCTCACTATCGGGCGTAGGAGACCACTCATCGACCAACTTCATAGAGGGAGGGGGCCTGAAAAGGTCCAATTTGCCACCAAAGGCTTCTCTCGCTACTTGAGAAGGTCCGGCATCCGTCCTAACAGGATCCGCAGGTACACTGGGGTGTAGTTGTGAGTACAATACATGAACTTCTTCATGTATAGTATTACAATAAGCCTGCAAGTTATCAATAGCTGAGCTAAGCTCTTCTACTCGGGCTTGAGCTTTCGCCTCCTTAGCCCTGGCAAGCGAACGAGAGTGAACCGCCCAGTCGAGCACTAGATCTCGATCCGCGAGCTGATCTTGCAGGTGGCTGATGTAGCTTCTCAATTCATTGATCCTTTCGCCATCTGTGACCCATATGTGATTCCTGCGATGGAGTTCTGTTTGAAGCTGATTAACTTGTGCTTCCAGATCTCCAATCGGATCGTTGCTCCCACTACTGCTGTCATCATGTCTCGGGGCAAGTTGGTGACGAGGTACACCGATCGGGCCGGTTGACTTGCGTACAGTCTTTCTTGTACGCGGCGGCATTTTTGCTAAGGGGGAAATCTTATTAGCATAGTTTTTAGCATGATGCATGTGTAATTACAGAATCAACTTTAGTTGATTCATACCTTCTATACATTGCACTCTTCCTATCTGGTCTTTCATATAAACTCTTCAGAGATACTAGGTAAGAAGGGAAGAAATTTTCTAGATTAGTCTTAGAAAAATTCTTTTGAAGATACCTCATAATATCTGCAGAGATGGGCTTCGCTCCGATACCAGCTGTGACGGAACCTCTCAAGTTATTAGGCCCACCTACAGTTTTCCTTGTCCAATGGACCTCAGACAACCCTACAGGTGTTCCTGAATCACTTGACAAGTTCGGTATCTACTTTCCTTACTTTCCCAAGAGTGTTTTACCCATCACGCAGACATTACAAATCATCAGAGATACGAAAATGCGGAAGCAATTACATAAACTTACCTTTATTTAAAAGTAAGACAAAGTTATATATTATAGACCAGGATAATATACGAGTGCAGAGTATTATTATTACAAAACCAAGGGAGGCAAAACCCCCTCCCGATAAGTTTCAAACAAAAAGTTTTTATGGAGGATCCTTTCCTCCCACAGCTTCACTCCTGATGTTCTTCCTTCGGTACCACCTTAGAATAGAAACAACAAAAGTTTGTTGCTTCCTCACCTAAAAACAACATGGGACAAAGCCCTGAGTATGGAATTACTCAGCAAGTATTACCTGACTAAAGAGAAGACTCTCAAGGGTATGCTGGTTAGAGGGAGTCAAGGCAAGGCTTCTCAATAATCAATGACTCTGTTTGCAGAAATGCTTACTAAAAGTGGATCCTTAAAAATCCAGTTTTATTTGTTCGATTAAGTAGAATTACCTGTAACTAGAATTCGTTCTACCCTAGTTCAGTCACTTGACCTGCACTAGCCAATTTCTTAACAACCCTTTATCTTTACTGGATTTCTACGTATAGGTTTGTCGGGTACCGAAATTAGGGGTACCCCCAACACTCCTAATCACGGCTGGAAAACACCTTCAGAGCAAACCATGAAGGCTTATAGTTCAAGTCAAAGTCAAGGCTTTGTCTATCAAGGGACTCAGCCTCGCCTCGCCTGAGCCTGGCCTCGGGCGGAACACAGTGGTCCCAGACGAGTTCGTGTCTCGCCCGAGGGTCTCCTCAGGCCATGAGCGCACCCTCAGCTCAGCCGAAGGCAAGCCTTGTCGTGCAAGCGACCTTGGCCAAATCGCCTTACCAGCCGATCGTATCACATGCGCATTTAATGTTGGGATCGCCTGACACCTTATCCTGACACGTGTGCCTCAGTCGGCAAGGTCGAAGTGACCGCAGTCACTTCACCCTTTCACTGACCGATCTGATAGGAAAACAGCGCCGCCTGCCTCGCTTCGGCTGCTGTGCCAACCACCTGGGCGAAACCGACAGCAGTCAAGATAAGCCTCGGGCGCAACAGGAAGCTCCGTCTCGCCCGACCCCGGAGCTCGGCCTCGGCCTCGGCCTCGGGAGGAGATCTCCGCCTCGCCCGACCCCAGGGGTCGGCCTCGACCTCGGCCTCGGGAAGAGTCACATCCTCGCCCGACCCTGGGCCTCGGCCCCAGCCTCGGCCTCGGAGGAGCCACCGCCTCGACTGACCTCAGGCTCGGATCAACCGCGCCACAGGGGATGCATCATTACCCTACTCTTAGCTAGCTCAGGCTACGAAGGAACAAGACCGGCGTCCCATCCAGCTTACCCCAGTAACAGGCAATTGTGGTTCCCCACATGCAACCATGACGTCGGTGGTTCTCAAGCCCCTACGGAAGCAAGGAGACGTCAGCAGGATCCATACAGCACCAACAGCTGTACTGCTACAAGGTTCAAGGCACTTCTTCGATGGCCACGATACTACCTCTACAAGACTCGAGACGTCCCCCCGACGGCCACATTGTTATCTATATAGGGCTCAGGGCACTCCCTTGCCAGCCACGTTAGCTCCCAGCTACACCCCATTGTATAGCTATGCATCTCCTTTCATCTATAAAAGGGGGTGTCCAGGGCCCCATGGAAAAAGGAGGGGAAAAAGAGGGAAGGGAGAAAAGGGGGGACAGAGGGATGAACATACGGGCATACGTACGCACGGTAAAGGGACAGGAGAAGACGAGCAGGGGCCGGACCCTCTCTCTCTCGCTCTCTCTCGCTCTCTCCTACTCGCTCTCTCGCAACACTTGTAACCCCTACTACGAGCACCCTCGTGCAGGATAATACAAGGCTTATTCCTCCACTTATGTTCCATCCTGCGCCAACCCATCTGGGCAGGGGCACGCAGCGACAAATTCACTCATCGGTCCAGGGACCCCCCCCCCCCCCCCCCCCCCCCCCCCCCCCCGTGTCCGAAACACCGACAGTTGGCGCGCCAGGTAGGGGCCTACTACGTGTTAACGAACACTTTCCCATTGAGTTCCAGATGGGTGGACTTCAGCAACCTCTTTAGCCCGGGACGGTGCTCCGCTTTGGGAGTCTCGAGTTCATGTCCCTCGACGGCAGCTACGACATGGTACTCCTCCCTCCGTAGCACGATGGCAACGACAGTCAACAACTCGCCCGACGGAGGCAACCTCCACGGCGGCATCTCCCCATGGTGGAAGAGGAACACTCCGGTCATCCCCGCCACCCTCCTCGCCGGAGGAGGTGGAGACGGGGCAACCGTGGCCACGCAGGAGGCGGCACCTTATCGGCTGTCGGACCGGATCGAGCCGACGACGCCGGCACTCCTCCGGGGGACATTTCGGGTGTTGTCCTCGCGCCTGAGACAACGACGAGCACTGCTTCCCCGCAACATGCCAGCCCCAAGCAGACCAACGACACCAACACCCTCGCCAAGGACCGGCTGGGCGTCACCCTCGTGCCTGAGATGACGGTGCGTTCGGTCCCCGACGCGACTTCACCACCATCCATCGATCAAGAAGTACCATTCGTATTCCACCTTGTTCCCTTTTGATTTAGTTTCGATCCACCTAGCGACCGTGCTACGGTGAGCGCTTTCGCAAGGGCATATCCAAACCTTCCGGGGTACCATATGTGGTCGACCTGGGACCGACTGACAGCCGTCTTGACCTCCGGACCGGCGGGTTCTGAGGAAGAGGACGACCCCGACTTCGGTAGGGATTTCTCTGGCCTCGATGACCCCGGTGCCATGCGAGACTTCATGTCCGCATGTGACCGATGCCTCTCCGGTTGCACTGACGATGGCCACGGCCTTGACGACGAGGTTTACGACCCAAATCGCGAATGTTTCCACGTCGATCAGGGAGATCATGACGAAGGCAACCACCTCGGTATGCCAGAGGTTGACGATCCCCCTGGGCCCGCATCTCGCGTTGACATCCCACGGGAGCTAGATGTGGTCCCAATCCCTGTGGGGGTCAGGACACACAGCTCGAGCAAATCAGCGAGATGCAAGCCAGGGTCGATGAGGAAGCAGGGCGGCTTGTGCAGCTCCGCCAGAACATCGAACAGGAGTGGGTAGGCCAAACACTCGCTAGAGGAGCCTGTCATTGGGCCCGGAACGTCCAGTGCTGCATCATCAATAATGCCAGGGCAGCGCTGCCCCCGGCCGTCAGCGGGTCTGGCCAGGACCTAGCTGCAGCGGCAATGCTACTTCGAACCATGCCGGAGCCATCCACCACCGAGGGACGGCGTATCCAGGGCGAACTCAAGGATCTCCTAGAAGGTGCCGCAGTTCGACAAGCCGAGAGCTCTGCCTCCCAAAGGCGAGCTAAACCCTCGGAGCATCACACTGCATCCTCCCGATGCATGCGGGAGGCCTCGGTCCATCCCGAGCGCACATGGGACGAGGCACCTGCCGCCCGAGATCGCCTCGGCAACGAGCATTACCATCACGATCATCGAGCCTGCCTCGATGAGAAGGTGCGTTGAGGCTACCATCCCAGGCGCGGGGGACGCTGCGATAGCGAGGAAGATTGGAGTCCCTCTCCCAAGCCACTCGGTCCGCGAGTCTTCAGCCGCGCCATACGACGAGCGCCGTTCCCCACCCGTTTCCGAGCCCCGACTACCATCACCAAGTACTCGGGGGAGACGAGGCCGGAATTGTGGCTCGTGGACTACCGACTGGCATGCCAGTTGGGAGGGGCGGACGATGACAACCTCATCATCCGTAATCTACCCCTTTTCCTCTCCGACGCCGCCCGGGCCTGGCTGGAGCATCTGCCTCCTGCGCAGATCTCCGACTGGGACGACCTGGTCAAGGCTTTCGCAGGAAATTTCCAGGGCACGTACGTGCGCCCTGGGAACTAATGGGATCTCCAAAGCTGCCGCCAATAGCCTGGGGAACCCATTTGAGAGTACATTCGGCGGTTCTCAAAGCAGCCTCAGGTGAGCACCACTTGCCGAGACCTAACATCACCGACTTAGATGTCATCAGAGCTTTCCTCGCCGGCACCACTTGCCGAGACCTGGTGAGCAAACTTGGGCACAAGACTCCCACCAAGGCGAGTGAATTGATGGACGTTGCCACCAAGTTCGCCTCGACTCAGGAGGCAGTCGAGGACATCTTCCAGAAAGACAAGCAGCCTCAGGGGGAGCCGAAGGAAGACGCCCCCGAGGCGTCCGCCCAGCGTGGCGCGAAGAAGAAGGCCAAGAAGAAGGCGCAAGCGAAGCGCAACACCACTGACGCGAATCTTGTCGCTACTGCTGAGGACAGGAACTCTCGGAAGCTCCCTGGAGGCGCCGGCGCGTTCGATAAGATGCTTAAGGAGCCATGCCCCTATCACCAGGGTCCCGTCAAGCACACACTTGAAGAATGTGTCATGCTCCGGCGCTACTTCCATAAGGCCGGGCCACCAGTGGAGGATGGCAAGGACCAAGGCAACAACAAGAAGGAGGGCGGCAATGAAGAGGAGTTCCCCGAGATCCACAACTGCTTCATGATTTATGGCGGGCAGGTGGCGAACGGCTCGGCTCGGCACCGCAAGCAGGAGCACCGGGAGGTCTGCTCGGTAAAGGTGGTAGCGCCAGCCTACCTAGACTGGTCCGACAAGCCTATCACCTTCGACCGAGACGACCACCCCAACTTCGTACCAAGCCCAAGGAGGTACCCGCTCATCGTCGATCCGGTCATCGGCAACGTCAGGCTCTCCAGAGTCCTCATGGACTGAGGCAGCAGCCTCAACATCATCTACGCCGAGACCCTAGAACTCTTAGGGGTTGTTCGGTCCGAGGTCCGAGCCGGTGCGGCACCCTTCCATGGGATCGCACCCGGAAAGCATATCCTGTCCCTCGGACAGATTGACTTGCCCGTCTGCTTCGGGACTCCCTCCAACTTCCGAAAGGAAACCCTCACCTTTGAGGTGCTCGGGTTCCGAGGGACCTACCACGCGGTGTTGGGAAGGCCGTGCTACGCCAAGTTCATGGCCGTCCCCAACTACACTTACCTCAAGCTCAAGATGCCGGGCCCCAACGAGATCATCACCGTCAGATCCACGTACCACCACGCGTACGAATGCGATGTGGAATGCGTGGAGTACGCTGAGGCCCTCGCCGAGTCCGAGGCCCTCATCGCCGACCTGGAACGTCTCTCCAAGGAGGCGCCCGACGCGAAGCAGCACGCCGGCAACTTCGAACCAGTCGAGGCGGTCAAGTCCATCTCTCTCTCGACCCCAACAATGACGCCAGCAAGAAAGTCTGGATCGGCTCCGAGCTTGACCCCAAATAGGAAGCAGTGCTCGTCGACTTTCTCCGCGCAAACGTCGAAGTTTTTGCGTGGAGTCCCTCGGACATGCCAGGCATACCAAGGGATGTCGCTGAGCACTCACTGGACATCAGAGCTGGAGCCTGACCCGTGAAGCAGACCCTACGCCATTTTGACGAAGAAAAGCGCAGGGCCATAGGCAAGGAGATCCACAAGCTACTCGCGACAGGGTTCATCAAAGAGGTATTCCATCCCGAATGGTTAGCTAACCCTGTTCTTGTAAGGAAGAAGGATGGGAAATGGAGGATGTGCGTAGACTACACTGGTCTAAACAAGCATGTCCGAAGGTTCCCTACCCTCTACCTCGCATTGATCAAATTGTGGACTCCACTGCTGGGTGTGAAACCCTGTCATTCCTCGATGCCTACTCAGGCTATCATCAAATCAAGATGAAAGAGTCCGACCAGCTCGCGACTTCTTATATCACACCTTTTGGCATGTATTGTTACACTACAATGCCATTTGGTTTGAGGAATGCAGGCGCCACCTACCAGAGGTGCATGAACCATGTGTTTGGAGAACACATCGACAGAACGGTCGAGGCTTACGTCGATGACATCGTTGTCAAGACGAAGAAAGCCTTCGACCTCCTCTCTGACCTTGAAACGACATTCAAATGTCTGAGAGCAAAAGGTGTGAAAACTCAACCCCGAGAAGTGTGTCTTCAGAGTCCCCCGAGGCATGCTCCTAGGGTTCATCTTCTCTGAGCAGGGCATAGAGGCCAACCTGGAGAAAATCGCGGCCATCACCAACATGGGACCGATAAAAGATTTGAAAGGACTACAGAGGGTCATGGGATGCCTTGCGGCTCTGAGCCATTTCATCTCACGCCTTGGAAAAAAAGGATTGCCCCTGTACCGCCTCTTAAGGAAGACCGAGCGCTTCACTTGGACACCCGAGGCCGAGGAAGCCCTCGGAAACTTAAAGGCACTCCTTACAAATGCACCCATCTTGGTGCCCCCCGCTGCGGGAGAAGCCCTCTTGATCTACGTAGCCGCAACCACTCAGGTGGTCAGCGCCGCGGTCGTAGTCGAGAGACGGGAAGAAGGGCATACACTGCTCGTCCAGAGGCCAGTCTACTTCATCAGCGAAGTACTATCCAAGACCAAAATCTGCTATCCACAGATCCAGAAGCTGCTCTACGCAGTAATTTTGACACGGCGGAAGCTACAACACTACTTCGAGTCTCACCCGGTGACTGTGGTGTCATCCTTTCCTCTGGGAGAGATCATCCAGTCCCAAGAGGCCTCAGGTAGGATAGCGAAATGGGCAGTGGAACTCATGGGCGAAACACTTTCATTTGCCCCTCGGAAGGCCATAAAATCAGACTTCCTGGCTAAGTGGACTGACACCCAGTTACCAACGACTCCAATCCAACCCGAGCATTGGACCATGTACTTTGACAGGTCGCTGATGAAAACTGGAGCAGGCACGGGCTTGCTCTTCATCTCACCCCTCGAAAAACATCTTCGCTACGTGATCCGCCTTCATTTTCTGGCGTCAAACAATGTGGCCGAGTACAAAGCATTGGTTAATGGGCTACGCATCACCGTCGAGCTAGGGGTTCGGCGCCTCGACGCTCATGGCGACTCGCAGCTTGTCATTCACCAAGTCATGAAGAACTCCCACTGCTACGGTCGGAAGATGGAGGCCTACTGCAACGAAGTTTGATGCCTGGAGGACAAGTTCTACGGGCTGGAACTCAACCACGTCGCCCGACGATTCAATGAGACTGTGGATGAGCTGGCTAAAATAGCCTCGGGGCAGACACCGGTTCCCCCGGACGTCTTCTCTAGGGATATACATCAACCCTCTGTTAAGATCGACGACACGCCCGAGATACCCTCGGCCAAGCCTGAGGAAGCCTCGACCGAGCCCGAGGTGCCCTCGGCTGCCGAGGGTGAGGCCCTGCGCGTCGAGGGAGAGCGAAATGGGGTCACACCGGTCCCGAACTGGAAGACCCTGTACCTGGGATATCTCCTCCGAGGAGAGCTGCCCCCCGACAAGGCCGAAGCTCAGCGACTGGCTTAGCGTGCCTAGTCGTTCATTTTGCTGGGTGATGAAAAGGAGCTCTATCACCACAGTCCCTCGGGCATCCTCCAGCGATGCATCTACATCGCCCAAGGACAAGAGCTGTTACAAGAAATACACTCAGGGGCTTGTGGCCACCATGCAGCACCTCGAGCCCTTGTGGGAAATGCCTTCCGACAAGGCTTCTACTGGCCAACCGCGATGGCCGACGCCACTAGGATTGTACGCTCCTTCCGGGGGTGTCAATTCTACGCAAAGTAGGCACACCTGCCCGCTTAGGCCCTCTAGACGATACCTATCACTTGGTCGTTTGCTCTGTGGGGTCTAGACCTTGTCGGTCCCTTGCAGAAGGCACCCGGGGGCTTCACGCACCTGCTGGTCACCATTGACAAATTCTCCAAGTGGATCAAGGTCCGACCCTTAACCAGCATCAGGTCTGAGCAGGCGGTGGCGTTCTTCACCAATATCATCCATCGCTTTGGAGTCCCGAACTCCATCATCACCGACAATGGCACGCAGTTCACCAAAAAAAAAGTTCCTGGACTTCTGCGAGGACCACCACATCCGTGTGGACTGGGCCGCCGTAGCTCACCCCATGACAAATGGGCAGGTAGAGCGTGCCAACGATATGATTTTGCAGGGACTTAAACCGAGGATCTTCAACGACCTCAACAAGTTTGGCAAGCGATGGATGAAGGAGCTACCCTCGGTGGTCTGGAGTCTGAGGACGACGCCGAGCCAAGCCACGGGCTTCACGCCGTTCTTTCTAGTCTATGGGGCCGAGGCCGTCCTGCCCACGAACTTAGAATACGGTTCCTCGAGGACGAAGGTGTACGACGACCGAAGCAACCAGATCAGCCGAGAGGACTCGCTGGGCCAGCTCGAAGAAGCTCGAGACGTTGCCTTGCTACATTCGGCGCGGTATCAGCAGTCTCTGCGACGCTACCACGCCCGAAGGGTTCGACCTTGAGGCTTCCAAGTGGGAGACTTGGTGCTTCGGCTGCGACAAGACGCCCGTGGGCGCCACAACCTTACTCCCCCCTGGGAAGGGCCATTCATCATCGCCAAGGTCTTGAAGCCCGGAACATACAAGCTAGCCAACGATCAAGGCGAGGTCTACAGCAACGCTTGGAACATCGAACAGCTACGTCGCTTCTACCCTTAAAATGTTTCAAGTCGTTCATGTACCTCGTTTTTACGCGCTTAAATAAAGTCTAACCGTCAAGGAAGGGTCAGCCTTGCCTTGGCCAAGCCCGACCCTCCCTTGGGGGCTAGAAGGGGGGACCCCCCCTCTGCGTCGAAATTTTCTTTGGAAAAGTTTTCTACCGAGAAATGTTTTCTACTGAAAACAACTTTCGTGCTGTCGACTATATCGATAGCAGGGTCCTGCGAACGGGTGAGAGTGCACGTAAGCGGTAAAGCGGCAAGACCGACCGAGCCGAGGGACTCCTACGCCTCTGGGATACGGATACCTCACTCATCACCTTCCGTGAAAAGTAACTCACGCTTGGATAAGCGATCCTGCTACCGAACAAGTCCTAACGCTCGGGTAGAAAACAACTTTTGTACATTTTTCGACTATATCGATAGCAGAATCCTACGAACGGGTGAGAGAGGCTTTAAGCGGCAAGGTTGACCGAGCCGAGGGACTCCTACGCCTCCGGGATACGGATACCTCACTCATCACCTTCCACGAAAGGTAACTCTCGCTCGGATAATGTGATTCTGCTGCCGACGAACAAGTCCTAAATGCTCGAAACGAGAGGAAAGAAAACACAACTTTATAATCTGAATGCTAAATATGTTTAGGCCTCGATGGCCGCAACAAACATATGCATACTTCAGACGAACTGTTCATGTAGGCTCAAACATCAGCAGGGGGAGGAGCTGCACCCTCGGCGTTGTTTCCACCCTCGGCGGAATCTGGCCCAGCCTCAAACGGCGAAGCGAGCAGGCGCCTCGACCAGCCGCTCCGAAGCCCCAGCCAGCCATCCCCCGAGGATCTCAGCCCGGCTCACGGTTTCAGCGGCTTGGCTCCAGGATTGGCCCTGCTCGCAGGTGACCTAGCCAAACCCCAGCTACCGTTGCCGCACCTTCCCGGCCTGGGAAGCCACCTGCTCCCGCACCGAGAAAGCCTCTGTCCGAGCCGACATCGCCTCTATCCACGCCACCGCTGCCTTTAGCTTTGGCTCATCGCAGAGCAGCCGAAGGTTCTAAAACCGAGCCGGAGAGGCTTTAAGAGGCAAGGCCGACCGAGCCAAGGGACTCCTACGCCTTCGGGATATGGATACCTCACTCGTCACCTTCCGCGCAAGGCAACTCACACTCGGTTAAGTGGTTCAGCCACCGACAGGCAAGTCCTAGTGCTTGAAATGAGGAAGAAACACAACTTTATACTCGAATACCCAAATGTTCAGGCCTCAATAGCCACAAAGAACAAATACATATGCTTGGGGTAACTATGCTACATAGACTTAGACGTCGGTAGGACCCTCGGTGGTTCTCTTGGCCTACGACAAATGTCTATGTCCTTGAAGCAGTTACATTTTGCTCAGGCAAAAAACCTAGTATATTCACCCTACAAACGGGACACCGATTCCAATCCCGCGGGTATGAACAACCTCCACACCAGGGGGCCCGTGGGATAACAAACTCCAAGTGGCTCGCCGACGACCTCTGCAGCAGTAGAGAGAACGACCTCCACCTCGGGCGGCTAAACAGCAACAGCGATGACCTCAGGACAGACACTGCTGTGAAAAGGCCCTCGCCCATGTCCCCACACAAGGGTCGAGGACAAGCCGTTGAGGCCGAAGAGTCGGAGGTCCGGCCGTGGGTGGTGCTGACGATCTCGTCGGCAGAGACAACCTCCTCTGGCTGCCACCACCTCAGCACCGACGATAGCGGCCACCCGCCCACCAACACCGCGCCGGCGAACAGTGGCCGCCCCAAAGCGCACCGGCAGGTCCTCACTCCCGTCCTCGCCGAGGCCGTCCTAGAACACGAGTACCGCCCTCGCGGCGTACGACGTGCTGAGCGACCCCCCCGGTGCGGCCGACGGGGCATGAAGGGCCTGGACGTGGCCGGCCCGCGCACGGCACGACCACCGCCCGGATGGAGGACGGAAAGCTGCATCCTGGCCAGGGAGCAGCAGTTCGCCTTCCCCCGCATGGCTGGAGGACGCCTCCGCAGGGCTGGAGGATGCCCTTCTCCCCCGAACGCTAGGGGAGGAAAAGGGTCACCGACCCACGTGGAGGCGACCCCCCACCCGGTGCGCTCCTCTGCCTCAGCCTGGATGATGAAGATCCTTGAAGATGAGGGCGGGGCGGAGGTCGCAGCCCGGCTTGCTTCTCCCCACCAAACTGACCATTGGTGAGGGAATGCAGCCGGGCTGCATGATGAAAATCCTTAAAGCCGAGCGATGGCTGAAGAGCGCCAATCTCCACGAGGCCGCGCTCCTCCAACGACAGCAAGAGCAAGGCAACGCCGGTGAACCCCATCAGAGGGCTCGAAAGGTGGAAGGGCGCAACACTTGAGGGGAGAACGAAGGCATGGCCACTGCCCGGGGGATCGATCCCCTTTTATAGGCATATCTCCTCACTTGCACCCCTTAGCGTCACGGGCAAAGTCTCCACCGACGTGCTCCAGGGTTCTCCCCCTATGACATAGGGGTTGGGCCCCACACGCCGTGCGAGCTGACCCAAGACGTGAAGGAGGCAAACCGCCGCACGAAAGGCATGAAACCGCCCTGCAGTTATAAGCGTTCCCTCATCCTCGCCAAAACCAGTAGACGGAAGGGCGAGCCGCCACGCAGGGCGCATGCAACCGCACCACGGTTATGCACCCTTTTGGCTTCGTCACTTCCGGTGGACCAGCACGAAGGCCCGATCCCACCCACCATGCAACCGGCATGACGGTCACTGCGTGCAAGGAAACTGCACCGCCACCTGTGCCAATGTCGCGTCTTCTCGACTACGGAACCAGTGCCGCGACTCGAGGCAGCCCCGCGCGTGACCCAACAGTGCCAATTGGGTGCAGCGGTCACGGGTCAGTCAGCCGCGGGGGTAGGCACGACAGTTGATGTGGCCAAAAGCGGACCGGCAATAACTGCTGCAACAGACGGGCGGAAGCAGTGGTCAGATCACCCCCAGGCTCACGTCTTTTCCTGAAGCGGCGGGGGAGCCCTCTCCCAAGGTGTAAGAACGATGCGCCCGTGCCCCGTTCCTCGAACGGCCCACGCATGCGCAACAGACGCCCCGCGAATTGCCCATCCCGTCGCATTAACTCCTTGGCAGAACCAGCGACACCGTTGGCAGGCGAAGCAAGCGACGTTTCACCTCCGCCATAATGGTCGCGTCAAAAAAGGTGCGCCACGATTTTTAAATTCATATCCTTTTCCGTTTCCTCTATCTCTCTCTTGACACAGGGACCGAGAAAGGGGATATTTTGAAAGGGATCCTTCTCCGCGAAGGAAACGGGCCCCCGAGACCTCCTACTGATCAGGGGTTCGAAGGCTGGCCCCTCGGAAGGGTTCGACAGCCACCCCAGAGCACCCGGGCTCCGCGCCCATTACTGATCAGGGGTTCAAAGGCTGGCCCCTCGGAAGGGTTCGACAACTGCCCCAGAGCGCTCGGGCTCCGCGCCCACTACTGATCAGGGGTTCGTAGGCTGGCCCCTCGAAAGGGTTCGACAGCCGCCCCAGAACACGCAGAGTGAGGGATGACCCTGGGTACATCCGATACATGGCTGAGGCTCGGGCTACGCTCCCGAGGTACCCTAGGACATTTCCGAGACTAGCGGGAACGACTCGTAATGGAATCCCATCGGAGGGAGGCATCGAGCCCTCGGACCCTGTCGAAAAGGGACTGGGTCCAGCGAATCGCCTGCAGGTACTTTTAGAGCGCGCCTCTGGGCCACTAGCCGACCCCTAACGAATGGGGGACGGGTGTCCACTCGGATCACCCGTTAGCAACTCACCAGAAACGCCATGATCAGTGCGCTCCGAGGGTAACATGGCGCTATCCCCCCCTTCCTCCTTGCGGAAAGGCGACAAAGGGGCGTATAATAAAAGTCGAGACAGTCCTTGATCGTCCTCTTGCTCCGTGTAGAGGCTCGGGGGCTGCTCTCGCACCCGGCTATGGCCACACTGTTGACGGCGTCAACAAACCAGCTTTAAAAACTCGGAACCTGATCATGCACCAAGGCTACGGCCAGGACGCATGAGGGAACGTCAGGACCGGCCGAGGCATCACGAAAAGCATTAAGACCTCGGAGGAGTCAAACCACTCCTCTGAGGCCTCGGGGGCTACACCCGGCGGGTGCGCTCGCGCGCACCCGTCGGAACGAAGTGTAACCGAGAAAGGCCGATCCCCTCACCAAGAATGCGGCAGAGCCTCGAAGCGAGCATCACCACTCCCCTCGAGGCTCAGGGGCTACTGTCGGGTACCAAAATTAGGGGTACCCCCAACACTCCTAATCATGGCTGGAAAACACCTTCAGAGCAAACCATGAAGGCTTTTAGTTCGAGTCGAAGTCAAGGCTTCATCTACCAAGGGACTCGACCTCGCCTCGCCTGACCCTGGCCTCGGGCTGAACAGTGGTCCCAGATGAGTTCGCGTCTTGCCCGAGGGTCTCCTCAGGCCGTGAGCGCACCCTCGGCTCAGCTGAAGGCAAGCCTTATCGTGCAAGCGACCTTGGCCAAATTGCCTTACCAGCCGACCGTATCACATGCGCATTTAATGCTTGGATCGCTTGACACCTTATCCTGACACGCGTGCCTCAGTCGGCATGGTCGAAGTGACCACAGTCACCTCACCCTGTCACTGACCGATCTGACAGGAAAACAGCGCCGCCTGCCCCGCTCCGACTGTTGTGCCAACCACCCGGGCGAAACCAACAATGGTCAAGATAAGCCTCGGGCGCAACAGGAAGCTCCGCCTCGCCCGACCCCAGAGCTCGGCCTCGACCTCGGCCTCAGCCTCGGGAGGAGATCTCCGCCTCGCCCGACCCTAGGGCTCGGCCTCGACCTCAGCCTCGAGAAGAGTCACATCCTCGCCCGACCCTAGGCCTCGGCCCCAGTCTCAGCCTCGGAGGAGCCGCCGCCTCGACCGACCTCAGGCTCGAATCAACTGCACCATAAGGGATGCATCATTACCCTACTCCTAGCTAGCTCAGGCTACGAAGGAACAAGACCGGCGTCCCATCTAGCTTACCCCGGTAACAGGCGATGGTGGTTCCCCGCATGCAACCATGACGTCGGTGGTTCTCAAGCCCCCTACGGAAGCAAGGAGACGTCAGCAGGATCCATACAGCACCAACAGCTGTACTGCTATAGGGCTCAAGGCACTTCTTCAACGGCCACGATACTACCTCTACAGGACTCGAGACGTCCCCCCGACAGCCACGTTGTTATCTGTACAGGGCTCAGGGCACTCCCCTGCCAGCCACGTTAGCTCCTAGCTACACCCCATTGTACAGCTGGGCATCTCCTTACGTCTATAAAAGGGGGTGTCTAGGGCCCCACGGAAAAAGGAGGGGAAAAAGAGGGAAGGGAGAAAAGGGGGGACAGAGGGACGAACATACGGGCATACGTACACACGGCAAAGGGACGGGAGAAGACGAGCAGGGGCCGGACCCTATCTCTCTCTCTTGCTCTCTCCTACTCGCTCTCTCCCGCCCTCGCTCTCTCGCAACGCTTGTAACCCCTACTACGAGCACCCTGGTGCAGGATAATACAAGGCTCATTCCTCCACTTGTGTTCCATCCCGCGCCAACCCATCTGGGCAGGGGCACGCAGCGACAAATTCACTCGTCGGTCTAGGGACCCCCCGGGTCCGAAACGCCGACAAGGTCAGTGACCAAGTCTTCATAACCATGAAGGTACGGCGATCCAAATCGATTATACTCAGCTGAGGATCTCCAATCACACGACATATGTAGCACTTAACCCTTGCATATGTCAACCCGCCACCGGGGTTCTTAAGACCAGATCAGGTTCACGCCAACCGAGACAGTTTGCAGACTTTGCAAAAAGATCCACGGTGTTCTGGATAACCTGAAGTGAGAACTAGCACTGTTTTCGGGAGTCGCTGACAGTTTGCATAAACCTCCCCAAGCTTTATTCCTTCACCGCCCGAGGTCCACGACAACGAACAGCGCGGGGACGAACTCCGGTGAGCCTGTGCCAGTGGATTCACACAACGACCGGTGCTCCTGAGCGGCAGACACCAAATCAAACCCCTCCTATTCATTTCCCCCCACTTAATTTCACAAAGTAGACACTAGATCACCCTGGCCACGGAGACAATGCGGACAGCCCAAGGAACCAACATGTCCCGGCGATTCAGGGTGGTCTAACTCAATTGAATGGGTTGAGTGGCTTCAGGAGGACCTAGGGACACTAGAACAACCAAACAGAACGCTTGAACAAACCTAGAATAAGCTGGTCACGGTGAGGGTGTCTCTGCGGTGGCGGAAACCAAATTGGGGGAAGTTCAAAATTGAGGCTCACTAGTGATCGACTGAGGACGATTCTTGGTGGCTGGGTTCGTGATGGTCCAACTGAGCTCACGGCGGGGTCAATTTATACTATGTGAGAGCGGTGGCCGGGAATTTGAGTGACGATGCACGGCGGCCGGAGGGACCAGGAGTTACCAGCGCATGATTAGTGTCCGGTTACCGTGGCCATCTCCCCAGCGATGGACAGAAGGTTACAGCGGGTCACGGCGACGCGATGGAGGTGCCAGGGCACGTGGCACAAGGCCGGAAGGCGGTAGTCACCGGCGAGCTTATCCAAAGTGACCGTGGCAACCTGTACGGTAGCCAGAGTTGTTTACTGGCCGGACTTATCAACAGCGGCGATATTTACGTGACCCCGAGCGTTATCCAAGCACTGGTGAGCACGAATCACCTCACCGGCGGGAATCGTGGCGCGAGGGTCGTCGACGGCGAGGGGATGAACCTGAGATTCTTCTTCAGTTACTGTACCATGGCATTCCACTTTAGTTAACCTGACAGAGCAACTTTAGGGCAAATTCTCTCTAGATTTCGCATGACAACTTTATCACCCCTCTGCACCAAAGTTGTAGAGCTACAAACCAGCTATAATTTTGTTATGGGGATCATGCCCAAACTTGCACAGGATCATGTGTAAATCTGGGTTCAAGGATTGCCTCACTACACTGTCAGACTCAGACAGTCTGACAGCCCGACTTTGGGTTTAATTATCTCCAATTTCTTTATGTAACCATGGCTTAGTACCTATAACAAAGTTTTTCCCTTATTACAGCTTTACAAAATTGATGTGGTGACCTAGGGCAAAATCCTTTTTATTTGGATGTTACATAGCTCCAAAGTTGAGCCAAAACACTGATTTTTCAGACATAGCTCAAGAGCACAAATGGGGTCCTTTTTGCAAATAGGTCCAAAATTGAGGGTTTAGCTTGCAAAACTTCATGCTTGTGAACCAAATGACTTTATATGCTTTAATATCATAGTTTTTTACACTTTGGTCCAAAAGTACAATGATTTTGCACTTAACCCCCTAGGGTTTAGGTTTAGGGTTTTCCAGGGTTCCAATTAGAGTTTTTGGTATCTCAGGGATGTAAATGTAATGTGGGTCAATCCTTTGTAACATTTTATGATTATTTCACTTAATATTTGGGGTTTTCTATATTTGGGTCCTGTTTTACCCTTCTAACCCCCATATAGGGTTAAGTATCCTACTCCAGGGTTCTATTTGCAAAACACCATAACAATACAACTTGTTTGGGATCTTTACCTAGTGAATGCATTCTAGGTGTATTAAACATATGAAATGCTAATGTTGATGATGTTATGCTCAAGTTTTAGTGATAGTAACACCAGGGGTGTTACAATATAGACCTAAATATTAAAACATCACATTTAGTCACATTTATACCTTCGTCTCGGCGGAAGGCAATAATCCGAGTGTCGAGTGCAAGTGATTACAAGATTCCGTGAACAGTACGGGGGTACTGTTCATCTATTTATAGGCACAGGGCATAGCCTGTGAGAAATTACATTCATGCCCTTTACAAATGCTTACAATCATAATATAAGCTATCACGGGTCGATTGTCATTTCATCTTTAAGTCGGTTCACTCCTTCGTCTTGAGACATGTCATTATGCCGAAGCTTTATTGATGATAGCTTCAGCACTGCTTTTGAGAGGATCTGCCGAAGGTGTTTCTTCTTATAGGATCTTTAGCGACGAAGCATACCCCTAATAGTAGCCCCTTCGCGGTGCTAGATCGTTTTTTTAATGAGCTTGATCCATGAAAAAGTCTCCTAGGCTTCGGAGAGCCGAAGATCCGAAAAACACCTTCCCTGAGCTCATTGCCGAGAAACGATCACAAAATTTTGAGCACGAGATGGTCCCACCATGCAGCGGGTAAACGCGTCCTGACGATTCACCTTCTCGGGTTCTGTGGCCCACGACTCAGTGAGTGCGGGCGACTATTCGTCCGGTGTGGAAGACTTGACAATTCACCTCCCCACCTGCGGCACTATATAAACAGATGGGTAGGTGTGAAGTTACCACAACATTCATTGCTATTGCCCTGTTTTGCTGCCAAAAATTTGACCATAGCCGAAGCTTGTTCATCGCAGTCAACCGAAGCACCGTTGTTGACTTTGCTTCGTCACAGGAGGAAGAGCTTCGGGAAAATTAAAAAAAATCAGCAATTTCATCAAAAATTGTGAAGAATTCATCATCAAATGGCAAGGGTACGTTCTACGGCCAGGGTTATACGTGACGGAGAGGAAGCCGAAGCTATTGAAACCGCTCTGATTTCCGAAGTGATGAAACGGTCAGGGCTGGCAATGCCGGAAGAAGCTTCTGAAGGTACCCCTACTGCCGAAGCTAAGCATATTGATGTTGAAGAAGGTGAAACTGAAGATGAGTACAACGCCATGCCATCTAAACCTAGCCACCTGGAATTTGGGAAGTCTACTATTACCGAAGGTGATATGCCTAAGTTGATAAAGCTAGGTTTCATCAGTGAAGCCAAGAGGAAGCTAGTTCGTTTTGGTGGAGAGGAAATTACTTCGAAGCCAGAAAAGGATGAGGTGGTAGTCTTTAAAAGCTTCTTTAAAGCAGGATTGAGATTTCCTTTGCATGAGATGATTGTGGATGTGTTGGAGAAGTTTGGGATTTATCTTCATCAGCTAACTCCTAACGCCATCGTTAGGCTTAGCGTTTACATTTGGGCTCTCCGAAGCCAGGGGCGGAACCGCTTGCCGAAGGTTTCTGCCAGGCACATGAGCTTCATTATCAGACAAAAGCTAGAGAAGATGGGCTGCACGAGAATTTCGGCTGCTACAATTTTGCTTATCACAAAGATGCGAAGTCTCCACTTATTGGCTATCGTACCAAATGGCCCACTGGCTGGAAGACCGAGTGGTTTTATGTTAAGGTTGACGAGAAGAAGGAGAAGCTGGTTCAGAGCCCATTGGAGTTAGTCTTTGGATAAACTAGGCCCCAGTGCAACATGTTGTCGGAATCACCATGCCAAATTGCCTTGGGTGAATTTCGAGTTGTTTCAGAGCACATTGGCACTAGGGATTTGGTGCAAGAATTCTTAGCTTTCAGAGTATTCCCGACTATGAAAGAATGGGACATGCCGAAGCTCAAAGGGGAAAAGAAAAAGAAGGAACTTGTTCGGTTACCCTATTATTATAAATTCAAGAAACACTTCAAAGAACCTTGCCAAGAATGGTTAGACACAATTGAAGTTATGTGCAACGAGATCCTTGGCAACTATTCTAAAAAAGAAGATCAACTAATGACTACAGCCTTCGGCACTCGACCGAAGCGAAGGTTGAACCGGGTCTTGGATGCACTGAATTTTGAGTATCCTGACTATGAGCGATTGGACAGAGGGGCCGAAGGGCAAAAAAGAAAAAGAGTTGTTAGCGTTCTGAATAGAGAAGCTGCTAAATTGGTGAAGAAAGATGAAGAAATTTTGAAGAAAAGAAAATTGAGCCCTGAGCCGAAGATGGCTGCTCCGAAGAAAAGAAAGGCTGCTGCTCCGAAACCAAAAACGACTGATATAGTGGAAGAGGCTCCTTCAACGCCTTCTGCTGCCGACGTGGAAGAAATTTTAAAGGTAATGACTGAATATTTGCCTGTCAAGCTAAGTCCACTAGGGCCACATCTGACGAAGCTTTTTTAGAAGGAAAAGGAGCCTTCGGCAGCGAAGAAGCCTGCTGAGCCAAAGAAACGAAGAATCATTCATGTAGTTGAAGTTATCGAGCAGACACCGCCGGTGGCCTTGGCATCAAAGACACCAGCCGTGGAGAGCACTGCTGCTACTGAAGCCATAGCATTTGAAGCTGAAAGTGAAGCTGACACTGCCGAAGCTGAGGCCACCGAAGATACAAATCTAGAAACCACACTTGCTGATATTGATAACATGCTTCTGAATGAGCTCGCGGAAGAAGTTGCTAGAGTTGCTGAACAAACTCTAGCCATAGCGCCTGGGAAAGCAAAAGAGAAAGCCGAAGATATGTCGGAAGAAGAAGACTTCAATTTTCATGACATACTTGGGCAAGAATTGTCAAAGGCTGAAAAAGAAGAGTTGAAGGAATATGCCATATCTTGTGGGTACAGACCCGGGGCGCTGCTCTTTGGGAGAGTTAACGAGGAAAGTCTAGGATGCCTTCGGGACCGCATTGGGGCAAAAGTTGTCGGCACTCTATCGAAGAGTATTGGCCTTCCGAAGGTTGAAGCAGACCTCAATAGGTACTGGCAGCAGCATATCGCTGGAAGTCTATTATATGCCAACTTTAAGGTAAAATTCTCAACTTTTTATTGTTTCGTCATGAAGATATTATCTGAAGAAGGTTATTTTGTCAGAGCTTACTGCTGAGCAAAGTCCTGAGGATGCAACAAGACCTCGAGGACAAAAAGAATGAAATTATAATTGAGGGCCTGGAGAAGAAGATAAAAGACCATGAGGCTACTCTGGAAAAGAAAGACTTTGTACTTCGAACCATGGAAGGTTCATTGGCAGAAGCGCAGGCCGAAATTGCTAGATTGAATAATGAACTTTCCACGGAAAAGAAAATTTTCAAAGCCAAACTCGAAGCTGAAGCTGAGAAAAATTCAAATTTGCGGAAATCATTGAAAGAACTTCAAGAAAAATGCGTGGCCTTCAGCAAACGGTGCCTGCAGCGGCTAAAACAAGTTTTCAACTCAGTCGGAGCTGGTGCTGAGAAATTCAGTCCTTCGGTTGAGAACCTACCGGAAACCTTCGAACATATTGAGGGCGAAGTTGACGCACTTGATGAAGTTATAGGTGGACATGCCGATTTCTGCGCTCTGCTAGCTTCTCGGGGCACCGCTGTTGCCTTCATAAAATCTGGCTGTAAACATGGAAAAATTGTCAACAGACCAAATTTTAGCTTATCTCCGACAGATTTAATTGATATCCCTAGCCTAGCTCGGAGTGTAGGGAACAGATTCATAACTCAAATTTGGGTAAAAGGCGGGCGAAAAATGGCTGGCGACGAAGCTCGAAGCCACCTTAAGCCGGTAAAAAATTTATGCCTGTTATTTTACCTTCTCCTTGAAGTCTACACTTCTCTCATACCATTTTAATATGTACAGGATGATGATGCTGAAGAAAAATGAGCCGAAGCTTGACAAGTGATCCGAAGCTCAGATGATCCGAAGCTTAGATGATCCGAAGCTGAATAATGTCAAAGCTGAAGACGTTGCTAGAAAAATTCTAGGGAAAAATCTTGTAATATCATTGTAAAAAATCTTTGTAATTTAAGAATCAGATACTAATTCTGTAAATTTATGCATACTTTGTAATATATCTTTACCTTTGTGTGCATATATTGAACTGCTTTGCTGTGGACGAAACTAGCATTTTTTGAGCCGAAGGCGAAAAACACCTTCCCTTCTTTTCGTACACAACGAAGCATGAAACTGCTTCTTTTTCTATTTTTCGAAGCCTTATCTTTAGAGTCGAAGCACCCGCCTGTGTTATGGTGATGATGATCCTATGTATGTCTAGATGAATGTTTATGAATGCAAATGTATGATGTGATGTGTCGTGCAAATGAATGTCCAAACACACGTATACGAAGCCACAACCATAGCCTTCATTCCCTTGGGAATGACTGAAGTCTCTTTGCCATTTATTTTTCGGCTTCACCGCTTATTTTTTGGTGTATTAGCGCTGACTTTTCACTGTAAGTTCTGCATCCCCTTAGGAACGTCTTTTGAACTTCTTCGCCTTCTATTTCGGCGGTATCGCGTTGACTTTTCGCGCTTCGCCTTATATTTCGGCGGTATCAGCGTTGACTTTTCGCTGTAAGCTCTGCATTCCCTTGGGAACGACTTTTGAGCAGAAAACTTACGCTACGCTCCCTTAGGAACGGCTTTTTGTAGCTTCGTCGTGCTCTGCATCCCCTTAGGGATGACTTTCAAGCTTCTCCCTGTTTTTTCCTTTTTCCCTGCACTCGATGGTGCATGCTCAGTTTTTACATTTACATATTTGGGGGATTTTGCTCTCGTAGAGCTAAATAAGAAAAAGAGAAATTACATGCTATGGCCCCATTAAAAACCTTTCACCCCCTTTGGAAAGGAAAAGGGTACCATAGAAAAAAGAAAAAAAAAGATTACATCAAGTTAGACATAATATCGCTGAAGCTCATCCGCATTCCAAGATCTAGGAATGTCGTTGCCGTCCATATCCTTCAATCTGTAGGAACCGGGTCTTGACAAAGATGCTACCAGAAAAGGTCCTTCCCACTTGAGCTGTAACTTGCCTACTGTATCTGGGTTGGCTACTCTCCAAAATACCAAATGTCCTAGTTTAATGCTCTTTAGCCGAACTTTTCTATCACGCCATTTTATTGTTTCGGCTTGGTATTTATTGATATTCTCCACGGCCTGAAGCCTGATCCCTTCTATAGCATCTTTTGCCACAGAATAATCAGCTTCGTCTTCTGTTGAAGCCACTGTTCTTATTGATCCTGCCTTAGCTTCTTCTGGGGTGATTGCTTCATCACCAAGCAATAGTTTGAATGGTGTAAAACCTATTGACCTTGATATTGTTGTGTTGTGGCTCCACACCACTTTGATCAATTCATCTAGCCACTTTCCTCTAGGCTGATTGAAGATTAACTTCATTGTTCCTGTCATTATAATGCCATTGGCTCTTTCAACAAGTCCATTTGACTCCGGATGTCTGATCGATGCAAAATGAATCTTCATGCCAATTTGTTCACAGAATCCCTTGAAAGCTTCAGCATCAAACTGTGTTCCATTGTCTACAGTAATAGCCTTCGGTACTCCGAAGCGACAAACAACGTTTTGCCAAAAAGAATTTCTGGACAGTGATTAAAGTTATTGTGGCTAAAGGCTTCGCCTCAATCCACTTGGAAAAATACTCTACCGCCACCATAACATATTTTAGATTTCCTTGTGCTGGTGGAAGTGGACCTAGCAAATCGAGGCCCCACCTTTGCAACGGCCAAGTGGGCTGTATTAATTGAGTGAGGGATGAAGGTTGCTTCTGGTCTCTTGCACATTTTTGACAACCTTCACATTTTTGGACTATTCTGCTGCATCCGAAGCTGCCTTCGGCCAATAAAATCCTTGTCGAAAAACTTTTCCCAACAAGGGCCTAGATCCAATATGAGATCCACACAGACCTGCATGTACCTCTTTCATTAATTCCACACCTTCAGTTCTTGATAAACACTTAAGGAGTGGTGAACAAACTCCATGTTTATACAATTCCCCTTCTATTAACACATATGGTCTTGTTCTTGCCTCCATTCTCTTGTTATAAGCTTTGTCACTTGAAAGACAATTGCCTTGGAGGAAAGATATTATTTCAGTTCTCCAGTCTTCACTATGTACTGGAGAAATAGTAAGCATTGCTCTCTCCATGAGCTCAACTGAAGGTGCTTTTATTGTTTCAAAAAATACTTCGGAGGGTAGTGCGAGCCCCTGAGCCCCTGATTTGGCTAGCAAATCTGCATGCTCATTTTCACCTCTTGGAATATTCTTGACGGAAAAACCTTCGAAGGAAGCTTCCAGCCTTCGAACTGCATCTAGATATTTTTCAAGCTTCGGATCTCGTGCCTTGCTGCTTTTATCCACATGGCCAGCAATAACTTGAGAATCAGTCTTTAGGATGGCCCTTCTTATTCCCATTGCCCTTAGTTTCTGAAGCCCCAATAGAAGTGCTTCGTACTCAGCAATAGTATTTGTGCAACTGAAATCTAGTTTTACTGCATAACATGTTTTGACATTCGAAGGTGCCACTAGGACCGCAGCTGCTCCTGCACCGAAGGCTCCCTAAGAACCATCGCAAAACACTGTCCAAGCTTCGGCATCTTTGCTTGTCCCTTCTTCATGAGCCCCTGGCGTCCAATCAGCGATAAAATCTGCTAGCGCTTGAGATTGAATTGAAGATCTGTGCACGTAGTCAATAGTGAATTCATTAAGCTCCACGACCCATTTGCCAATCCTTCCAGTAGCTTCTCTATTCCTCATGATATCCTTCAGGGGTTGTGATGAAGGAACAATTATGTGATATGCTTGAAAATAATGCCGAAGCTTCTTGGATGCCATTAACACAGCATACAACACCTTCTCCAATTTTGTATAGTTTTTATTTGATAAACTTAAAACTTTAGAAACAAAGAATACTGGGACTTGCTTTTTAGTTTGTCCTTTGAACTTCTCTTGTACAAGTGCCACACTCACTGCAGAGTGCGAAGCTGCCACATACAATAGCAATGGAGCCCCTAGCACGGGTGGAGTTAATGTTGTTAAATCGATCAGATATTGCTTCAGCTCTTCGAAAGCTTTCTGTTGAGTTGGGCCCATTGAAAAACTTCAGCTGACTTTAGTACTTCAAAGAATGGTAAATTTCTTTCTGCTGATCTAGATATAAATCGGTTCAAAGATGCCAGTCTTCCTGTCAACCGTTGGGCCCCCTACTTTGTGCTTGGTGGCTCCATTCGAAGGATAGATTTGATCTTGCTTGGGTTGGCTTCGATCCCCTTCATTGAAACTAAACAGCCAAGGAACTTGCCCTTCTTTACTCCGAAGACACATTTTTCTGGATTTAATTTCAGGCCAGCTTGCCTAAAATTAGCAAATGTTTCCTGTAGATCAGTAATGTGGTTTTCTTGCTTCGTGCTCTTCACTATAATGTCATCAACATATGTTAGCACATTCCTGCCTATCTGAGAGTGAAGGACCTTGGCTGTCATCCTGCTGAAGCTTCCCCCAGCATTCTTGAGCCCCTCAGGCATCCAAAGATAACAATATGTACCACTAGGGGTTATGAAGCTGGTCTTTGGCTCATCTTCCTTCTTCATCCAGATTCGGTGGTATCCTGAATAACAATCTAGCAGACTCATGAGCTTTGATGAAGCTGCTGCATCTACTAGAGAATCTATTTTTGGTAATGGGAACTCATCCTTTGGACAAGCCTTGTTCAGATCAGTAAAATCAATGCACATTCTCCATTTACCATTGGCCTTTTTTAGCATAACAGTGTTGGCTAGCCATTCTGGGTATTTCACTTCTCTGATGACACTAGCACTGAGAAGTCTTTTTACTTTGTTCCGAGCACCTTTGGCTTTATCGTCAGACATTTTCCGAAGCTTTTGTTTCCTGGGTCGGAAGGATGGATCGACATTGAGTGAATGTTCAATGGTGTCCCTGTTGACACCACAGAGATCGTTGGCTGACCATGCAAAAACATCTTTGTTGTTGAATAAAAACCTTATCAAGGTTTTCTCCTACTCTTCAGATAATTGGGATCCCAGCAATACCTTCTGCTCTGCTATATCTTCACATAGAAGCATGGGCTTCGGCTGATCAGCCGAAGCAACCTTCTCTCTTCTATACTTATACTGTTGACAAGCTTCGGCTCCATCTATGTTGTGGATTGCTTTTGAGTCTGTCCAATTTCCTTCAGCCTTTTTGGCAGCCTCCTGACTTCCATGAATAGCAATGGGCCCTTGATCTGAAGGTATCTTCATGCATAAATATGCTGGATGAAGAATTGCTTCGAATGCATTGAGTGTTCCATGACCAATGATTGCATTGTAAGGATATTCCATGTCAACAATATCAAACACAACCTGTTTAGTTCTTGTATTGTGGACAAATCCGAAGGTCACTGACATTGTGATCTTGCCAAGTGCTACAATCTGCCTTCCTCCGAAACCACAGAGAGGGTGTGTGGCATCATGGATCGTATCCTCTGGCTCTTGCATCTGTCTGAAGGCCTTAGTAAATATGATATCCGCTGCACTGCCTGTATCGACTAGAACATTGTGGACTAGAAATCCCTTGATGCACAAGATATGACCATAGCATCATTATGAGGGTAATCTTTGAGCTGAAGGTCCTCTTGGGAGAAGGTAATTGGGATGTGAGACCATTTTGACTTGATGAAGGGTCCTTGCACCT
This sequence comes from Zea luxurians, assembly GCA_029449295.1. Lineage (NCBI taxonomy): Eukaryota > Viridiplantae > Streptophyta > Magnoliopsida > Poales > Poaceae > Zea > Zea luxurians. The sequence continues at coordinate 52,650,540 of JAOPSE010000014.1, read as the reverse complement.
CAACATGCTGTACCCTTCTCTGGGCCTCCTTCTTCTGCTTCTTGTTGGCTGGCTCTGAGCATGAACCGCATATTATCGGGAGCACTAGCTTTGTAGCCGAAGCAGCTTCAGCTTGGTTGTTGAACGAAGCCATCAGCTCAAAAAGTGGACGTGAGTTCACCGGAGGTGGGCGCCAATGTTGGGGACTTGCTCTCAAATGCTTTGAATTAAGAACAAGGCAACATAAAATGTTAAGTGTTAATTCCCTTCACCCATTGAATCATTATTTCCTCAAGGGTATAATGATCCTCGAACGAAGGTCATGAACAAAAGTCCACGAAGGTTACACCTTCGTGATTGAGGTTATGAAATAGAAGATAAAATATATGAAATGTGAAACATGAAAGAATAATATATCAAAACACATAAACTTATTCATATCTTTCATCATATAGACCTAAATATTAAAACATAACATTTAATCACATTTATACCTTCATCTCGGTGGAAGGCAATAATCCGAGTGTCACGTGCAAGTGATTACAAGATTCCGTGAACAGTACGGGGGTATTGTTCATCTATTTAAAGGCACAGGGCGCAGCCTATGATAAATTACATTCATGCCCTTTACAAATGCTTACAATCATAATGCAAGCTATGGCGGGTCGATTGGTCATTTCATCTTTAAGTCGGTTCACTCCTTCATCTTGAGACATGTCACTATTGAAAGGGAAATGTGCCCTTGGGCCATTTCTAAGTATTTTGGTGATTTAGTGTCCAACACAAGTGCTTAAATGTGAATTTATGCTCATGGATGGACAAAGTGCAAATCAAGAGTAAAGGTATGTTTCTAAGCCTTAGTACATTGTTTTGAAGACTAATGTATTGTGTCTAAGTGCTTGAAACAGGAGAAATCGAGTCAGAGAAAAGTTGGCTGTGTACAGCCAAAAGGCTGTTCGGTCTGGAGCACCGGACTGTCCGGTGGTACACCGGACAGTGTCCGGTGCGCCAGACTGACTCGGCGTGAAGTGGCCGCTCTCGGGAATTCGCCGACGGCGTACGGCTAAAATTCACCGGACTGTCCGGTGTGCACCGGACTGTCCGGTGAGCCAACGGTCGGCCGGGCCAACGGTCGGCCGCGGGATATGCGCGCGACACGTGGCCGGGCCAACGGTCAGAAGGGGGCACCGGACTGTCCGGTGTGCACCGGACTTGTCCGGTGCGCCAACGGCTCCCTGATCTGCAACGGTCGGCAGCGCCATTTTAGGAAGGAAATCGGGCACCGGATAGTGTCCGGTGTGCACCGGACTGTCCGGTGCACCCGACGACAGAAGGCAAGATTGGCCTTCCAGATTTGCTCTCAACGGCTATAAAAGGGGCCCCTAGGCACATGGAGAAGAAAAAAAAAGCAACCTTAGAGCATTCTTGATCATCCACACTCAGTCTTTGCGCATTCGTTTGTCATTCTCAGTGATTCGAGCTCCGTACTAGTGAGAACTTTGAGATAGTCTTTTGAGCTCGATTCTTGGTCGTGTGTGTGCGCATTTTGCTGTGGATTTGTGTGTGTTGCTTTCCTCCCTTATTCTGAATTTCTTGTGAATCTCAAGTGTAAGAGCGAGAGGCTCCAAGTTGTGGAGATTCCTCGCAAACGGGATATTGAAAGGCAAAACAAAACACCGTGGTATTCAAGTTGGTCTTTGGACCGCTTGAGAGGGGTTGATTGCAACCCTCGTCCGTTGGGACGCCACAACGTGGAGTAGGCAAGCGTTGGTCTTGGCCGAACCACGGGATAAACCACTGTGTCATCTCTGTGTTTGATCTCTTGTGGTATTGTGTTTTGTTGAGACTCCTCTCTAGCCACTTGGTGATTATTGTGCTAACACTTAACAAGTTTTTGTGGCTATAAGTTTAAGTTTCACAGGATCACCTATTCACCCCCCCCTCTAGGTGCTCTCAATTGGTATCAAAGCCGTTCTCTTCAAGAAAGGGACTAACCGCCCGAAGAGATGGATCCTAAGGGGAAGGGAATCGTGATCAACGACAAGGAGAAGGAGTCCTTCGTCAACGAGCCAAAGGACGACAAGACTACCGACTCAGGCTCGGGGCACAGACGCAAAGAAGGGAAGAAGAAGAAGACAAGACGCATCAAGGAGATCATCTACTACGACAGCGACGAATCTTCCTCTTCCCAAAAGGACGACGACAACGACTACAAAAAGACGGTCAATTCGAACTTTTCATTTGATTATTCTCGTATTCAACATAGTTCGAATTTGCATTTGCTTTCCATTCCTCTTGGCAAACCTCCACACTTCGATGGGGAGGACTACGGATTTTGGAGTCACAAAATGCGTAGTCACTTATTCTCTCTCCATCCAAGCATTTGGGAGATTGTAGAGAATGGAATGAAGTTTGATAGCTCGGATAACTCTATGCTCATAAATGAACAAATCCATAGAAATGCACAAGCTACTACTGTTCTCTTAGCATCCTTTTGCAGGGAAGAGTACAACAAGGTGAGCGGCTTGGACAATGCCAAGCAAATATGGGACACCCTCAAGATCTCTCACGAGGGGAATGACATCACCATGCTCACCAAAATGGAGTTGGTGGAGGGCGAGCTTGGACGATTCGCCATGATAAGGGGAGAGGAGCCAACCCAAACGTACAACCGGCTCAAGACCCTCATCAACAAAATAAGGAACTACGGAAGCACGCGATGGACGGACCACGACGTCGTCCGCCTAATGCTAAGGTCCTTTACCGTTCTTGATCCTCATCTCATGAACAATATTCGTGAGAATCCCAGGTACACGATGATGACGCCCGAGGAGGTACTCGGAAAATTCGTAAGCGGGCGGATGATGATCAAGGAGGCGAGATACGTCGACGACGCGTTGAACGGTCCAATCCACGGGCCTCAACCCATCGCTCTCAAGGCAACAAGGAGCAAGGAGCCGCTACCCAGCAAGGTGGCGCAAGTTGAGGCGGCCGGGCTCAATGATGAAGAGATGGCTCTCATCATCAAGAGATTCAAGACAGCACTAAATGGTCGCAAGGGGCAACCAAGGAAGACTAAGACAAAGGGGAAGCGCTCATGCTTCAAATGTGGTAAGGTTGGTCATTTTATTGCTAACTGTCCCGAAAATGATAGTGACCAGGAGCAAGGGAAAAATGGGAAGAGAGAGAACAAGAAGGTTTACAAGAAGGCCAAAGGCGAAGCACACCTTGGAAAGGAGTGGGATTCGGATTGCTCTTCGTCCGACTCCGACGACGAAGGACTCGCCGCCACTGCCTTCAACAAATCAGCCCTCTTCCCAAACGAGCATCACACTTGCCTCATGGCAAGGGAGAAGAAGGTAATCAATCATAATGCTAATACTTATGATTCTTCTAGTGATGATGAGTCTAGTGAGGATGAAATAGATTACTCCAGTTTATTCAAGGGATTGGATAGAACTAAGATAGCTAAGATTAATGAATTAATTGATGCCTTGAATGAAAAGGATAGAATCTTAGAGAAACAAGAAGATCTTTTATATGAAGAGCATGATAAATTTGTTAGTGCACAAAATTCACTTGCTCTAGAAGTTAAAAGAAATGGAATGCTTTCTTGTGAACTGTCTACTTGTAACGAAATCATTTCTTCTTTAAAAGGTGAAATTAATGATTTAAATGCTAAGCTAGAAGTAGCAAGTAAATCTAACTCTTGTGTTGAACATGTTGAAATTTGCACTAAGTGTAAGGATGTTGATATTAATGCTTGTTGTGAACACTTAGTTTCAATTTCAAAACTAAATGATGAAGTGGCTAGTCTTAGTGCCCAACTTAAGACTAGCAAGAATGAATTTGATAAGCTGAAATTTGCAAGGGATGCCTACACGATTGGTAGACACCCCTCAATTAAGGATGGACTTGGCTACAAGAGGGAAGCCAAGGACTTGACAAGCCATAAGGCTCCTATCTCCGCCAAGGAGAAAGGGAAGGCTCCTATGGTTAGTAGTACTAAAAAGAACCATGCTTTTATGTATCATGATAGGAGTTATAATGCTTATAATGATTTTGACTCTCATGCCATGTTTGCTTCTAGTTCTTCCTATATGCATGGTAGAAATATGTCTAGGAGAAATGCTATTCATCATGTGCCCAGAAAGAATATTATTCATGCTCCTAGGAAAGTAGTGAATGAACCTTCTACAATTTATTGTGCTTTAAATGCTTCCTTTGCTATTTGTAGAAAGGATAGGAAAATAGTTGCTAGGAAGTTAGGGGCAAAATGCAAGGGAGACAAAACTTGCATTTGGGTCCCTAAGGATATTTGCACTAACCTTATAGGACCCAACATGAGTTGGGTACCTAAGACCCAAGCCTAAATTTGCCTTGCAGGTTTATGCATCCGGGGGTTCAAGCTGGATTATCGACAGCGGATGCACAAACCATATGACGGGGGAGAAGAAGATGTTCACCTCCTACGTCAAAAATAAGGATTCCCAAGATTCAATTATATTCGGTGATGGGAATCAAGGCAAGGTAAAAGGGTTAGGTAAAATTGCAATTTCTAATGAACACTCAATCTCCAATGTGTTTTTAGTTGAGTCTCTTGGTTACAATTTGCTATCTGTTAGTCAACTATGCAATATGGGATATAATTGTCTTTTTACAAATGTAGATGTGTCTGTCATTAGAAGAAGTGATGGTTCACTAGCCTTTAAGGGTGTACTAGACGGCAAGCTTTACTTAGTTGATTTTGCAAAAGAAGAGGCCGGTCTAGATGCATGCTTAATGGCTAAGACTTGCATGGGCTGGCTGTGGCATCGCCGCTTAGCACATGTGGGGATGAAGAACCTCCACAAGCTTCTAAAGGGAGAACACGTGATAGGTCTAACCAATGTTCATTTCGAAAAAGATAGACCTTGTGCAGCTTGTCAAGCAGGGAAACAGGTAGGAGGCACTCATCACACCAAAAATGTGATGACAACATCAAGACCCCTGGAGCTGCTACATATGGATCTCTTCGGACCCGTCGCCTATCTGAGCATAGGAGGAAGTAAGTATGGTCTAGTTATTGTTGATGATTTTTCCCGCTTCACTTGGGTGTTCTTTTTGCAGGATAAGTCTGAAACCCAAGGGACCCTCAAGCGCTTTCTAAGGAGAGCTCAAAATGAGTTTGAGCTCAAGGTGAAGAAGATAAGGAGCGACAACGGGTCCGAATTCAAGAACCTTCAAGTGGAGGAGTTTCTTGAGGAGGAAGGGATCAAGCACGAGTTCTCCGCTCCCTACACACCTCAGCAAAATGGTGTGGTAGAGAGGAAGAACAGGACGCTAATCGATATGGCGAGGACGATGCTTGGAGAATTCAAGACCTCCGAGTGCTTTTGGTCGGAAGCTGTGAACACGGCTTGCCACGCCATCAACAGGGTCTACCTTCATCGCCTCCTCAAGAAGACTTCGTATGAGCTACTAACCGGTAACAAACCCAATGTATCGTACTTTCGTGTATTTGGGAGCAAATGCTACATTCTAGTGAAGAAGGGTAGAAATTCTAAGTTTGCTCCCAAAGCTGTAGAAGGGTTTTTATTAGGTTATGATTCAAATACAAAGGCGTATAGGGTCTTCAACAAATCATCGGGTTTGGTTGAAGTCTCTAGCGACGTTGTATTTGATGAGACTAATGGCTCTTCAAGAGAGCAAGTTGTTGATTGTGATGATGTAGATGAAGAAGATGTTCCGACGGCCGCTATACGAACCATGGCGATTGGAGAAGTGCGGCCACAGGAACAAGATGAACGAGATCAACCTTCTTCCTCAACAACGGTGCATCCCCCAACTCAAGACGATGAACAGGTTCATCAAAAGGAGGCGTGTGATCAAGGGGGAGCACAAGATGATCACGTAATGGAGGAAGAAGCGCAACCGGCACCCCCAACCCAAGTTCGAGCGGTGATTCAAAGGGATCATCCCGTCGACCAAATTTTGGGTGACATTAGCAAGGGAGTAACTACTCGATCTCGATTAGTTAATTTTTGTGAGCATTACTCCTTTGTCTCTTCTATTGAGCCTTTCAGGGTAGAGGAGGCCTTGCTAGATCCGGATTGGGTATTGGCCATGCAGGAGGAACTCAACAACTTCAAGCGCAATGAAGTTTGGACACTAGTGCCTCGTCCCAAGCAAAATGTTGTTGGAACCAAGTGGGTGTTCCGCAACAAACAGGACGAGCACGGGGTGGTGACGAGGAACAAGGCTCGACTTGTGGCAAAAGGTTATGCCCAAGTCGCAGGTTTGGACTTTGAGGAGACTTTTGCTCCTGTGGCTAGGCTAGAATCAATTCGTATCTTGCAAGCATATGCCGCTCACCATTCTTTCAGGTTGTTCCAAATGGATGTGAAGAGCGCTTTCCTCAACGGGCCAATCAAGGAGGAGGTGTACGTGGAGCAACCCCCTGGCTTCGAGGATGAACGGTACCCCGACCACGTGTGTAAGCTCTCTAAGGCGCTCTATGGACTTAAGCAAGCCCCAAGAGCATGGTATGAATGCCTTAGAGACTTTTTAATTGCTAATGCTTTCAAGGTTGGGAAAGCCGATCCAACTCTTTTTACAAAGACATGTGATGGTGATTTGTTTGTGTGCCAAATTTATGTCGATGACATAATATTTGGTTCTACTAACCAAAAGTCTTGTGAAGAGTTTAGCAGGGTAATGACGCAGAAATTCGAGATGTCGATGATGGGCGAGTTGAACTACTTCCTTGGGTTCCAAGTGAAGCAACTCAAGGACGGCACCTTCATCTCCCAAACGAAGTACACGCAAGATCTACTAAAGCGGTTTGGGATGAAGGACGCCAAGCCCGCAAAGACTCCGATGGGAACCGACGGACACACCGATCTCAACAAAGGAGGTAAGTCCGTTGATCAAAAAGCATACCGGTCAATGATAGGGTCTTTACTTTATTTATGTGCTAGTAGACCGGATATTATGCTTAGCGTATGCATGTGTGCTAGATTTCAATCCGATCCTAAGGAGTGTCACTTAGTGGCAGTGAAGCGAATTCTTAGATATTTGGCTGCTACGCCTTGCTTTGGGCTCTGGTATCCAAAAGGGTCTACCTTTGACTTGGTTGGATACTCAGACTCTGACTATGCTGGATGTAAGGTCGATAGGAAGAGTACATCAGGGACGTGCCAATTCTTAGGAAGGTCCCTGGTGTCGTGGAACTCTAAGAAACAAACCTCCGTTGCCCTATCCACCGCTGAGGCCGAGTATGTTGCCGCAGGACAGTGTTGCGCGCAACTACTTTGGATGAGGCAAACCCTCCGGGACTTTGGCTACAATCTGAGCAAAGTCCCACTCCTATGTGACAATGAGAGTGCTATCCGCATGGCGGAAAATCCTATTGAACACAGCCGCACAAAGCACATAGACATCCGGCATCACTTTTTGAGAGACCACCAGCAAAAGGGAGATATCGAAGTGTTTCATGTTAGCACCGAGAACCAGCTAGCCGATATCTTTACCAAGCCTCTAGATGAGAAGACCTTTTGCAGGTTGCGTAGTGAGCTAAATGTCTTAGATTCGCGGAACTTGGATTGAATTGTAGCATACATGTATTTATGCTTTTGATCATGTTCCTTTTTGCATTTTGTTGTTAAGTATGGTGCTCAAGTTGTACAAACACTCCCTGGACCTCACAAGTCCGTTGCAAAGTGATGCACAGTTTTAGGGGGAGATGTGTTACAACTTGACCCTTTGAGACTAACCATATGCTTGAGTTTGCTTGTTTTAGTCTCAAAAGAGAACTGAAAGGGAAAAGGTGGACTTGGACCATGAAAGACTTCCACTGCACTCCGATGAGAGGGTAACTTATTCCAAGTTCATCTAATGAACTCTTATTGTCATTTGCTATTAATTGAAGATTTTGGTGAGGCAATGGGGTTATAGAGCCAAGATTGATCCCGTTTTGGTGTTTGATGCCAAAGGGGGAGAAAATAAAGGCCAAAGTGATAAATGGATCAGCTACCACTTGAGAGATTTTGAAAATAGTAGAATAGAGCTTTTGGTTTGTCAAAACTCTTTTGTTGTCTCTCTTGTCAAAAGTTGGTTTCTTATGGGGAGAAGTATTGATTATGGGAAAAAGAGGGAGTTTTTGAAATCTTTGATCAATCTCTTTTGGAATGACTCTCTTTATGCTTCAAAATGTGTGTTTGAATTAGAGATAGAGAATTGAGTTTGATTTGCAAAAACAAACCAAGTGGTGGCAAAGGATGATCCATATATGCCAAAATTGAATCAAAATAAATTTGAGTTTTATTTGAAGTGATATTGCACTTGTTCTAGTTGCTTTATGTTGTGTTGGCATAAATCACCAAAAAGGGGGAGATTGAAAGGAAAATGTGCCCTTGGGCCATTTCTAAGTATTTTGGTGATTTAGTGTCCAACACAAGTGCTTAAATGTGAATTTATGCTCATGGATGGACAAAGTGCAAATCAAGAGTAAAGGTATGTTTCTAAGCCTTAGTACATTGTTTTGAAGACTAATGTATTGTGTCTAAGTGCTTGAAACAGGAGAAATCGAGTCAGAGAAAAGTTGGCTGTGTACAGCCAAAAGGCTGTTCGGTCTGGAGCACCGGACTGTCCGGTGGTACACCGGACTGTCCGGTGGTACACCGGACAGTGTCCGGTGCGCCAGACTGACTCGGCGTGAAGTGGCCGCTCTCGGGAATTCGCCGACGGCGTACGGCTAAAATTCACCGGACTGTCCGGTGTGCACCGGACTGTCCGGTGAGCCAACGGTCGGCCGGGCCAACGGTCGGCCGCGGGATATGCGCGCGACACGTGGCCGGGCCAACGGTCGGAAGGGGGCACCGGACTGTCCGGTGTGCACCGGACTTGTCCGGTGCGCCAACGGCTCCCAGATCTGCAACGGTTGGCAGCGCCATTTTAGGAAGGAAATCGGGCACCGGACAGTGTCCGGTGTGCACCGGACTGTCCGGTGCACCCGACGACAGAAGGCAAGATTGGCCTTCCAGATTTGCTCTCAACGGCTCCTAGCTGCCTTGGGGCTATAAAAGGGGCCCCTAGGCACATGGAGAAGAAAAAAAAAAGCAACCTTAGAGCATTCTTGATCATCCACACTCAGTCTTTGCGCATTCGTTTGTCATTCTCAGTGATTCGAGCTCCGTACTAGTGAGAACTTTGAGATAGTCTTTTGAGCTCGATTCTTGGCCGTGTGTGTGCGCATTTTGCTATGGATTTGTGTGTGTTGCTTTCCTCCCTTATTCTGAATTTCTTGTGAATCTCAAGTGTAAGGGCGAGAGGCTCCAAGTTGTGGAGATTCCTCACAAACGGGATATTGAAAGGCAAAACAAAACACCGTGGTATTCAAGTTGGTCTTTGGACCGCTTGAGAGGGGTTGATTGCAACCCTCGTCCGTTGGGACGCCACAACGTGGAGTAGGCAAGCGTTGGTCTTGGCCGAACCACGGGATAAACCACTGTGTCATCTCTGTGTTTGATCTCTTGTGGTATTGTGTTTTGTTGAGACTCCTCTCTAGCCACTTGGTGATTATTGTGCTAACACTTAACAAGTTTTTGTGGCTATAAGTTTAAGTTTCACAGGATCACCTATTCACCCCCCCCCCCTCTAGGTGCTCTCAACTATGCCGAAGCTTTATGGATGATAGCTTCGGCACTGCTTTTGAGAGGATCTGCCGAAGGTGTTTCTTCTTACAGGATCTTCGGCAACGAAGCATACCCCCAATAGGGGCCTTCGATCTTGTTCATCTTGAGCAAGATGACACACTTCTTCAGAAGCTTTGCTGATCTTCCTTTGAAGATCAGCCAGCCGTGCCATCTTCTCCTTCTTCCTTTGTACTTACTGATGGATTATTTCCATGTCCCTGATCTCTTGGTCCAACTCCTCCTCCTGGAGTGTTGGACTAGTAGCCTTCCTCTTCTGGCTGCGGGCTTCTCGGAGAGAAAGAGTTTCCTAGTTTGGGTCCAGTGGCTGCAGTGCAGCAGCCCCTGTCGCTGAATCTTTCTTCGGCGGCATGACGAAGGTTAGTGCTTGCCGAAGGTGGTCGAAAAGGGTTCACCGGAGGTGGGCGCCAATGTTGGGGACTTGTTCTCAAATGCTATGAGTTAAGAACAAGGCAACATAGAATGTTAAACGTTAATGCCCTTCGTCCTTCAAAGCATTATTTCCCTTAGGATATAATGATCTTCAGACAAAGGTTATGAAGGACATACCTTCATAAATGCAATATATGTTAATAGAAGAAGAAGCATATAAAATATAAGAAACAGTGTGAACAATCATATGATGTTATTAATTCATTTTCACTATATTATCTTGGTAAGGCAAAAACAATATTGAATTACAAATGTACCTTTGGCTTGACAGAAGGTAAAAGTACGGGCGTGACGCAGAAGTGAATACCAGTCAGCGTGAACAGTACAGGGGGTACTGTTCATCTATTTATAGACACAGGACGCAACCTGTGAGAAATTACATTCATGCCCTTTACATTTATTATTGACTTATAGACAATTCTATGAGGACTAGATAGCCTTTTCCCCTTTAAGTCGGTTCCTTTTTCCGCCATTTAGCCGAAACTCCCCTGCGCGTAGCTTCGGAGCAACTCCAACCTCCGTCACGATCATGCTTTTTACATCGTACATGCTTTTAGCCTGAGTTCGAAGGTACCTGTTCATATGTCACACTTGGAAGATATTGTTAAATCACGTTTTTGAGGACCTTCAGAGGACGAAGGCCCCCAACACCTTACATTGCTAGATTTATCTAGTCAATGGCAAAAACAAATACAGAGAAGATTACTAAGGAGATACTAGAGGGCCTATCTGAAGATACTAGTGACAGTGATAGTTATGATGTGGAAAGTGGGGGCGAAGATTCTGAGGATCGTCCCTGGAGACCAAGTCATTCGATTTTCGGAAAATCGACCATCAAACAAAGTCATCTTGAGAACATGAGAGGAAGATACTTTTGGGATATGTCTATTGTAAGGGTTGGCGGAGACAACAATGTCCCTTCCCCTGAAGAAAATGAAGTTGTGATTTACCAAAGCTTCTTCAAGGCTGGACTTCGGTTCCCTTTGAGCAAGTTTGTAGTTGAAGTGCTGAAAACCTACCAAATCTTCCTTCATCAGATGACCCCCGAAGCCATATTAAGGATGGGAGTCTTCGTCTAGGCAGTAAGAAGCCAAGGGCTAGAGCCAAGCGTGAAGTGCTTCTGCAGCATGCACGAACTTCTGTATGAGACGAAGGCCATGGGTAAAGAACAATATCACAACAACTTTGGTTGTTATGGATTTATCGCCCGTCCCAACGCAAGCCACCCAGTGCCAACATTTTGGAAGAGATGGCCCAGAACTTGGATGGAAGAATGGTTTTATGTGAAGAACAACTTGACAGCGAGGGTGGACATCAAGGAGGTTATCATGCGCCCCATATGGTCCTGCTTCGGTCTCCGAAAGCCGAAGGTCGAAATTGATGACGCCGCCGAAGCGTGTCAGAAGGTGTTGGGGGAATGCTTCGTAGCCGAAGATCCTAAAAGAGGAAAACACCTTCGGCAGATCCTTTTAGAAGCAGCACCGAAGTTATCACCGGTAGAGCTTCGGCACAGTGACAAATCTCAAGACGAAGGGGCAAACCGACTTAAAGATGAAATGACTCAAAGACCCATGATGTTTTGTATCAGTATTGTAATTGATTATAAAGGGCATAAATGTAATTTCACATAGGCTATGTCCTGTGCCTATAAATAGATGAACAGTACCCCTGTACTGTTCAGGCAATCTTGTAATTGCTGACGCATCACACTGGAATTATTGTTTTCCGTCAAGGAAAAGGTATAAATGTACCTAAATATTATGTTTTAATATTCAGATCCATATAATGAAATATATGAATAATGTTATCAGTTTCTGACATATGTTTTACATGTTATACTTCATTTTACATTGTTGTATAAGTCTAATCACGAAGGTATGACCTTCATGATATTTTGCCCGCGACCTTCGTCCGATGTTCATTAAATCCTTGAGGAGATAATGCTTCGGCGGACGAAGGGCATTAACATTTAACATTTTTTTATGTTGCCTTGTTCTTAATTCATAGCATTTGAGAAAAAGTCCCCAACATTGGCGCCCACCTCCTATGAACTCACTTCCACTTTCTAAGTTAATCGCTTCGTTCAACAACCAAGCTGGAGCTGCTTCGGCTACGAAGCTGGTGCTCCCGATAACAGGCGGATCATGCTCAGAACCGGCCAACAAGAAGCAGAAGAAGGAGGTACAGAGAAGGGTACAGCATGTCGGGGTGCAGGGACCCTTCATCAAGTCAAGATGGTCTCACATCCCAATTACCTTCTCCCAAGAGGACCTTCAGCTCAAGGATTATCCTCACAATGATGCTATGGTTATTTCTTGTGTTATCAAAGGTTTTCTGGTCCACAATGTTCTAGTTGATACAGGCAGTGCAGCGGATATTATATTTGCTAAGGCCTTCAGACAAATGCAAGAGCCAGAAGATAAGATTCATGATGCTACACACCCTCTCTTTGGCTTTGGAGTAAGATAGATTGTAGCACTAGGCAAGATCACGATGCCAGTGACCTTCGGATTTGTTAACAACACCAGAACTGAGCAAGTTGTGTTTGATATTGTCGACATGGAGTACCCCTACAATGCAATCATTGGTCATGGAACACTCAATGCTTTCAAAGCAATTCTTCATCCAGCATATCTTTGCATGAAGATACCTTCGGGTCAAGGACCTATTGCTATTCATGGGAGTCAGGAAGCTGCCAGAAAAGCTGAAGGGAACTGGACAGATTCAAAGGCAATCCATAATATAGATGGAGCCGAAGCTTGTGAGCAGTACAAGTATAGAAGGGAAAAGGCTGCTTCGGCCGATCAGCCGAAGCCCATGCTTTTATGTGAAGATATCGTAGAGCAGAAGGTGCTGCTGGGACCTCAATTGTCTGAAGAACAGGAGAAAACCCTGATAAGGTTTTTGTTCAACAACAAAGATGTCTTTGCATGGTCAGCCAATGATCTCTGTGGTGTTAACAGGGATGTCATTGAACACTCGCTCAATGTTGATCCATCCTTCAGACCCAGAAAGCAGAGGCTTCGGAAAATGTCTGATGACAAAGCCGAAGGTGCTCGGAATGAAGTGAAAAGACTTCTTAGCGCTGGATTCATCAGAGAAGTGAAATACCTAGAATGGCTAGCCAACACTGTTATGGTGAAGAAGGCCAATGGTAAATGGAGGATGTGTATTGATTTTACTGATCTCAACAAGGCTTGTCCGAAGGATGAGTTTCCATTGCCAAGGATAGATTCTCTAGTAGACGCAGCAGCTTCGTCAGAGCTTATGAGTCTGCTAGATTGTTATTCAGGCTACCATCAAATTTGGATGAAGAAAGAGGATGAGCCAAAAACCAGCTTCATAACCCCTTGTGGAACATATTGTTATCTTCGGATGCCTGAGGGGCTCAAGAATGCTGGAGGAAGCTTCAGTAGAATGACAGCGAAGGTTCTTCATTCTCAGATAGGCAGAAATGTGCTAACCTATGTTGATGATATTATAGTAAAAAGCACGAAGCAAGAAAATCACATTACTGATCTGCAGGAGACATTCACTAATTTTAGACAAGCTGGTCTGAAGCTAAATCCAGAGAAGTGTGTCTTCGGAGTCAAGAAGGGGAAATTCCTTGGTTGTCTGGTTTCAACAAAAGGAATTGAAGCTAATCCAAATAAAATTGAAGCTATTCTTCGGATGGAGCCACCAAGCACAAAGAAGGGGGCTCAACGGCTGACAGGAAGACTGGCATCTCTGAATCGATTCATATCTAGATCAGCAGAGAGAAATTTACCATTCTTTGAAGTGCTGAAGTCAGCCGAAGTCTTTCAATGGGGATCAGCTCAGCAGAAAGCCTTCGAAGAGCTGAAGCAGTATCTCATAGATCTAACGACGCTAACTCCACCAGCGCCAGGGGCTCCTCTGTTGTTGTATGTGGCAGCTTCGCACTCAGCAGTGAGTGCGGCACTTGTCCAAGAAAAGCTTGAAGGACAAACCAAAAAGCAAGCCCCAATATACTTCGTCTCCGAAGTCCTCAGTCTATCAAAGAAGAACTATACGGAATTGGAGAAGGTGCTATATGCTGTCTTAATGGCCTCCAGGAAGCTACGACATTACTTTCAAGCATATCATATAATTGTTCCTTCATCATAACCTTTGAAGGATATCATGAGGAATAGAGAAGCTATTGGAAGAATTGGAAAGTGGGCTGCGGAACTCAACGAGTTCAGCATTGATTATGTGCATTGATCCTCAATACAGTCCCAGGCATTAGTAGACTTCATCGCTGATTGGACGCCAGGGGCTCAGGGAGAAGAAACAATTAAAGATGCCGAAGCTTGGACAGTATTCTACGACGGTTCTTGGGGAACCTTTGGGGTAGGAGCAGCTGCTGTGTTAGTTGCACCTTCCAAAATTAGAACTTGCTACGTAGTGAAACTTGATTTTAGCTGCACAAATAATATTGCTGAGTACGAAGCTTTGCTTTTGGGGCTTCGGAAGTTAAAGGCAATGGGGATTAGAAGGGCAATTCTTAAAACCAATTCCCAAGTTATTTCTGGTCATGTTGACAAGAGTTGTAAAGCAAGAGACCCGAAGCTTGAGAAATACTTGGACACGGTCCGAAGCATTGAAGCTTCCTTCGAAGGGTTTTCTGTCAAGAATATTCCTCAAGGAGAAAATGAACATGCTGATTTGCTAGCCAAGTCAGTGGCACAGGGGCTGCCCTTACCTTCGGAAGTATTTTTTGAAACAAAAAAAAGCACCTTCGGTGGAACTTCTTGAAAGAGCAGTGCTCAATATATCTCCTATTCATAGTGAAGATTGGAGAACTGAGATTATGTCTTTCCTCCAAGGTAATTTCCTTTCAGATGACCAAGCTTATAATAAGAGAATAGAGGCAAGAGCCCGACCATATGTCATAATAGAAGGGGAGCTATACAAGCATGGAGTTTGTTCTCCATTGCTCAAATGTTTATCCAGAGCTAAAGGTATAGAATTGATGAAGGAAATACACGCAGGCCTGTGTGGATCTCACATTGGATCTAGGCCCTTGCTGGGAAAAGTTTTTCGTCAAGGATTTTATTGGCCAAAGGCAGCTTCGGATGCAGTAGAATTAGTTCAAAAATGCGAAGGCTGTCAGAAATGCGCAAAAGATCAAAAACAGCCTTCGTCTATGACTCAGTTAATACAACCAACTTGGCCATTGCAAAGGTGGGGCCTTGATTTGTTAGGCCCGCTACCACCAACACAAGGAAATTTAAAATATGTTGTGGTGGCAGTAGAATATTTTTCTAAGTGGATTGAGGCGAAGCCTTTAGCCACAATAACTTCGGTTACCATTCAGAAATTTTTCTGGCAGAATATTGTTTGTCGCTTCGGAGTGCCGAAGGCCATTACTATGGATAACGGAACACGGTTTGATGCCGAAGCTTTTAAAGAGTTCTATGGGCAAATTGGCACGAAGATCCATTTTGCATCGGTTTGGCATCCAGAGTCAAATGGACTTGTCGAAAGAGCTAACAGCATCATAATGATGGGAATAATGAAATTAATCTTTAATCAGCCCAAAGGAAAATGGTCAGATGAATTAATTAAAGTGGTGTGGAGCCACAATACAATAGCATCAAGGTCAACAGACTTTACACCATTCAAGTTATTATTTGGTGACGAAGCAATAACTCCAAAAGAAGCAAAAGCGGGATCAATAAGAACAGTGGCTTCGGCAGAAGACGAAGCTGATTACTCTGTGGAGAAAGATGCTATAGAAGGGATCAGGCTTCAGGCTATGGAAAACATCAATAAATATCAAGCCGAAACAATAAAATGGCGTGATAGAAAGGTTCGGCTAAAGAACATTAAGCCAGGACATTTGGTGCTTCGGAGAGTGGCTAACCCAGATACAGTAGACAAGCTACAGCTGAAATGGGAAGGACCTTTTCTGGTAGTATCTTCGTCAAGAACTGGTTCTTATAGATTGAAGGATATGGACGGCAACGACATTCCTAGATCATGGAATGCGTATGAGCTTCGGCGATATTATGTCTAGCTTGATGTAATTTTTTCTGTTCTTTTGTATGGCACCCTTTTCCTTTCCAAAGGGGGAGAAAGGTTTTTAATGGGGCCATAGCATGTAATTCTCTTTTTCTTAGTTCAGCTCTATAAGAGCAATATCCCCCAAAGATGTAAATGTAAAAGCTGAGCACGCACCATCGTGTGCAAAGAAAAAAGAAAAGAAAATAGGGAGAAGCTCAAAAGACGTCCCTAAGGGGATGCAGAGCATGACGAAGCTACAAAAAAGTCGTTCCTAAGGGAGCGCAGCGTAAGTTTTCTGCTCAAAAGTCGTTCCTAAAGGAATGCAGAGCTTACAGCGAAAAATAAACGTTGATTCCGCCGAAGTAAAAGGCGAAGAAGCTCCTAAGGGAGGCTTAGAGCGAAAAATAAACGCTGATTCCGCCGAAGTAAAAGGCGAAGAAGCTCCCAAGGGAGGCTTACAGCGAAAAGTCAGCGCTGATACACCGGAAAGTAAACGGTGAAGCCGAAAAATAAACGGCAAAGAGACTGTGTCTATTCCTAAGGGAACGAAGACTATGGTTATAACTTCGGATATGTGTTTGGACATTCATTTGCATGATACATCACATCATAGCATTTGCATTCATAAACATTCATTTAGACATACGTACGATCATTATCATCATAACACAAGTAATCACTTCGGCTCTAAAGATCATGCTTCAGCAAAAGAGAGAAAAGAAGCAGTTTTTTTGCTTCGCTGCGTACGAAAAGAAGGGAAGGTGTTTTTTCACCTTCGGCTCAAAAATGATAATTTCGTCCACACCAAAGCACTTCATATATTGACGGAAAGGTAAGACTATATTACAAGGTATGGACATAGTTCACAGAATACAATTTAATTACATTTGTAAAAGTTATTACAGAAAGTTATTAGAATCTCTTCTACAGTCATTTATCTAAGCTTCATCAATATTCATTGAGCTTCAGCTTCAGCATTGTCATCCAGTAAAAGCTTCGGCGTCATCTTCTTACTCTTCAAGCTTTGGTTTCGGCTTCATCATCCTACACGAATTAAAGTATTATAAGCAAAATTCAATTTCGAAGGAAGAGGTAAGAACGAAGGTATGATTTTGCTACCGGCTTAAGATGACTCCGAGCTTCATCACCAGCTTTCTCTCGCCCACCCTTTGTCCATACCACCTTTATAAATTTATTTGCAATGCTTCGGGCGAGGCTGGGAATATCATCCAGAACTGCTTGTGATAGGCTGAAATTGGGTCTATTGATAATTTTTCCGTGCTCACAGCCAGATTTCAGGAACGCAGCAGCGGTGCCCCGAGAAGCTACTAGGGCACAGAAGTCACCATGTCCAGCAATAACATCATCGAGGTCATCAATCTCACCTTCGATGTGTTCGAAGGCTCCTGGTAGATCTTCAGCTGAAGGAGTAAATTTTTCACTGCTGGCCCCGACCGAATAAAATACCTTCTTCAGCCGTTGAACACATTGATTGCTGAATTCCAAACATTTGTTTTGAAGGCTTATCAATGATTTTTTCAAATCTAAACCCTTCTGGACTTCAGCCTCAAGTTTTTCATTAAGCTTCATTTTTTCCTGTTCGAAACTTTCTGACTGGCAGAGAAGCTTCGTATTCAGTTCTGTTATTTTAGCTTCGGCTTCTGCTAATAAGCCTTCAGTTGTCTGGAGTTCAAACTCTTTCTTCTCAAAAGCAGCTGATTGTGCTTTTATTTTGTTTTCTAAATTTTCAATTATAACCTCGAGCTTTTTATCTTCTAAATCCTGTTGCATCTTCAAAGCTTTGCTCAGTAGCATACTCTGTACACGAACGACCTTCGTTAGAAAACATTTTTGTTATGAAAAATAAAAAGTTAGAGAGAAATTGTTTACCTTGAAATTGGAATAAAACAAACTACCGACGATGTGCTGTCGTCGGTAGCGGCTAATATCGGCTTCGAGCTTCGGGAAACCGATACTCTTTGATAGAGTACCGATAACCTTCGCTCCGGCCTGATCCCGGATGCAGCCTAGCTTCTCATCATCAACACCCCCGAAGAGAACCGCCCCTGGCTGATAGCCGCAAGATATGGCATACTCTTTTAGTTCTTCTTTTTCAGCTTTCGTCAGTTCTTGCCCAATCAAGTTTTGAAAATTGAAAATTTCATCTTCTGATGTTTCTTTGGCAATTTCTTTCTTTTTCTCGGGTTCTGGGCCGAAGCTTCTTCGGTGGCCCCAGCAGCTTCTTCTGCGGCCATGTCTAGCAGAATTTTATCTATATCAGCAACCATGCTTTCTAAATTAATATCTTTGGCTCTAGTAGCTTCGGCATCTGTGGCCTCCGAAGGTGCAGCTTCAGTAGCTATTGAACTTTTAGCAGCTGGTGCCTTCGGAGCTGAAGCTCCTGGTGGTGTCTTTTCAATGACTTTTTTCACCGTGATGATTCTTTGCTTTTTTGCTCTAGCTGCTTCCTTCGATTTCGTGGGCTCCTTTTCCTTCTGAAAAAGCTTCATCAGTTGTGGCCCCAGTGGACTTAGCTTGATAGGCAAAGATTCA
Organism: Zea luxurians; assembly: GCA_029449295.1. NCBI lineage: Eukaryota > Viridiplantae > Streptophyta > Magnoliopsida > Poales > Poaceae > Zea > Zea luxurians. The sequence continues at coordinate 52,631,875 of JAOPSE010000014.1, read as the reverse complement.
GTCATTACCTTTAAAATTTCCTCTACTTCGGTAGTAGAGGGTGTTGCAGGAGTACCTTCTTCTTCGTCAATTGCTTTTTGCTTCGGAGTCGAAGCTTTTCTCTTCTTCGAAACACCTGTTTTCGGCTCAGACTCCGGCTTTTTCTTTTCGATTGTTCTTCATCGTCTTTGTTCAGAACATCAGCTACTCTTTTTCTCTTTTGGCCTTCAGCACCCTTATCTAGCCGCTCGTAGTTAGGATATTCAAAACCCAGGGCATCCATTACACGGTTTAGCCTTCGCTTTGGATGGGTGCCGAAGGCCGCAGTCATCAATTGGTCTTCTTTTTTAGAATAATTTCCGAGTATTTCATTACACATTACTTCGATTGTGTCCAGCCACTCTTGACAAGGCACTTTGAAAAGTTTCTTGAATTTGTAATGGTAGGGCAACCGAACAAGTTCCCATTTCTTCTTTTCCCCCTCTAGCTTTGGCATTTCCCACTCCTTCAAAGTCGGGAATACACTGAAGGCCAGAAATTCCTGCACCAAGTCCCTAGTGCCAATATGATCTGCAATCACTCTAAATTTAGCTAGAGCAATTTGACTTGGACCCCCTGGTAACATGTTGCACTGGGGTCGGGTCTCTCCGAAGATCAATTCTAACGGACTCTGGACCAACTTATCTTCATCTTCGTCAACTCTGACGTAGAACCACTCAGATTTCCATCCAGCTGGCCATTTGCTTCGGTAACTGATCACTGGAAACTTTGTAGTCTTGTGGTAAGCAAAGTTGTAGCAGCCAAAATTTTCATGAAGACCATCTCCTCTAGCCTTGGTCTGGTAGTGTAGTTCGTGCACTCGGCAGAAACCTTCAGCGAATGGTTCCACCCCCTGGCTTTGGAGAGCCCAGATATAAACATTTAGCCTAATGATAGAGTTAGGGGTTAGCTGATGAAGGTAGATCCCAAATTTCTTCAGCACATCAGCAATCATCTTGTTCAAAGGGAATCTTAAACCAGCTTTAAAAAGACTTTTGAAAACCACTACTTCATTCTTTCCTGGCTTCAGGATAGTTTCTTTTCCACCAAAACGAATCAACTCCTTCTTCGCTTCACTAAAATAGCCCAACTTCACCATCTTAGGAAGATCAGCTTCGGAGATGGTGGACTTTCCGAAGTCCAGGTGGCTAGGTTTGCTCGGCACTGCACTGTTGTAATCATCTTCGGAATCAGTTTCTTCAGCATCAGCTCGTTCTGCTTCGGCGGCAGGTATATCCTCCGATGTTGCCAGCCCAGACCGCTTCATTGCTTCGGAAATTGGAACAGTTTTAGTAGCTTCGATCTCATCTCCCTCACGATTAACCCTGGCAGTAGAACGCACTCTCGCCATCTGATTATGAATTTTTTGAAATTTTTTGAAGTTGACTTTCTCGATTTCTCTGAAGTTCTTCATCTTGTGACGAAGCAGAATCGAAAGTGGTGCTTCGTTTGATCACGATGATCAAGCTTCGGCTATGGTTAAATTTTAGGCAGCACAACAGTACAATAGCAATGAATGTTGTGGTAACTTCACACCTACCCGTCTGTTTATATAGTGCCGTAGGTGGGAAGGTGAATCGTCAAGGTCTTCCGCACCGGAAAAACAGCCACCCATACTCAATAAACGGTGGGCCACAGGGTCCGGGAAGGTGAATCGCTAGGGCGCGCGCAACTGCTGCAAGATGGGGCCACCTCGCGCGCGGATTATTTTAATCGTTTCTCGCCAACAAGCTCAGGGAAGGTGTTTTTTGGATCTTCGGCATCCCAAAGCCTAGAAGACTTTTTCACGGATCAAGCTCGTTACAAAAAACGATCTAGCACCGCGAAGGGGCTACTGTTGGGGGAATGCTTCGTAGCCGAAGATCCTAAAAGAGGAAAACACCTTCGGCAGATCCTTTCAGAAGCAGCGCCGAAGTTATCACCGGTAGAGCTTCGGCACAGTGACAAGTCTCAAGACGAAGGGGGCGAACCGACTTAAAGATGAAATGACTCAAAGACCCATGATGTTCTGTCTCAGTATTGTAATTGATTATAAATGGCATAAATGTAATTTTACATAGGCTGTATCCTGTGCCTATAAATAGATGAACAGTACCCCTGTACTGTTCAGGCAATCTTGTAATTGCTGACGCATCACACTGGAATTATTGTTTTCCGTCAAGGAAAAGGTATAAATGTACCTAAATATTATGTTTTAATATTTAGATCCATATAATGAAATATATGAATAATGTTATCTGTTTCTGACATATATTTTACATGTTATACTTCATTTTACATTGTTGTATAAGTCTAATCACAAAGGTATGACCTTCGTGATATTTTGCCCGCGACCTTCGTCCGAAGTTCATTAAATCCTTGGGGAGATAATGCTTAGGCGGATGAAGGGCATTAACATTTAACATTTTTTATGTTGCCTAGTTCTTAATTCATAGCATTTGAGAACAAGTCCCCAACAGAAGGCATCCGGTACTGTCTCCTCCTTCATTGGTACAAGAGATTTAATTCAAGAGCATATAGCATTCAGAGTATGGCCGCTTGTAGAGAGCTGGGAAATGCTGAAGGAGACCATCACCAAGTCTAGAGAAGGTGATCTGGTCCGGCTGAAGTATAAATTCAGGTATGGGGATAAGTTCGATGAACCAAACGATGACTGGCTGAAATGCATCGAAGTTACAAGTGATGAGCTGTTTGGAGCTTATTCTAAGGCAGAAGATAATGCGCTATCTACACCCTTCGGAGGTCGGCGAAAAAAGAGAATGAACAGAGTTTTTGACGCCATCGGCTTCGTCTACCCCAACTACCACTACCCGCTGCAGGGACAGGGGAAGAAGAGAAAAGCTGCTGCTTTGGCCACCCCAGCTGAGCCTGTGCCGAAGGCTGCGGGCAAAAAGATGAAGGTACTTACCCACCGGCCGCGTTACATTGAATCGAGTGTGGTGCCTGAGTTTGGCGGGGAGGCCTCTTCAGATGCTGAATCAAGAGAAATTGTTCCTCCCATGCAGAGGACTGAAGAGCCGGCTATAATGCCGAAGGCACCTTCGGTTGAGCAAGTTGAAACGAAGGTTGACAAAGATAAGGCTGAAAGGTCAAAAACTGAAGAAGTAACAAAGATGCTAGGGATTTTGAGCCCTTCAACAAAAGCAACATCGCTGAAGGCACAAAAGAGTTCTACCACAACTCCTAAGAGAAGGAGGATGGTAAATGTGCTAGATGTTGTATTAGAAACAGCAAAAACCTTGAATCCTGTTCCTGGCAGAAAAATTGCCGAAGCTTCTAAGGCGCAACCCAAAGCTGAAACGAAACAGGCAGAAGTCGAAGCTATAATAATTCAAACTGAAACCAAAGCTAGGCCTTTAGAGCCCGCTGAGATAAAGCCTACCGAAATTGAAGAAAAGGCAACAGAAGAAAAGGCCACAGAGCAAATTTTGTCTGAAAAGATTACAACTCCTGCTCCCGAAGCTTTAAAAGAGAGCATTGATTACATCTTTCGCCATGCTTCGGGAAAGGGAATTTCTCAAGAAGAAAAACAAGAAGCACAACATTATGTCCAAAAATTGAAATACCCGAAGGGGGCATTAGCTTCGGGGCATTAGTGTTTAATGACAATGGGGAAGAAGATTTTCTGTATGTACTATCTCCCGGATAATAAAGAGATATCATTAGTGTTTGCCAGGAGATAGGAAGAAGCATCGGATTCCCGAAGCTAGAAGATGGCCTTTCAATATTATCAAAGGATGAGCTCGCTAACAGTTTGGCGTATAATAGCATAAAGGTATAAAAGCTAATTCTGTATTTTGAAAACAAAATATTTTATTTACTATACTTAATTCTGTCTTCCTCTTGTAGGGCTTAATTCTTAGCAATGCGCTGAGAGCTCAGAAGAACATTGAAGACGAAGGATATACGATGGCTCTGAACAACCTTCATTTAGAGGTAATTGAACTAAGAAACGAAGGTCTTGAAAAAGACAAATTACTGATTTCATTGGTTAACAAAGTGAAAGAAGATGAGGCTAGTTTCAAGACTCAAGCCAAAATCCAGAAGAATGAAATCGGAGACCTTTGGAAACAATTGGCCGAAGCCAAAGAAAAATGCAGTCTTGCAGAAGCTAACCGAGATATCAGTGAGTATTGGAAAAACCAATTAGAGAAAACAGTTGAAGAACTTCGCGCATCCAAAGAAAGATGTTTTGAAAAATCCTTGGGCTGCGTGGAAAAAATAAAGGCTAGCTTCGCCAACGTCGGCGCCTATTCTAACGAAGATAACTTCATACGAGGTGACCTTAAAGGTGTTATCAAATGGATAAGTGGAGAGGCCGAAGCTTTTGAAGAAATTTTAAGCGATCGCGGGGATGTCTGTGCGTTCTCTGGTGCGAGAGGAATTTCGGCCATCCTGGAGAAGGTGGGGTGCGACCATGTCAAGACCTTGGCCTAAGCCAAAGCTGCCTTCTCCATGGATGACATAAAGGATCCCTCAGCTGAAGCAAGCTTAATGGGCGAAAAATTTTACACTGACATCTGGGTGAATGATGGTCGAGAAATAGCTCACGAAATTATGAAGAAGAGTGAAAAAGATATTCATGATGCCCGAGTGGAAGCGAAACAAGCTGAGGAAGCTGCAGAACTTGAAAGACGTATAGGTATTGTTTCACAGCACCTAGCCTCGGCATTTGTTTTTGTGGCTTCGGACTAATTAATTTTTTCCACTGTAGCTAAATTATCTCCGCCACCAGAACCGTTTGACCCCCTGGCTGATCCAGAAACGAAGGAAGCACTGGAGATCATCAATATGGCCGAATCTATTGTTGACAAAGTTGTCAATAAATTGCTGAATGAAATTGTGGAGAAGGTCCTGAAGGAAGACTAGTACTTTTTGTAAAAACAATTTTAGACTATTAATGAAACTTTGCTACAACAAGACTGTAATATTCGATTTAAATCTGATATGTAAATTATTCGTAATTCACTTCTTTGCGATGCATGAAATTTTTACATACATACATACCGTTTTTTAGCCTTCGGCGAAAAAACACCTTCCCTTCTTTTCATGCTTCGTAAAGAAAAAAGATCCATGCTTTGTGAAAAATATTCGTACTTCGTAAGAACATCCCAGCTTCGTAAACAAAGGATCCCTTTCTTGCAATAGAGCTGATGAAGTTGTATTTCTCAGCTTACTTTGTGCCTTAGCACATTTTCATTTTTATAAAGCAATCTCCAAAGGTCGACTTCGTATTCAGTTCATGTCATCGGTGCGATATGATGTATGATGTGATGCTATGCGGGATGATGTGATGATATGAAGCAAAATATGATGCTAATGCCGAAGACACACACCCACACGCCCACATTGAAACACACAATCTTTGCATTCCCTTAGGAACAACCGAAGTCTTCATTGTCGTTTATTTTTCGGCTTCACCGCTTATTTTTCGGTGTAAGTTCTGCATCCCCTTAGGAACGTCTTTTGAACTTCTTCGCCTTCTATTTCGGCGGTATCACCGTTGACTTTTCGGTGTAAGTTCTTCATTCCCTTAGGAACGTCTTTTGAACTTCTTCGCCTTATATTTCGGAGGTATTTGGCTCTGCATTCCCTTTGGAACAACTTTTGAGCAGAAAACTTACACTGCGCTCCCTTGGGAACGACTTTTTTGTAGCTTTGACAAAACTTACGCTGCACTCCCTTAGGAACGTCTTTTTTATATAGCTTCGGCATTTATCTAGCTCTGTAATCCCTTAGGAATGACTTTTGAGCTTCGGCAATTTTTGAGCTTCATAAATCTGTGAAGAAGATATATTTCATTTTAATAGAAACGAAACCATTACAAGGAATTAAAACTAAATTTACATTACTTGTTCCTTATTGAAAAACAAAATGACATAGGACGTAAAAATATTTCAGGGGTAGGATATCTCTCAATAAATGTGCTTTGATTCCGGCACAGTACTGTTAACTGTGCGAGCTTTGGATTCCTCCCTGAATTCCCGTTGCTGTTGAGAATGCTGGCGCCCTTCTGGCTGCTGGCTTCGGGAATAGGTCGGTTGTAGTGGTGGTGGGGGTGGGAGTTATGGCCAGGAAGCCTGTGAATGGCTAGCCGAAGCAACAGAAGCTGCAGGATGATTGCCCACATACTCTAGTATGTAGGGAGAATGACACAAAGTAGTGTGCAAGACCTGCTTCGGCTGATTCTGCCGAGCTTCGGCTTTTGCTATCTTCTTTTGCTTATGAATGGTGATTTGGCACATTCTTTTAGTATGGCCCTTGTCCTCACCACAGAATAGGCAGTAGAACTTTCTAGGCTGATCCCCAAATCTTCCCCCAAAGCCCCTGGCGCCTCTACCCCTTGGAGTTGATGGCCTGAAAGAGCTTTGCTGTTGCCCCAAAGATTGTGAGGTGTATTGCGACCTCTAAGGCTGACTTCCTTTATCGTCACTCTGAGTGGAATTATGAATTGACCTAACATGCCTCAGGTGGATTCTTCCTCCGAAGCCCCTGGTCATTTCTGAGAATCTGTAAGCTTCCTCCCTTCTTTGGCGGAAGTCGTTGTCAGCCCAGATGTACTCATCCATCTTTTGAAGCAACTTCTCCAAAGTTTGCGGGGACTTCCTGGCAAAGTACTGAGCCGTAGGTCCTGGCCGAAGGCCCTTAATTCTGGCCTCAATGACAATTTCATTGGGCACTGTAGGTGCTTGTGCCCTGAGTCACAAGAACCTTCGTACATATGCATGAAGGTATTCTTCGTGGTCTTGCGTGCTTTGGAACAGGGCCGGAGCTATGACTGGCTTCGTTTGAAAACCTTGGAAACTGGTAACCAGTATGTCCTTAAGCTTCTGCCACGACGTGATAGTCCCTGGCCGAAGAGAAGAATACCATGTTTAGGCTACATTCTAGACTGCTGTGACGAAGGACTTCGCCATGACTGCAGTATTGCCCCCATACGAAGATATAGTTGCTTCATAGCTCATCAGAAACTGCTTTGGATCTGAGTGCCCATCATACATGGGAAGCTGAGGTGGCTTGTATGACGAGGGCCATGGGGTAGCCTGTAGTTCTGCTACCAAGGGAGAAGCATCATCAAAAGTAAAGGCATCATGATTGAAATCATCATACCATCCATCTTCGTTGAATAAGCCTTCTTGACAAAGCTCCCTGTGTTAGGGCCTTCGATCTTGTTCATCTTGAGCAAGCTGACGCACTTCTTCAGTAGCTTCGTCGATCTTCCTTTGAAGGTCAGCCAATCGCGCCATCTTCTCCTTCTTCCTTTGTACTTGCTGATGGATGATTTCCATGTCCCTGATTTCATGGTCCAACTCCTCCTCCTAGAGTGTTGGACTTGTGGCCTTCCTCTTTTGGCTTCGAGCTTCTCGGAGAGAAAGAGTTTCCTGGTTTGGGTCCAATGGCTGCAGTGCAGCAGCCCCTATCGCTGAAGCTTTCTTTGGCGGCATGATGAAGGTCAGTGCTTGCCGAAGGTGGTCGAAAGAGTTCACCGGAGGTGGGCGCCAATGTTGTGGACTTGTTCTTAAATGCTACGAGTTAAGAACAAGGCAACATAGAATGTTAAATGTTAATGCCCTTCATCCTTCGAAACATTATTTCCCTTAGGATATAATGATCTTCAGATGAAGGTTATGAAGGACATACCTTCATCAATGCGATATATGATAATAAAAGAAGAAGCATATAAAATATAAGATGCAGCATAAACAATCATATAACATTATTAATTCATTCTCATTATATTATCCTAAAAAGACAGAAACAATATTGAATTACAAGTGTACCTTCGGCTTGATAGAAGATAAAAGTACAAGTGTGACGCAAAAGCGAATACCAGTCAGCGTGAACAGTATGGGGGTACTGTTCATCTATTTATAGGCACAAGACGCAGCATGTGAGAAATTACATTCATGCCCTTTATATTTACTATTGACTTATAGACAAATTTATGAGGACTAGATAGCCTTTTCCCCTTTAAGTTGGTTCCTTTTTTCGCTATTTAGCCGAAGCTCCCTTGCGCGTAGCTTCGGAGCAACTCCAACCTTCGTCACGATCATGCTTTTTACATCGTACATGCTTTTAATCTGAGTCCGAAGGTACCTGTTCATATGTCACACTTGGAAGATATTGTTAAATCATGTTTTTGAGGAGCTTCGGAGGATGAAGGCCCCCAACAGTAGCCCATCGCAGTATTAATTTGTTTAAGATAATGAATTCAGACTGTGACATGGACGAAGGCCTTAAGCCGAAGGTTCGAAAAAACACCTTCCCTTTGCTAGAATAGCAACAGTCAATGAGGGACAGGGCCCCCCAATTTGGAGCGTGCTAAGCGTATAAATAAGAACTCACACAAGCTATATTTGATACACTGCTTGTGCCATTTGCTTTACTTCCTCAATTTGATAGCTCTTGCTCACTAACGCTTTCTAGTTTTTCAAGCTTTCTGAGCTTTGGTTAAAAAGACGCATTTTCACCATTTCCAAAGGAGAAATGTCTTAAGACAAGAAGGTTGCTGCTGAGACAAAGCTGACTGAAGAGGAGAAGCTTTTTGAGGAGAAGAAGGCTGTGAATCCTTACATTGCTGGATTTATCGAGTCAATGGCAAAAACAAATATTGTTAAATCACGTTTTTGAGGACCTTCGAAGGATGAACGCCCCCAACAGTAGATTTAACATTATCTCAAAGTTTGTGGTGATAATTTTTAGGTTTAGCCTATTCACCCCCCTATAGGCCACTTTCGATTGGTATCGAAGCTTCGTGCCTCGTTTTTGCGCCTAACCGCGTGAGGAAATGATCATGTCGACTCAAAGGGACAATGTGGATCCTCTTCTTGTGGAGATCCTAACCACCTCCACTGGTGATGAAATGTATCCCAAGGTCCTTGACTTCACCATGAATATTTTCGAGAGGATGTTCCTCAAAATGAAAGAGGAAGATGCAAAGAAAAAGATCGAAGAAGAAGAATCAAGGAAAAAGGCTGAGGGAGACAAAGGAAAGGGAAAATGGAGTACAACGACAACTTGGTTGAGATTTTGGTGTCTAAGGTGATGAGTAAGGTAAGTGTCAACACCAAAGAGTCATCCACCAAAAGAAAAGGTAATGAATTCAACCGAGTTCAATTTGATTATTCTCGCAATTTTGATCCCAACTTCTGTCCGGCGCCCCTCGGAAAGCTTCCAACTCTTAGTGAGTTAAACTATGACGAGTGGGCCATCAAGATGAAGTCACATTTAATCGGTGTGCATCCAAGTCTTTGGGAGATTGTAAACATAGGTATGAACAAGCCCGCCCAAGGAGAAGAGATGACGCCGGAAATGATCAAGAAGTGCATTGCAATGCTTAAGCGTTGAGCATAATCAAAGGAAGTCTAAGTCCGGGACAGTACCAGAAAGTTCAAAGTAGAGAGGATGCTCGTGTTATTTGGAGCATTCTTAAAATGTCACATGAAGGAGATCCTAAGGCCAAGATACATAGGATCGAAGCCTTGGAAAGAGAGCTCGCAAGATATGATTGGATCAAGGGTGAGTCTCTCCAATCAATCTTTGATCGATTGGTGGTCTTGGACAATAAGATAAGAGTATTAGGGAGTGAGGATTGGAGTGACTCTAAGGTCACTAGGCTATTCATGAGAGCCTACAAGGAGAAAGACAAGAGCTTAGCAAGGATGATAAGGGACCATGATGACTATGAGGAGATGACTCCTCATCAACTATTTGCCAAGATTCAACAGCATGAGTCAGAGGAAGCCCCAACCAAGACAAGATATTCTCACGCCTTGGTTGTATATGAACAAGATTCCTCCAAGAAGGGTTTGATAAGCAGATCACAAGTCAAAGAAAGTGGTCAAAAGTTCAAGTGAAGATGAAAGTTCAAGTGATGAAGACACAGCTATGTTCATCAAGACTATGAAATAGGGCATCCTATGAATGTGGCCAAACTGATCATTTCATTGCGGATTGTCCAAATAAGAAGGAAAAAGAAGCAAAGGACTTTAAGAAAGTCAAGTTCAGGAAAGGAGGAAAGAGCAAGGGATACTTCAAGAAGAAGTATGGTCAAGCTCACATTAGTGAAGAATGGAACTTCAATGAAGAGAGTTCTAGCTCTGATGAAGAAGAATAAGGGGTGGAAAACATTGCCATCCAATCCACCTCGTCGTCGTGGCTCTTCACCAACCTCTCTGACGATTCCTTCACTCCCACTTGTCTCATGGAAAAGGGGGACAAGGTACATTTGTTTGATTCAAATTTTGTTGATAATGATGATGAATATAGCATGAAGAATAAAATGATTAGTGAATTTTGTTTAAATGGATATAACATCATCACTAAGCTTATGGAAAAACTAGAGAAAAGAAAAGCAGCCCTTGATGCACAAGAAGACTTGCTCATCCTTGAGAAGAAGAGAAACCTAGAGCTTTAAGGGTTGATAATTAAAAGGGATGAAATGTTAAGTGACTTAACTAAAGAAGCCTCTATAGCCAAAGTAACTATAGATGATAAAGAACATGAACTCTCTAGTGCTAAAACTACTATAATTGATTTTGCAAGTGCTAAAAACACTTGAATCAAGCATATCAAGCTTAAAGGTTCAAAACCAAGAACTTCAAGTACAAATTGGCAAATGCAAGATATCTACCACCTCACCTCTAGTGGTAGATTCTCTTTCTAGTTCTTCCAACACTAGCACATGTAAACACTGCTTAAAATATCATGCTACATGTTGCTTAACTAACCATGCTAGGAAAAATGGTTCAAAGACTAAGGTCAAACATGTGTTGAAAAGATACTCTAGCAATTATGGGTTAAGGAATGCTAAACCTAAGTACAAACCCTTGAGAAACAACAATGGGAAAAGGGGCTTGGGTACAACACGTATAAGGTGAACCCTAGCGTTGAGCATATGGGGTGGAGATCCCCAAAGTTCATAGAAGGTACTACCTTGTATGATGCTATTAGGGAGGATCCAATCCTGCAAGGATGAAACAACTCAAGAAAAGGTAAACATGTATACCACAAAGGATAAGTTGAAGAATGTTGTCACAACAAATGGAGACAAGGCTCCAATCCCTATCTCATAATCTTATCTTTGTGATTATATGTTGACCTAGGATCAGGGCAAGTTAGTTCTGAAATATGTTGGTGCCTACACTAACAGAAAAATAATGAAAAAGAGTGTGCGGGTACCAAAGGCTATTACTAACACACAAGGACCTAATTCAATTTGGGTACCTAAAAGCATAGCCTAAATCTATGGTTGCAGGTCTACTCCTCCGATGGATCAAGTTGGGTGCTTGATAGTGGATGTACAAATCATATGACCAAGGAGAAGGACATGTTTCATTCTTTACATCTAACCCAAGAGTCACAAGGAATTGTGTTTGGGGATAGTGGTAAGGGGGAAGTAATTGGTATTGGTAACATTTCTATCTCAAGCAACCAATCACTCTCTAATGTTTTATTAGTTGATTCCCTGAGGTACAATCTATTATCTATTTCACAACTGTGCTAAATGGGTTTTGATTGTTTATTTACAAATATGTGTGTGAAAATCCTTAGAAGGGAGGATTCCTCTGTTGCCTTTACGGGTTGGTTGACAGGCAAGCTCTATCTTGTTGATTATAGAACAAGTGGAGTGGCGTCCGATACATGTCTAGTGGCAAAATCCAATAAGGGTTGGCTTTGGCATCGCCGACTGGCTCATGTTGGCATGAGGAACTTAGCCAAACTTCAAAAGGATGGACACATTGTTGGACTAACCAATGTTGTTTTTGAGAAAGACAATGTTTGTGGGGCATGTCAAGCAGGAAAGCAACATGGTGCTCCACACCACCCAAAGAATGTGGTCACCACCAAGAGGCCGTTTGAACTTCTTCACATGGACCTCTTCGGTCCAGTGGCCTACATAAGCATTGGTGGTAGTAAGTATGGATTAGTTATTGTTGATGATTTTTCTCGCTATACTTGGGTTTTATTTTTGAGTGATAAAGATGAAACTCAAGAAGTCTTGAAGAAGTTCATGAGGCGAGCTCAAAATTAGTTTGAATTGAAGATCAAGAAGGTGAGAAGTGATAATGGGACGGAGTTCAAGAATACCAGTGTTGAAGAGTTCTTGGGTGAAGAAGACATCAAACATGAGTTTTCGGTTTCCTACACTCCACAACAAAATGGTGTTGAGGAGAGAAAGAACCTAACACTTATTGAATCCACAAGAACCATGTTGGATGAATACAAGACACTGGATAACTACTCGGCAGAGGTGGTCAACACTGCCTGTCATGCAATCAACTGCCTCTACCTTCATAAGATCTACAAGAAGACAGCTTGCGAACTTCTCACTGGTAACAAACTCAACATTGTTTTATTTTAGAGTTTTTAGTTGTAAATGTTTCATTCTTAACAAGAAAGCCAAGATCTCAAAGTTTGGTCCTAAAGTGGACGAGGGCTTCTTGCTTGGTTATGCACCAAACGGGCACGAATATCGTATTTTCAACAGTTCCACTGGTCTTGTTGAAATAGCGGTAGATGTGATGTTTGATGAATATAATGGCTCGCAAGGGCACATCTCTAGTGATGTTGCAAGAAATGAAAGACCACTTTGTGAGGCTATCAAGAAGCTAGCAATTGGCGAAGTAAAACCACTAGAGAAGGACGATGACGACGGAAGGATTTGGATGACCAATGGGGCCATTGTTGGGGGGTACAAAGGTGGTATATGATGAATCCTCCACTCAAGTAAACCAAACAACCTCAAGTCATCCAATTCTTGAAGAAGTTGTTCAAACGCAAGAGATGCCATGTATTGTGGAAGATGAACAAGATGCGGTGGATGGTGAAGTTTCTCTTGAACAAGAGGATGATGATGAGCAAATTCAAAGACAATCCTTGGTGCCTCATCCTCGAGTTCACTAAGGCATCCAAAGAGATCATCCATGGGACACCATCCTTGGTAGCATCAGGAGAGAGGTAACAACTAGATCCCGTTTAGCAATTTTTTGTGAATTTTACTCGTTTGTTTCCTCTCTCGAGCCACTTATGGTAGAAGAATTACTAGGTGATCCGGATTGGATAGTTGCAATGCAAGAGGAGTTAAATAACTTCACCAAAAATGAAGTATGGTCCTTCGTGGAGAGACCCAAGCAAAATGTGATTGGGACCAAATGGGTCTTTCACAACAAGCAAGATGAAAATGGTGTGGTAACAAGGAACAAGGTGTTGTTGGTTGCTCAAGGTTTCACCCAAGTTGAAGGACTTGACTTTGGGGAAACCTATGCACTGATAGCAAGGTTAGAATCCATAAGAATATTAATTGCCTATGCTACTAACCATGATTTCAAATTGTATCAAATGGATGTCAAGAGTGCATTCTTGAATGGGCCACTGCAAGAGTTGGTCTATGTGGAGCAACCACCGGGCTTTGAAGATCCAAAGAAGCCAAACCATGTCTTCCTCCTACACAAAGCACTCTATGGGCTCAAACAAGCCCCTAGAGCCTGGTATGAATGTCTTAAGGATTTCTTGCTTAAAATGGCTTTGAAATAGGAAAAGATGACTCTACTTTATTTACTCGCAAAGTAGATAATGAATTATTTGTGTGCCAGATATATGTCGATGACATCATATTTGGTAGTACTGGTGAGAAATTTTGTTAGAAATTTAGTAGGGTCGTGACCAATAGGTTCAAGATGTCTATGATGGGTGAGCTCAAGTTCTTCCTAGGTTCCAAGTGAAACAACTAAGGGAAGGAACTTTTCTATGCCAAACTGAGCACACCCAAGACATGTTAAAGAAGTTTGGTATGGAAAAGGCGAAGCTCACCAAGACTCCAGTGGCTTCAAACGGGCATCTCGACCTAAATGAAGAAGGTAATCCTGTCGACCAAAAGCTTTACAGATTCATGATAGGTTCATTACTTTATCTATGTGCATCTATACGTGATATAATGATTAGTGTGTGCATGTGTGCTTGTTTTTAGGCTAACCCGAAAGAGTGCCACTTAGTGGCCGTTAAGAGAATCTTAAGATATCTAGTTCACACCCAAAACCTAGGGCTTTGGTATCCTAAAGGCTCCTTTTTCGATTTATTTGGCAATTCTGACTTAGACTATGCTAGTTGCAAAGTAGATCGAAAAAGAACCATGAGGACTTGCTAATTCCTTGAGCGATCCTTGGTGTCATGGAGCTCTAAGAAACAAAATTGTGTTGCACTTTTCACTGCCAAAGCTCAATACATAGTGGCTGGTGCATGTTGTACCTAGTTACTATGGATGAGGCAAACCTTGAGAGACTTTGATTGTGAGTTTAATTGAATTTCACTTTTTTGTGACAATGCGAGTGTCATTAAACTTGCAAATAATCCCGTGTAACACTTTAGAGCTAAACACATTGACATTAGACATCATTTCTTGAGAGACAAGAAAGCCAAAGGAGATATCGAATTATGTCATGTAAACACCGAAAATCAACTGTGACACCCCAGTGTCACCTAGGGGTTTTTTCTCAAAAATGCTAGCCCAAGAACCATCATTTTATGTGAACCAATTTGAGCATGAACATCAAATTCACTTAAGAATAAAAGACCCACTAAGCCTATACTTAAAAGTATCATGTTCAAAACAAATGGGTTTTTCAAAAAGGCAAAAATGTGCAACCCCAATAAAAACCCTAATTGAGCCCTATAAACAAATTTCAAGAGGAAAGGGAAAAGGGTATGAAAAATATAAAATCATGACTTGGGCCAATTATAAACATTAAAGTATACTAAATAAGCAACAACAAAGATTATGGAAGCTTGGCCAAAACAATTAAAATAAAACCCTAAACAAGCCTCTCAAGTGGGAGTTCATTAGGAAATTCTGAAATTCAGAATTTTGAATTTCAGACCTTGAGCCAAAGATCAGGCGTGTTCACCTTGATCCCTAACTCAAATACTAATGGCCCCATTAACAAAAACGTGCATAACTAACCTCTCTGTCTTGTGCCAGAAGATGGCATTGGGACGCGTGCCTCGGACATGTCAAACTAGAGATCTTCTCCCTATGTGCGACAGTGAGACAAACCAGATTTCTTCCCTCTCTACCTCCTAATCCAGTCAACCAAACCTGCTAGCCTCTACACATAAACGACAAAGGGACCTGAGAGGAAGAGATCTCTCAATGGGATTATGGCCAAAATCTCAAAGATTTGGAGCCAATCCGCGCTTGAACTCGACCTCTCTCTGCGCTGCCTCGTGCTCGACGCTGTGCTAGGCGCCAGAGCGCGCACTGGCGTTCGCCGCGCACGCCCTGAGCGCTTGTCAGAGCCCCGCCCTCGGCCGTGCTCGCCCATGCCTATAAAGCCTTCCCAGGCGCGCCTCACTTTGTCCCGTGCTCACCATCGCCGGCCCAACGCCCCTCCTTAGCTCCGACGAGCTCTTTTCCGCCCGCCATTGCCACCAGAGCTTCGGCCACCGTGGCCAGCCCACTCTAGTGACCCCAAGTCACGCCAGCGCTTCGGTTAGCCTCGCCATTGGCCCGTGAAGATTTCCAAGCCCTCGGACTTGGCAGAACTTCGCTGGAGGGCGAAGATTTACCTCACCGGACTTCGGCCGCCCGCCTGCACGCGTGGACCAAGCTCTCCGGTGAGCCATTCTTCAATTCCTCGCGCGCACACCTTCCTTGACCCCTGGTGAAGCTCCCTGACCCGTTTGATTGGTCAATTGTGCCCTGGATAGGCCGGACTCCTCGCCGCCGACGAGCTCCCCCACCTGCGCACGCGGACCGGCCGACTCCGACCATCCCCGACGGCGACCCGCACATCGCTGTGACCCTCAGGACCTCCCCTGCACCCTCGGCCACCTCATCGGAGCAATCTCGCCGCCGGTAAGCCCCTCTGCCCTTTCTTCCGCCGCGGGTACTGTTTAGGTTGGGGAAAGGACCTCAGGTTAGGATTAGAAGAATCTAGGGGGTTTTCTGAGATGTCAGTGACTCAATTGAATAGTAGCCCAGGGACTAGTCTGTAAGGAAAACTTAAAACACCCACCAGGGACCCCGTTGCAAAGTAGTTTTCCATTTAATCATTTCTGTTTAATCTTTTTAATGAACAGAGAACTTAGAAAATTCATAACTTGATGAATACTTAACCAAAAATTGTCAAACCAATTTTGCTAAATTCTAAATATTATGAACTACCAAGAAAAAATACTGAACCCTATGCTTTCTGTTCTAATTTTTAGAGTTAAAAATTAAATACAGAAACTGACCAAACCTTGTTTAATTAAGGAAAATTAGTTATATTCCTGTGCTGAACCTAAGAAAATTTGTAGATGTTCAAACCCCACTTAAACACTGTTTAAAAATAGTAAGAACCCCAGTATTGAAAAATTTAGTGTAAATATCCATTAAAAGCCATTTCTGCCCAAACCTTAGAAAAATCAGAAAGGCCTTAGAAATTATGACCAGTGGATGAAATTATTTTTCCTAGTTTGCTTAAGTAACAAAGAACCTAGGAAAAATAAAGGAACCTCTAGTCTAGATCAGATTCAAAGAGAAATGTTTTATTTAGCATTATTCCAACTAGAAATCAATTATTAAAACTATAAAACCAGACCCAAAATTGATAATAAAAATCCAGTGGACTTGTAACCACCAAAACCCCACTGCAAAAATAATAAACACCCCAGCCTATCATTTTAAGTAGGGTAAATAAATAGAACATGATAATGAGCCATAGTTCAATTAAATTATGAGAACCCCACAATAATGCAATAATGGGTAAAATAAAATTTTGCTAGACCGATAATGAGATAGGTCACTAGAGAAAAATACAAACCCATTGGAAAGATGCAAAATAATACCTATTGTCAATATTTTGTAAGAAGGGTCATTTAATCCAAATAATGCACACCACCCCTTCCCTTAAGCAAAAAGATACCAAACATCAGAATTATTGCTCTTGCGCAAAGAAGAAGCTAGGAAAAATCAGAAATCTATTGTTTGATATTTTTCAAATATAGTGGTAGTAGAAAGCACCCCCTTTGGCTAGAAACTTTAGAAAATCCTAATAAAATGACTAATAAGTATTAATGGCTAGAAATTTGTACCAAGTCATGTTATAGCCTCTAAATGCCAGCAAAAATAAGTTTTAAAGAATTACCTACTATTAAATGATAGTTGTAGTTCAAATCACCCCTTCTGCCCTAAAATTTGGTAATTTTGTACAGAGAAAATATTCACTTTTTGAACCCCAAATTTTGATACAGAGAATTACACACCAGTAACAAGCCACTGTAATTTTTGCAGAATTTATGGAAATTTATTAAGGTGACTTGTAGTTCAAACCCACTCCAAAAACTTAAGGAGAATAAAGTAAAAGAAAGGAGAAATAAACCTCACTCCAATAGGTCCAACTTAAGTTCTTGAGAATTCTCACTAAAAGACCTTAAAAATAATTCAGTGGAACCCCAAAAATAAACCTACCACTTAACTTAGCTGAGTTTGATCCAATTTACCAAGTATATCACCAAAAATCCCGTATAAGCAAGATTTAGTTCTATCTAACTCAAATAGATCATACACCATCAAAAGTTTAAATTACTAATGCACATATCATATCCTGCATATATCTTACGCATTGCATTCATTAGATTGTAATCTAGTTTACAGAGAGTACGTGCTCATCCCCGAGCAAGGATCTGTCCAAGAGGAAGACCAGGAGCAAGCTCCCGAGGCTGCTATCGAGAATCTCCCCGCAGCCCCAGCTATTGAAGGCAAGCCCCAGTTTTATGCATAACCGTTTATATATGCTATTTTACTACACTTAATGTTTGTAGGTTTGTAATGTGCACTTAAGTGTAGGAGTTGCTTGAAACCTCTAGATGCATGAACTTAGGATTCCTTTTTGAGATGAATACTAGTATGCTAGGTCGAGTTGCTGCTTGCTAATCAGGATCTCAGTAGAAGTCGAGTGATTCTTCTAGCACTCGCGCGAGGTCAGGAATTAATTGTATTCATCTTGATAACGGGATCTATGTTAGTCTATGGACTTGGATCCAGGGAGGATGTCTTGTCCATGAGATGGGAAAAAGAAATTAAGGATTAATGTGTGGATACCTAAGTCAAGCTTTTGAACGTACTAAGCACATGTCGGGAAATATGGTAACCGATAAACCTAGTACCTGAGTGAAGCCGGGCGTGGACTTTATCCCTCATGCGACCTGAGACTGGGTCTCCCATGCTAGCTATGGTGGGTACAAGTGCGGTCACTGCACGGCGGCAGCCAGGGTCAGTGGAGCATTGTATGCCAAGGCGGTGAGGCCTGGACGCGAACATGGAATCGATGGGGACGGTTGACATGTGTGGGGACGGAGTGCCCTGACATGTCGTGTGTTTAGATTTACCTTGCAAGGATAAAAACTCGATTCGAATCGTCTGCTTCTCGCAGCTAATGAGACTGCTTGACCCCTTGTACTACATCGAGTAAAAAGTGAAATGAGGTTACATGAGACAATTTGTTGATTGAACTAAATGCTTGTAACCATGAATGCTTAGAAGGAGCAAATATAGCTAAATTAATGATGCTAGAATTTGAAAAGTTAAAAATGGATTTTAGAAATAGCTAGTGCTTTTGGCAAACCAAACCCCTCAGCCAAACAGCTGCATAGTCTAGAGGTAGAGGAGTAGATTCCTCACACCGGGTAAGTCTAGCTGAGTATTAGTATACTCAGCCTTGCTTGTGGCATAATTTTTGTAGGTACGATTCAGGAGATGGTTGACGGTGTGACTTGGCCTACCACCCTGCCACCAGGTTGGACGGTCGAGTGGGATGTTGCTCCGGTAGGAGAGGAGCACGAGGAGTAGTGGGCTAGGCCTTGCCCATTTCCTCGATACCGACGACATCGATTATCCGCTGCATTTTACTTCGTGAACTCTTATTTGCTACTTGAAAAACTCCGATCTATGTAATAATTCAGTACTTAATTTGATGTTTCCTGTTTATTGTATTTCTTCTGTGACTCACCTTCGAGTGAGATTGTGGAATTTGATTCTGGTTAAGTGGCTCTATCAGACTAGATCTGAGGGACTAACGGGTTATTCTGATTTAAGTGTGTTGCGGTCCCTGAGGCTTGACTTAGGCACTTAAGCTGGAATAATTCGGGTGGTTCCGCCACATCAACTAGCCGATATCTTCACCAAACCTCTTGATGATACTAGGTTTTGCTTTCTTAGGAGTGAAATAAACATTTTGGATTCTCGTAACGTATCTTGAAGGCTAGCACATAAAATTGTTTCAAATTGATTGTATGTGTGTTTGAATTTTAAAATCTTATAAAAACATATATTTATATCTAAAATCCATATTCTTGGTTGAGAATGGCAATATAATAGCCACATAAAAATTCTTAATTTTCTCGAAGATCACTGGTGAAAACTAGCTAAACTTCTTCAACTCAATTGGTGTCAGTTAATTTTCTCTGGCCAGAACCGGTTGAACCGGCCCCTTGGTAAACAGTCAAATTTGACCATTCTGACCCATTCTATCACACATGCTCTAGCCCTGTCAGTCTGCCCTGCTATCAGACTTACAGTCAAGCTGACCTGACAGGGGTCGGTTGAATCGGCCTTAGACCCCGGTTCAACCGGTTTTCCGTAGCGCCGGCTAGGTTTTTAAAATCTGCGGCTCTCTATCTCTCTCTCCCCTCACTTCAACTCCATTCTACCCAGTCTAGTCGCCGCTCAGCAAAGAACCCTCTCACTTTTCTCTCATCTCCACTTCCAAATCCTGCAAATCCATCCATCCAAATCCATTGAAACTTGGAGGGATTACTCCCTAGAGGATCCTCCTCCACTTCCTCAAGTTTGGTTGAAGTTCTTCGGGTGGATTCTCAGATCGAAGTATTTCTTCGTTTTCACACTTTTGACCCGATCTACATTTCTAGACATCTTCTTGTGAATCCCTTCGAGGAGTAGGCTAATCCGTGCATATGGTATACTTTCTTTAAGAAGTTTAGCCTTGTTCTTCACATTTCTTAGGGTAGAGTGTGTACATGCTCATGGCAAGTTGAACTGTTCATATGAACGGTTGAACTGTACCTGCCACTCACACCCTCTCCTTGCATTTGTTGCTTCATACCTTGCACGAACCCATCTCATACTTTGTGTCTTCATTCCTTCAAGATGGTTCGTCGTTGGAATTTGCCTGTGATCGTTTCAGCAGCAGTGGTGAGGACGAGATTCAAGAGGAATCTCCGGCTCCCTCCCCTCTACCTCATTGTTCCCTCTCTAAGAGGGGTCATGGTTCTGGCAGGAGGAGGAGTGACCCTCCAGGCTCTCTTAGCCCTCTCAGAGAGGGAGGAAGAAGGTGGCCTCCTCTCGCTCTCATCGGGGATGATCATCTGCTGGGAGCCTTCCTTGTCAAGAGGAGGATGGCTCTCATGATGACTTCATCGACCCTCCTCCACATGATGCTCCCTTTGTTGGCGGCCTCAGCATGCACTGAGCCAATGTGACCTAGGGCTCTCATGAAGCCCAGCTCGACTTCAGTGTAAAGAGAGTTGATGTTCTCCAGGAGATCAGGTTCACTAACCCCACTATCATTTCTAGACACCCAGGGGTTCATGATCCTAGGTTCTAGAATTTATTTCAAGCAGATTATTACAACTCTGTCATCCTCACCAAGAAGCATCCAATTGTCTGTCATAGGGTGATTGATTGGGAAGGCTATGGGCAGATGAATGATCTGGACATGACTCAGGTTCTAAGAGTGTGCGAGCAAAAAGGGATGAAGGACATCATGAAAATAGAATATCCCTGGAATGATGAGTTGATTGCTCAACTCTATGCCACTCTCTAGATTCAGAAATTTGATGAGGAAGCCAATGAGTATGATTACTTGGTTATGTATTTCTTTCTCCAAGGAGTGTGGCATAAGGTTAGTTATCGCCGCTTTGCTCACATTCTTGGATTTCCTGACGAGGATATCAGAAGCAGGAACCTTAGAGTTTGTTGGTCACTTGTTCTCAAATGCTATGAATCAAGAACAAGACAACATAATTGTTAATGATTAAAGACCTTCGTCCTTTGAAGCATTATTTCCTTTCGGATATAATGATCTTCAAACGAAGGTCATGAAGGTTATATCTTCATTATGTCAGCATATAAATATGAATACAAATTACAACACGGAGGAACATCAAAGAATATAAGTAATGATTAAATCCTCACAATTTATTTATATTCATATCCATAGATAAAAGTTAATGTTAATGATATTTATAATACAATGGTACCTTCGGTTCATCAGAAGGTGGGAATGCAGAGATGACGCAAGAGCGATTACAATCCAGCGTGAACAGTACGGTGTTATTGTTCATCTATTTATAGGCACGGGACGCAGCCTGGATAAGATAACATTTATGCCCCTGACATTTACTCTTAATCATAATGCAAGCTATCAAGGACTAAGTAGTCTTTTCCCTCTTAGGTCGATTCCTTCATCTTTGCTATCATACCAAGCCGAAGCTCCTTTACCATAGCTTCGGCGTCCATCCATGTCACCTTCGGGTTGTGTCTTCATATTGCACACGCCTTTACCATGAGAAAAACTTCATCCCAAAGCCGAAGCCTCCTGTAACAGTCTATGTCATACTGAAAACATGAGGTTTGTCACGTTTTTGAGGACCTTCGGAAGAGGAAGGCCCCCAACAGTAGCCCCTCGCAGTACTAATTTGTTTCTTTGTAACAAATTCAGACTGCAACATGGACGAAGGCCTTTAGCTGAAGGTCCGAAAAAAACACCTTTCCTTCGCTAGAATAGCGAAAGACACTGACATGTAGGACCCACCAAATTGTGAGGCGCTGGGCATATAAATAGGGACTCACATTGATAGCATTTGCTACGCCATTTTAGCTGCTCACACTGTGTTCGTCATTCTAAATTTTCTTGCTCTTCCGAGTTTTGATTGAATTTTAAGATTCGGCATTTCAACAAGACTTGATGGCTGGCGAGAAGAAGACAGACGACCCAGCTCTTTCCGGGTTTTACAAAGCTATGGAGGAGACCAACACAGAAAAGATTGCTCGTGAGACACTTGCTGGGATATCTGAAAGTTCCAGTGACAATGAAGATTTTCATGTAGAGAGTGGGAACGAAGGTGCCGAAGATCGGCCCTGGCGACCGAGTCATACTATATTTGGGAGATCAACTATCAAACAAAGTCAAATTGATTCAATGAAGGGAAGGTACTATCGCGATATTTCTATTGTGAGGGCAGGGGGAGATAGCGCTGCCACGTTGCCCGAAGCTGACGAAGTAGTCGTTTATAGAAGCTTCATGAAAGTGGGACTTCGGTTCCCTTGAGATAAATTGTTAGTTGATGTTTTTAAGACTTTTGAAATATTCCTTCATCAACTCACCCCTGAGGCTATTATCAGAATGGGGATTTTTATCTGGGCCATGAGGAGCCAGGGGTTAGAACCAAATGCAAGATGTTTTTGCAATATTCATGAACTATCGTACGAGACAAAGGCCACTGGTAAAGAACAATACCATAATAATTTTGGTTGCTATAGCTTCGTGCCTCGCTCTGATGTGAGCTGTCCAGTTCCAACATTTCGGAAGAGGTGGCCAGGGGCCTGGATGCAAGAGTGGTTTTATGTGAAAAACGACCTAGTCAAAAGAGAAGATATTAAGGGTATAATTCAACGCCCTATCTGGTCTCTCTTCCACGCTGAAGGAAAAAAGGTTAAGGTTTTGACGCACTGGCCTAGGTATATTGAAACGCCCAAAGTGTCGAAGCTTGCTGAAGGGCCTTCTTCTGTTGATGAGCCAAACTACCCCGCTCTTGCTGAAGCCAAGGGGGAATTGGCTGAAGTGCCAAAACCAATGGTAATAGCGGACCAGGAAAAAACTGAGACGGCCGAAGTGCCGAAGCGTCCTACCGAAGCTAAGAAAAAAACAGCCGAAGAACTAGAATTAAGGAAGTCGGCAGAGCAACCGAAAACCCTGAGCCCGCCACAAGAGCCGGAGCTGCCAAAGGTGTCCAAAATTTATGCAATAACTCCAAAAAGGAGGAGAATGGCCAGCGTACTAGACGCTGTTATGTGATCTTCAAAAGTACAAACCCCTGCTTCAGTATTTGATAGAAAATGTGAAAATCCAAAGGAATCTAACGAAGCTTATATG
Organism: Zea luxurians; assembly: GCA_029449295.1. Lineage (NCBI taxonomy): Eukaryota > Viridiplantae > Streptophyta > Magnoliopsida > Poales > Poaceae > Zea > Zea luxurians. The sequence continues at coordinate 52,608,704 of JAOPSE010000014.1, read as the reverse complement.
ACACTAGATACTGCCGAAGCTGGGCCATCAGCTCCTATCGTGGCACATGCTTCAGAAGATATTCCTCTAGCCTTGGAAGAAGAAGATGTGCCCAAGAAAGTTCCTGCTCCCGAAGTGTCTGCTGAAGAGCTAGAATTTATCATGCGACATGCTTCAGGTAAGCAGCTGTCGAAAGAGGAGATTGCCAATGCTAAACAATACACCAGGGATCTAAAGTACCCATAGAGGTCCTTGGTATTCAATGACACAGGTGAAGAGGACTTTTTATATTGCCTTTCGGATAATAAGGAGATATCTGTCTATCGGGAGATGGCAGACAATATAGGATATCCTAAGCTTGAGCTCGGTTTGTCTGTAATGTCGAAGGATCAACTTGCAGATAGCCTGGCCTTTAACAGTCTGAAGGTGAGGATGATTTTAGCTTGTAAACAGGTTATCTTTTGTATCTTTTCTTATTATTGTGTGCTAATCCTTCATTTTTTTGTAGGGCTTAATCCTAAGTAAGGCTTTAAGGACACAAAAGAACGCAGAAGACGAAAGCTGCCAAATAGCCCTTGGGAACCTTTGATCGGGAGTTATTACGCTAAGGAATGAAGCCCTTGAAAAAGATAAAATACTGCTTTCCTTAGTGGATAGGCTGAAGAGCAACGAAGCAAAACATAATGCACAATCCGAAGCTCATAAAGTCAAAGTCAAAGGCCTAAAGAAAAAGCTTGCCAAAATGAATGAAGATTTTGAAGTTACAAAAGCAAAGCAAGAAATAAGTGAATGGACAAGTTCAAGGTTGCAAAAGAATGTGGAGTAGCTTCGTGAATCCAAGGAGAGATGCTATGAAAAATCCTTGGATTGCGCAAAGAAACTGAAAGATATTTTTGCAAAGGTCGGTGCATACTCATCGTAGAAAACATTTATTCGAGGCGATCTCGAAGGAGTCATTCATTGGATCGGCGAAGAAGTTGAAGCTTTTGAAGAAATTCTTAGCGACTGTGGGGATTTTTGTGCCTTCGCCAGGTCCCGAGGTGTTGCAGCAGTTTTGGAGAAAACTGGCTATGAACATGTTAAAGCTGCAGCCCAGGCAGAAGTCATCTTCTCCATAGACGATACGAAGGAACCTTCAGCTGAAGCTACCCTGATGGGCGGGAAATTTTATTCCGATATTTGGATGAAGGGCGGTCGTGAGATAGCCGACAAAGCAATAAAGAAAAATGAAAAGGAATCCCATGATGCTCAAGTGGCAACAAAGGAAGCTAATGAAGTAGATGAACGTGCATTGATTATAGGTACCCCTATTGTTGGGGTCGTGCTTCGGTGCGCCGAAGGTCTCACACGAAGAAGCAGCTTCGGCTGGAGTCGTCTCCAAGAGATGGCCGAAGGTTCCCTTTCATGGAGCTTCGGCGTTTTAAACCGACATAGAGATAGAATGACCTTTTTATTCATATAGGTCTGAGTCAATGTTGTAAACATTTGTAAGGGGCATAATTGTAATTTGTCACAGGCTGCGACCTGCGCCTATAAATAGATGAACAGTACCACTGTACTGTTCACGCGAACCTGCCATTTGCCTTCGCATCACACTTGTATTCCTGCTTTCCTCAGGACCGAAGGTACATTTGTCATTTATATTCGTTCGTATTAATAGAAATGGAAATGATTCTATGTTACCATTTGAATGTCCATTTTATATCTCATGGTTTATATGAATGCTTTACCCTATGTTATTATGCTTACGAAGGTGCGTTTTTCGTAACCTTCGTCCGAAATTCCTTATGTCCCGAAGGGATATAATGAAGTGGAGGACGAAGGACCTTAATATTTAACATTTTCTGTGTTGCCTTGTTCTTAACTCTTAGCATTTGAGAACAAGCCCCCAACATTGGCGCCCACCTCCGGTGAACTCACTTCCACTTTTCTGAGCTGATGGCTTCGTTCAACAATCAAGCTGGAGCTGCTTCGGCTTCGAAGCTGGTGCTCCCGATAACAGGCGGTTCTTGCTCAGAGCCGGCTAACAAGAAGCAGAAGAAGGAGGCTCAGAGAAGGGTGCAGCATGTTGGAGTGCAGGGACCTTTCATCAAGTCAAAATGGTCTCATATTCCAATTACCTTCTCTCAGGAAGACCTTCAGCTTAAGGATTATCCTCACAATGATGCTATGGTTATTTCTTGCGTGATTAAAGGATTTCTGGTCCACAATGTCCTAGTTGACACAGGCAGTGCAGCTGACATTATATTTGCTAAAGCCTTCAGACAAATGCAAGAGCCTGAAGACAAGATCCATGATGCTACGCACCCTCTTTGTGGCTTCGGGGGGCGGCAGATTGTGGCCCTTGGGAAGATTACCATGCCGGTAACCTTCGGATTTGTCAACAACACAAGGACTGAGCAAATTGTGTTTGACATTGTTGACATGGAGTATCCTTATAATGCTATCATTGGTCGTGGAACTCTTAATGCTTTCGAAGCAATTCTTCACCCAGCTTATCTCTGCATGAAGATACCTTCAGACCAAGGACCTATTGCTATTCATGGAAGCCAGGAAGCTGCTAGAAGGGCCGAAGGAAGCTGGACTGATTCCAAGGCAATCCATAATATAGATGGAGCTGAAGCTTGTGAACAGTATAAATTCAGGAGGGAGAAGGCAGCTTCAGCAGATCAGCCGAAGCCCATGTTATTGTGTGAGGATGTAGCAGAGCAGAAGGTGTTGTTGGGCTCGCAATTATCTGAAGACCAGGAGAAAACCTTGATAAGGTTTTTATTCAACAACAAAGATGTCTTTGCATGGTCAGCTAATGATCTCTGCGGAGTAAATCGGGATGTTATTGAACATTCGCTTAATGTTGATCCATCCTTCAGACCCCGAAAGCAGAGGCTTCGGAAAATGTCTGATGATAAGGCCGAAGGGGCTCGCAATGAAGTGAAAAGACTCCTCAGTGCAGGAGTTATCAGAGAAGTGAAGTACCCAGAGTGGCTAGCTAACACTGTTATGGTAAAGAAGGCCAATGGCAAATGGAGAATGTGTATTGATTTCACAGATCTCAACAAGGCTTGTCCGAAGGATGAATTCCCGCTGCCAAGGATAGATTCTTTAGTTGATGCAGCAGCTTCTTCGGAGCTCATGAGTCTCCTGGACTGCTACTCAGGCTATCATCAAATCTGGATGAAGAAGGAAGATGAGCCGAAGACTAGCTTCATAACCCCAAGTGGTACATATTGCTATCTTCGGATGCCTGAGGGGCTCAAGAATGCTGGAGGGAGTTTCAGCAGAATGACTGCGAAGGTTCTCCAATCTCAGATAGGCAGAAACGTGTTGACCTATGTTGATGACATCATCGTAAAGAGCACGAAGCAAGAAAATCATATTGCTGATTTGCAGGAGACCTTCGCCAGCTTCAGACAAGCTGGGCTGAAGCTGAATCCAGAAAAATGTGTCTTCGGAGTGAAGAAGGGTAAATTTCTTGGATGTTTGGTCTCAACGAAGGGAATCGAAGCTAACCCAAATAAAATTGAAGCTATACTTCGAATGGAGCCACCAACCACAAGAAAGGGGGCCCAAAGATTGACAGGAAGGCTGGCATCCCTTAACAGATTTATATCCAGATCAGCGGAAAGAAACTTACCATTCTTCGAGGTGCTGAAGTCAGCCGAAGTCTTTCAATGGGGCCCAAGTCAACAAAAAGCCTTCGAAGAGCTGAAGCAATATTTAATAGATCTCACAACATTAACTCCACCAACACCAGGGGCTCCTCTGTTGTTGTATGTGGCAGCTTCGCACTCAGCGGTAAGTGCGGCACTTGTTCAGGAAAAGTTTGATGGACAAGCCAAGAAGCAAGTCCCAGTATATTTTGTGTCTGAGGTCCTCAGTGCCTCAAAGAAAAATTATACAGAGCTGGAGAAGGTGTTGTACGCCGTTTTAATGGCATCCAGGAAGCTTCGGCATTACTTTCAGGCATTCAACATTATTGTTCCTTCTTCGCAGCCGTTGAAGGACATCATGAGGAATAGAGAAGCTACTGGGCGTATTGGAAAATGGGCTGCGGAACTCAATGAATTTTACATTGATTATGTGCATAGATCCTCAATTCAGTCTCAAGCATTGGCAGATTTCATTGCCGACTGGACGCCAGGGGCTCAGGACGAAGAAGCAAATAAAGATGCCGAAGCATGGACAGTGTTTTGTGATGGCTCTTGGGGAACCTTCGGAGCAGGTGCAGCTGCTGTGTTGGTCTCTCCGTCCAAGGTTAAAACTTGCTATGCAGCAAGACTTGACTTCAGCTGCACAAATAATATCGCTGAGTACGAAGCTTTGCTCCTGGGTCTTCGGAAACTAAGGGCAATGGGGATCAGAAGGGCAATTCTTAAAACTGATTCCCAGGTTGTTTCGGGTCATGTTGATAAAAGTTGCAAGGCTAAGGACCCGAAGCTTGAAAAATACCTAGACACGGTCCGAAGGATCGAAGCTTCCTTCGAAGGATTTTCTGTTAAGAATATCCCTCGAGGACAAAATGAGCATGCTGATTTATTAGCCAAGTCTGCAGCACAGGGGCTGCCGCTACCTTCGGACGTGTTCTTCGAAACAATAAAGGCACCTTCAGTGGAGCTACTTGAAAGAGCAGTCCTTAACATTTCTCCTGTCTACAGTGAAGATTGGAGAACAGAAATAATCTCTTATCTTCAGGGAAACTTTCTATCAGATGACGAAGCTTATAATAAGAGGATAGAGGCAAGAGCTCGTCCCTATGTCATGATAGAAGGGGAGTTATACAAACATGGAGTTTGTGCCCCGCTGCTCAAGTGCTTGTCTAGGGCCGAAGGTATAGAGTTGATGAAGGAGATACATGCAGGCTTGTGCGGATCCCACATTGGATCCAGGCCGTTACTTGGAAAAGTGTTCCGCCAAGGATTTTATTGGCCGAAGGCAGCTTCGGATGCAGCGGAGTTAGTCCAAAAGTGCGAAGGTTGTCAAAAATGTGCAAGAGATCAAAAACAACCTTCGTCATTAACACAGCTGATACAACCCATCTGGCCATTGCAAAGGTGGGGCCTTGACTTGTTGGGTCCATTGCCACCAGCCCAAGGCAACCTAAAATATGTTATAGTAGCTGTGGAATATTTTTCCAAGTGGATTGAGGCGAAGCCATTAGCCACAATAACTTCGGCCACTGTCCAAAAATTTTTCTGGCAGAATATTGTCTGTCGCTTCGGAGTGCCGAAGGCTATCACTGTAGATAATGGAACACAGTTCGACTCCGAAGATTTCAGGAATTTTTGTGATCAAATTGGCACGAAGATCCATTTTGCATCAGTCAGGCATCCGGAGTCGAATGGGCTTGTTGAAAGGGCCAACGGCATCATAATGACAGGGATAATGAAGCTAATTTTTAATCAACCAAGGGGAAAATGGCCAGATCAGTTGACCAAAGTGGTGTGGAGCCACAATACCACAGCATCAAGGTCTACAGGCTTTACCCCATTCAAGTTATTATTTGGAGACGAAGCAATAACTCCAGAAGAAGCTAAAGCTGGATCAATAAGAGTGGTAGCTTCGGCAGAATCAGGTGCCGAAGATACTTGCCTTGTGGAAAAAGATGCCTTAGAAGGGATCAGGCTTCAGGCCGTGGAAAATATCAACAAATACCAGGCTGAAACAATCAAATGGCGAGATAGAAAAGTCCGGCTAAAAAATATTGAGCCAGGACATTTCGTGCTTCGAAGAGTGGCCAACCCGGATACAGTGGGCAAGTTGCAACTGAAATGGGAAGGGCCTTTCTTAGTAGCATCTTCGTCAAGGCCTGGTTCGTACAGACTAAAGGACATGGATGGCAATGAAATTCCAAGATCTTGGAATGCGGATGAGCTTCGGCGGTTCTATGTATAACTTGATGTAATTTTATCTTTTCTTTTCTTTTTTATGGCACCCTTTTCCTTTCTAAAGGGGGAGAAAGGTTTTTAATGGGGCCATCATATGTAATTTTCCTTTTTAGTTTTATAAGAGCAAAATCCCCCAAAAGATGTAAATGTAAAAGCTGAGAGCGCACCATCGAGTGCCGAAACTGAAAAAGAGAAAGAAAAAGCTCCGAAGACGTCCCTAAGGGGATGCAGAGCTTACAGCGAAAAGTCAACGCTGATTCCGCCGAAAGTAAAAGGCGAAGAAGCTCCAAAGACGTTCCCAAGGGAATGCAGAGCTTATACCGTCTAAGTAAAAGACGAAGAAGCTCCAAAGTCGTCCCTAAGGGGATGCAGAGCTTACAGCGAAAAGTCAACGCTGATATTGCCTAAGTGAAAGGCGAAGAAGCTCCAAAGTCGTTCCTAAGGGAATGCAGAGCTAGTGTGTGGTTGTTTCTAAGTAATGGCTGACAATGTGGCTTCGGACATATGCTTCGGACATTCATTCGCGCATTGCATTACATCATAACATTTGCATGCATAAGCATTCATTCATAGCATCTGTGTACCAAAGTGGTTGCTTCGGCAGAAGGGAGAATTGGCTTTTTATGAATCGTTGTGTAAAAGAAAAGTTTTGGAGAAGAGGTTTTTATGATTCGTTATGCTATGTTATGTACGAAAGAGAAAAGCTTCGTTGCTCAGCTTCGTTGTATACAAAAGAGAATTGGTCTTTTATGCTTCGTTGTGTACGAAAAGAAGGGAAGGTGTTTTTTCGCCTTCGGCTCAAAATACTGATTTCGTCCACACCAAAGCGCCTCAAGCGAAGGGTAAGAATATATTACAAGGTATGTACAAGGTTCCTTGAAGACAGTCTAATTGTATTTACAAGAATCGTTACAAAAATATCCTGAGTTTTTCTATAGCATATTTCTACTGATCCTCATTAAGTTTCAGCTTCGGCAACAGCTTCGGCGACATAACTTAGGCGTCATCTTCACCTTCGTCATCCTACATAAATCAAGGAATTATAAGTAAAAATCAAGAGCAAAGGAAAAGGTAACTCCGAAGTATCATTTCTTACTGGTTCAAGATGACTTCGTGCTTCGTCTCCAGCTTTCTCCCGCCCGCCTTTTGTCCATATCATTTTTATAAATCTATTGGAGATACTTCGGGCGAGGTCAGGCATATCATCCAGGATTGATGGAGATAAGGTGAAGTTGGGCCTGTTGACAATTTTTCCGTGTTCGCAGCCGGCCTTCAGAAATGCAGCAGCGGTACCCCGAGAAGCCACCCAGGCACAGAAGTCACCATGCCCAGCTATGACTTCGTCGAGCTCGTCAATCTCCCCCTCAATATGTTCGAAGGTCTTCGGCAGATCTTCAGCTGAGGGGGTGAATTTTTCACTACTGGCTCCAACTGAGTAAAAAATCTTTCTTAGTCGTTCAATGCACTTGTTGCTAAATTTCAAGCAGTTTTCTTGAAGATTTGTCAGTAGTTTTCTCAAATCTGAATTTTGCTGAGCTTCGACTTCAAGTTTTGCAGTAAGATCTTGTTTTTCTCGTTCGAATTGCTCAGATTGGCGGAGAAGCTTCGTATTCAGTTCTGATATTTTTGCTTCAGCTTCCGCCAATAAACCTTCGGTTGCCTGGAGCTCAAAGTTCTTTTTCTCGAAAGCATCTGATTGCTCCTTTATTTTGTTTTCCAAATTTCCAATTATAACTTCATGCTTTTTATCTTCAAGATCTTGTTGCATTTGCAAGGCTTTGCTCAGCAGCATACTCTGTACGAACACAACCTTCGTCAGACATGTTTTTATTAGAAGCGACAAAAGTTAGGTGGCAAGTTGTTCACCTTGAAGTTGGAGTAAAATAAACTACCAACGACATGTTGTCGTCGGTAGCGGCTGATGTCTGACTCTAGCTTCGGAAAACCGATACTCTTTGATAGAGTACCGATTACCTTAGCACCAGTCTGGTCTCGAATGCAGCCTAGTTTTTCATCATCTACACCTCCAAATAGGAGGGCACCTGACTTGTAGCCGCAGGATTTGGCATATTCTTTAAGTTCTTCTATTTCGTCCTTTGTCAGTTTTTGCCCAATTAAATTCTGAAAGGAGTAAGCTTCGTCATCCGAAGTATCTTCGGCTATTTCTTTTCCTTTTTCAGGCACTGTGGCCATGGATTTTTCAGTAGCAGCACCGGCTTCTTCTGCATCTATGTCTTCCAAAATTTTGTTAATATCCTCAATGGTTGTTTCTAAATTAACCTCTTCGGCTGTAGCGGCTTCGCTAGCCGCGACCTCCGAAGGGGCGGCTTCGATGTTCTTGGTGCCTTCGGCAGCTGCTGTTTTCTGAACTGACGCTCTTGGAGGTGTCTTATCGATAACTTCAGTTACCGCAATGATTCTTTGCCGTTTGGGTTTGCTCATCTTCGCCTGATCCGGCTCGTCCACCTTTTGAAAAAGCTTCGTCAGTTGGAGCCCTAATGGACTTAGCTTCGTGGGCATAGGTTCAGTCATTACCTTTAAAATTTCTTCCACGTCGCTGGTAGAAGGCGGTGTGGGGGTCCTCTCTTCTTCGGATATTTTCCGTTTCGGACTCGATAATTTCCTTTTCTTCGGGATTTTCTTCTCTGCTGCTGGTTGCTCTTCATCCTTTGTCAGAATTTCAGTTACTCTTTTCCTTTTCTGGCCCTCGGCACCCTTGTTCAACTGCTCATAGTCTGGGTACTCGAAGCCCAGGGCATCGAATACTCGGTTCAGCCTTCGCTTCGGTCGGGCGCCGAAGGCCGCTGTCATTAATTGATCCTCTTTTTTGGAGTAATTTCCCAAGATTTCATTGCACATTGTCTCAACTGTGTCTAACCACTCTTTGCAGGGCTTCTTAAAGTACTTCTTGAATTTAAAGTGATAGGGCAGACGGACCAGCTCCCCCTTTTTCTTTTCTCCCTTCAGCTTCGGCATTTCCCACTCTTTTAGAGTAGGGAAGACTCTGAATGCCAAAAATTCCTGAACTAGATCCCTGGTTCCAATATGTTTTGAAATGATTTCAAATTCACCCAGAGCAGCCCAGGTGGGACCTTTTAGATCGCCGATGCGGCATCGTGGCCTCGTCTCTCCGAAGATTAACTCCAAAGGGCTTTGTACCAATTTTTCTATATCTTCGTCAACTTTCACATAGAACCACTCGGATTTCCAGCCTGCTGGCCATTTGCTTCGGTAGCTGATGACAGGACATTTTGTTGTCTTTCGGTAGGCAAAATTATAGCAACCAAAATTATCATGTAGCCCATCTTTTCTGGCCTTTGTTTGGTAGTGTAATTCGTGAACTCGGCAGAAGCTGTCAGCAAACGGTTCCACGGCTTGGCTCCGAAGGGCCCAGATATAAACATTGAGCCTAACGATGGCGTTAGGAGTCAATTGATGAAAAAAGATACCAAACCTCCTCAATATCTCTGCAATAATATTGTGCAGAGGAAATCTCAGCCCAGCCTTTAAAAAGCTTTTGAAGATAACAATCTCATCCTTCCCTGGCTTCGGGGTGGTTTCTTCTCCCCCGAAGCGGAGTAGCTTCTTCTGATCTTCATTGAAATAACCTGCTTTCACCATCTTCGAAAGATCAGCTTTTGAAACAGTTGATTTCCCAAAATCCAGGTGACTGGGCTTGCTGGGCGTAGCAATGTGGTAGTCATCTTCGGAGTCAGTCCCATCAATGTTTTCTTCTTCTTCGGCTGTTGTCGGGTTTGCTTCGGCAGCAGGCCTTTCTCCCGCGGTCACTAGACCGGAGCGCTGCATCGCTTCGGAGATGGGCACAGTGTCCGAACCTTCGGCTTCGTCTCCCTCGCGTGCAACTTTGGCAGTAGACCGCACTCTCGCCATTTAATTCAGAGTTTGGTGAAGTCAGAAACTTTTTTCTTTTTTCCTTTAATCCGAAGCTCTCCTTTCTGACGAAGCAGACGTTGAGACTGACCTTCGTTCGATTCTGAGAGCCAAGCTTCGGTTATGGTGAAAAATTTTGGCAGCAAAACAGTGCAAATAGCAATGAATGCTGTGATAACTTCACACCTACCCGCTTGTTTATATAGTACTGCAGGTAAGAAGGCGAAGCGGCAAGATTTTTACACCAGACGGGCGGTCACTTGTACTCGCTGAGCAGTGGACCGCAAAGATCAAACAGTAACTCTGCAAGGTGGGCCTGGCACGTACTCGGAAGCCGGATCGTTTCTCCGCAACGAGCTCAGGGAAGGTGTTTTTTGGACCTTCGGCTTCCCGAAGCTGAAGAAGTTTTTTTTTCACGGGTCAAGCTCGTTACGAAAAACGATCTAGCACCGCGAAAGGGGCTACTGTTGGGGTCGTGCTTCGGTGCGCCGAAGGTCTCACACGAAGAAGCAGCTTCGGCTGGAGTCGTCTCCAAGAGATGGCCGAAGGTTCCCTTTCATGGAGCTTCGGCGTTTTAAACCGACATAGAGATAGAATGACCTTTTTATTCATATAGGTCTGAGTCAATGTTGTAAACATTTGTAAGGGGCATAATTGTAATTTGTCACAGGCTGCGACCTGCGCCTATAAATAGATGAACAGTACCACTGTACTGTTCACGCGAACCTGCCATTTGCCTTCGCATCACACTTGTATTCCTGCTTTCCTCAGGACCGAAGGTACATTTGTCATTTATATTCGTTCGTATTAATAGAAATGGAAATGATTCTATGTTACCATTTGAATGTCCATTTTATATCTCATGGTTTATATGAATGCTTTACCCTATGTTATTATGCTTACGAAGGTGCGTTTTTCGTAACCTTCGTCCGAAATTCCTTATGTCCCGAAGGGATATAATGAAGTGGAGGACGAAGGACCTTAATATTTAACATTTTCTGTGTTGCCTTGTTCTTAACTCTTAGCATTTGAGAACAAGCCCCCAACACCTATGTAATGCCCTTTTGCTTTATTAATCGTTTCTAGCTTCGAACCCTTATTATCATATACTTTATTGCAGCTGGCCTTTCGCCACCACCGGAGCCATTCAATCCTAAGGCTGACCCCATCATGAAATAAGCTTTGGATGTGATGGAGGTCTCTAATACAATCGTTGACGAAGTTGTTGACAGGCTACTGAATGAAGCTGCCGAAAGAATACTAAAAGAAGACTAGATTCTTGTTAATTAAGAAATGTAGTATTTATGTATGGGTCAAACATCGGACATTTGTATATATAAATGTATTGAGTTTCTTTGCGATGTATGAAATTTGTGTACATACCATTTTTGAGCCTTCGGCGAAAAAACACCTTCCCTTCTTTTCATACTTCGCAAAGAATTAAAACCTGCTATGCCACAGCTGTTGTTCAATATCACTGTTGATGAAGATTTCCTTGGTGTGTAACTGCTGTGTAAATTTATGTCTGCCGAAGGTATACTTCGTGCTTCAATACATTGTTTCGTAATCGACATATCTTCGTAGGATCATTTTTCCTTTCCAAAATTTCTTTAATGATGCAATATGATGTATGATATAATGTTATGCAAAATGATGTTATGGTATGATGCAGCTTAATGTTTATGCAGACAGCACACACCCAGACTCTGCATCCCCTTAGGAACGACTTTTGAGTCTCTTCACCTTTTACTTAGGTGGTATTTTAGCTCTGCATCCCCTTAGGAACGACTTTAGAGCTAAGCTCTGCATCCCCTTAGGAACGACTTTGGAGCTTCTTCACCTCTTATTTATGTGGTTTTTTAGCTCTGCATCCCCTTGGGAACGACTTTGGAGCTTCAGAACTTACTCTGCGCTCCCTTAGGAATGACTTTATAGCTTTGGAACTTACTCTGCGCTCCCTTTGGAACGACTTTGTAGCTTCAATAGTTACTTTGTGCTCCCTTAGGGACGACTTCCACAATCGATGATGTAACTGAAGTATTATAATTACATCAAATTGGATATTCATTCTTCCTGAATTGTCTTTCTCGCAAGAAAATATAAAAGGCAGAAAAATTTAAGATACATCAGATCATGATATTCTTTAATCGCACCACTGTAGCCTCTAGTAAATGTGCTTTGATTCAGGCATAGTGTTGTTGACTGTGCGAGCTTCGGACTCCTCCCGAAGGTCGCGTTGTTGCTGAACGTGGTGGCACCCTTTTAGCTGCTGACTGTGAACCAAGACAGGTGCTAGCGGTGGTGGTGGTGGCAACTGGGCCCAGGAAGCTTGAGAATGACTTGCCGAAGCAACAGAGGTCGTAGACTGTTGGTTGCCTACATACTCCAGGACATAAGGAGAGTAGCATGAAGTAGTGTGGAGAACTTGCTTCGACTGACTCTACCGCGCTTCAACTTCAGCAATCTCCTTCTGCTTCTGAATGGTAACCTAGCATGTTCTTGTTGTGTGGCCCTTGTCCTCGCCACAAAAAAGGCAGTACAACTTTCAGGGTTGATTGCCAAACCTTCCACCACCAAAACTTCTTCCTCTTCTATCTCTCGGAGCTGGTGGTCTGAAAGTAGTCTGTTGCATGCTCGAAGTCTTAGAACTATGATGGGTATGTTGAGCATTGCTGGCCCTATCATCGTTGGTATTGGAGTTGTGGATTGATCGGACATTCTTGGGGTGAAGTCTTCCTCCGAAGCCCCTAGTCATCTCAGAAAACCTATAGGCCTCCTCCCTTCCCTAGCGAAAATCATTGTCAGCCCAGATGTACTCATCCATCTTCTGAAGAAGCTTCTCCAAAGTTTGTGGAGGCTTCCTGGCAAAATATTGAGCTGTAGGTCTTGGCCGAAGCCCTTTGATCATAGCCTCAATGACAATTCCATTGGGCACTGTGGGCGCTTGTGCTCTTAAACGCAAAAACCTTCAGACATACGCCTGAAGGTGTTCCTCATGGTCCTGCGTACTTTGAAACAAGGCTTGAGCTGTGACTGGATTCGTCTGAAAGCCTTGAAAACTAGTGACCAGCATGTCCTTGAGCTTTTGCCACGATGTAATTGTCCCTGGCCAGAGAGAAGAGTACCAAGTTTGGGCCACATTTTAGACTGCCATGACGAAGGACCTTGCCATGACGACAGCATTTCCCCATACGAAGATATTGTTGCTTCATAGCTTATCAAGAATTGCTTTGGATCCGAATGCCCATCATACATGGGCAGCTGAGGTGGCTTGTAGGATTGTGGCCATGGGATGGCCTGCAATTCTGCTGCTAAAGGAGAAGCATCATCAAAGGTAAAGCTACCGTGATGAAGGCCATCGTACCATTCTTCTTCGTTGAACGAGCTTGTAACACCCCGGGATCCACAAACACCTCGAAATGCTACTAAACTACACAACTAACATTCATATATAAAATTTCGACAACATCTCTTTTAAAAATTTGCATAAACGTGGAAGCAACAGAGTATAAACAGATATCATGATAACAAAACATACTACACATTAATAATCTGCTAGCAGTGGGAAGATAACCATAACGACATGAACTGAATTAACCAGTGTGCACGACTAGTTAAAAACAAACATCCTTTGACAAGAAGTTTCTAATTAAATCATGGTTGTGCCTAGGCAGCGTTATTATGAGAGTGAAGGTAGATGTGCTGCTACTTCCCTCATTCCCAACATGAATCAAGTGCCTGCATTGAGTAATGCAAGAGTGAGATGAAACATCTCAGCAAGTAAATTGTTTTGACCATATATTTAAACCAAAAATTGTATTAATCAACATTTTAAAGGGATCACAATTGAGATCAGAAATACTTGTAGATATAGAACTCAATAGTCCCAAAATAACCAAAGCCATCTCATTTCCTCGAACAACCACAATAGGTTGTATGACACTTCTCTACGTCAACAATACCTACAAATATCACTTCAATGTATGCATAGGAATGCAATGTGTAAGTCCTCTGCCTTCATATCTCTTAGAGTATAAAACCACACCATCTGCAAATATCACTTCAATGAATGCATATGAATGTAATGCATATGTCCTCTGCCTTCATACCTCTAAGGGTATGAAGCCGCATCGTACCCCTCCTCGAGCAACATGCGATGCTAAGTTGTACCGGTACGGTCGGACCATAGGTCATAACAAAACTTCATATGCAAATGAGTCATGCAATGTATATGGCATGTTGTATTTATCAATAAACTTCACTTCCTTCAGATACAATACAAACCTCAAATAATACTTCATCTGCCTTTAGATACAATACAAACCTCAAATAATACTTCATCTGCCTTGAGGGGTGTGAATTAATCTCATGGGTCATACTCAAACCATAATCATCATTAATATATGATAGAGCATCAATATAATACAATCAAGTAAAACATCATCATAGAGTTCAATTATGAAAGAATCCAATAATTCTGAATATTAGAGTGTAGGCGATAGAAATAACAGGTCAAAACGGTAGCAACCACCGCTACATTCACTTGTCTTCATCGAAGAAGAAAAAATGTACTAGGTATGATCCGGAGTGCAGCCACTTGCTAGCGGGCATAAAAATTAGTACAAATATTTCACAAACAATTGCCAACAATCAACAAATCACTCCTACACTTGGGACCAAGACCGGGTGGAAAGACTCCCACCCTGAACCACATGTCAAATAGTAGCAGTGTTGTTTGTTAATTTTGTATCTTTAAAATTATAATAGTGGTTGCAGGTACCCTGAAACTAGGGTACCCCTTACCGCTGTATAAAAACGCAGTACCCACGCGGCTATTTTTAGTCGCGTGGTAAAAGAGTTGTATGTGGGACCAGGCCATGACTCGTCCAAGCCTCGGGCGACTACTCTGGGCCAGCAACAGCACCTGACCCCACCACATGGGCGGGTCCAGTGCCGCCACGTGTCCAGAGAAAGTGACATACTCTGAGGCATCACCAGTGAGTTCGGACCCCTATGGGAAGGTGCCGGACCCCTGTATATACGGTCCGGGCCTCCAAGTTTGGTCCAGGACCTCCACGTGTGTGAACCTGTAACACCATAAAAATCATCAAATAAAAATAATAAATTTAGTTATTATAGGTAAAGATGGTAATGAATTTTATTTTAAATGGTTGTCATTTATTTGCCTTTGGAATGATTTTTGATTTCCCATAATTGATTTTTAAATATTTAATAGCATTTCTTCTTAATTGAAAATTCAAATAAGTAATATAATAAATATTAGTCCAAGAATTAATATTTTATTTATAAATCATTTTGGTTTAGTTATTATGAATTTTAGAGATATTTCAAAATAAGTTTTTGAAATTAGGAAGAAAAAAAAGAGAAGAAAAAAAAACCCTAACGAATCCAGCCCATTTGGCCCATGAAGCCGTCTCCCTCCCCTTGACCTAACTGCACCCTGCCCTGGTGTCCAAGCCGCTACCGCCACCCTTCTCTCTTTCTCTCTCTCCTCCCTTCTCTTCTCTCTCTCTGCTCTCTCCCAACACACGCCGCTAGGAACCGGCAGCACCGCCCGACCGCGCCCCCTGCTTCCTTGACGCTCACCGCGCGACTCCGAGCCGCCAGCCCCGACGCGCGCTCCACGAAGCGCCTGCACGCGCTCGGCGCCCACCCACGAGCCGACCCCGCCGCGACGCCGTCTCACCCGACGCGACCCGCACCAGCGCCGAGTCCGCGAGCAGCGCCGGCGCCGAGCCCCGATCACCCGCGCGCGCGACACTGAGCGCCTGCAGCAGCCGCGCCCGAGCCGTCGACTGCGCAACGCGAAGCCCGCCTCGTCCTTGCCCAGCCGGCCGCACAGTGATCCCAGTGCCAGGAACCGACGCCGAGCAGCCCAATCGACCCCACTGTCCGTTCTTCATTGTGTGTAATGAAGAATCAATGTTGTCGTTTCTTCCTCCATTACTCCCCCCATTATTGCGTCATGAAGAACCGACGTCATCATTAATGGTGCTTAAGGCCGCCATTTCTTCCCCCTCGGCTCACCCTCTCCCCTTCCCTCTCCCCTCTATAAATCTGGCCGAGCCGGATCTCCCTCTCCACCCCCCCTTCTCGCCATTCTTCCTCTCGCATCATGTGTTTGGTGTGTGTGTCGTGCGCCGCCGTTGGCCATTGCTCTGTGTCCACGAACGCTAGTGCCTCACCGACGACCGCGCCCCATCGCCGTCGAACACCGTCGCCGGAGCTCGCCGTCGACCAAACCGTTCATCACCGTCGTCGTCGGAGTCCGTGGAGACTTGCCGGAGTTCGTACTCACTGTCTACGTCCGCCAGCCGGAGTTTCCTTGACCGACAGACACTCCCCCTCGTCTACGTTCATCCCTGCGCATGAACGAAAAACCAAGGTTGAAGACAAACTCAAAATATTTATTTTCTAAATCATGTTTTGAATTTATTTATAGATCTTGTGAATTACTGTTGTAATTTAGCGTTTCGTTTATAATTTTGGAGATTCCGATATATACGTGTAATCAAAATCGAACCCCGCGGCAATATTTTAAAGTGTGTATGACTTTATAATTTTAAAAATGAGTACAGTCACTATTCACTAACTCAGTGATTTTTTACTAGAATTGTTTACAGATTTGATTTCGCTGTAGTGTGTAGAATAATAATGGTTAGTAGTATTTTAAGTGTAAACATATTGACGTGAAGAAATTGAAATAGACACCAAGTAATGTATTTTCTAGTCGAATGAAAATATATTTTAGTATTCATAATAATGTATTCATGAGTATGGCATTTAACTACTTAGAATTAGTAAGACATTTATTTATGTCATAATAACCGTGATTATGTCATTAAAAGTCTCATTTAGTAATTTACAATTAATTCTTAGTATATTAATGTTAGAAGAATTAAATAAACAATTTTTAGTTATATGTATAAGTTCTATTTAGAAAAGAAAGGAGAAAACCGAAATAGTAGGATTTATAATGTTAAAATGACTTAATTAGGTACTCATACTTTTCTAATAATGAAAATAATAGTTATGTCGATAAACATAGGTTTCTTACTAAAGAATTAGAGAATTTGTTTCTAAATGTAAAACGACCCTTTTTAATAGATATCATGTTTTAATTTAATAAGGTTCGTTATAAATGTTTAAGTATAGTCGTACTAAATAGTAATATGTCATATAACTTTTCTAATAATGATATAATGGCTTAAATAAGTGCTCACACTGTCATAACTAAAATGATAGTTAATAATATACTAATAAATATAGTATTCATTTTAATTATCTAGATTATTTGTTCCTACAATAGAATTAAAGATAATTAAGATATTAATTATCCTTTACAATAATTTATTAGTCAAACCTATTGTCAACTTGTTCATAACTAGTTATATGAGCTTGATTAATTATTTTATCACATTTAGTCCATGTTATATAAATCATTTAGTTTTTTCTAAAGGGTAAAATAAAGTAATAACTAAAATGTTACTTTATATGTATACTTCGAATATAATAATATAGGCTATGTGTTTTTAAATGAAATTAAAAGATAGTTGTTTATTCATTGTATTTTACATAAAAGTTCATTTAAGGCATATACCATAACTTTCCATAAATAGGTGTTTAATAATAATAATAATGACCTTTTCACATAAAACCTATTTAGACTTATATCTTAATTTATCATAAGTAATAGGTTTAACAATGAACTATATGCTCCATAATGCTTCTAAAATTAATAACGTGATTAGTATCCCATTAACCTTAGATATATATAACTTATATCTATTCTAAATGGTTAAAAATGTTTAATATCGTTATAACGTGTTTTATCGATTTATAAATCCTTTATCTTAGATGTATCGCGTATGACGTTTTATAAAAGATTAAATTAGTGAACCTAATATTTGTATAGTTTATTTAAGATATTTTTAAGCTCATGTCTTGTTTTATAAAATATAGATCACAAATTATTGAAAAGAATACCCTCTTATTATAACCGTTACTTGCGACGTTTTTGAAAAGCGAACGCTCTTTTCGTTAAGCTTTATTTTAGCTTTAAGCATGGTGAATGTGGTATGTTATTGAGTGGTGTTTGTTCTTCTTGTTGTTTGTGTGATATTCAGTGGTTGATCTAGTAATTAAGAATCAAGATCTATTCCTATCCGTGGAAGAATCTCAAGTTTTCAATAAGCAAGGCAAGTGGACTTCTCCCTCTGCATACTCTGTTTGATCCCAAACAATACATTTAATAAAGTTTATTCTTTTGGATATATATGCATAATTTGACGGGTTACCTATTTAGATAACCTTTCCAACCTTATTCCTTGATCAAACCCGGGAATTATACTTTACCTTCGTAGCTATGCTATTGCTACAACTTAACTTTATGCAGTCAATCCTGTTTATGATACTAATGTTCCAAAATGGTAAGTTCACATTATTGTCGTTAACCCGATGGTTAAACAAGATTATTGCATATTATTTGGAACATGGAGTGACCACCCGGGAAAAACAGTGCTACCATGAGAACTATCATGGCTTTGGTCTTGGCTAAATAACTAGGGAAGTCTTATGTTGGGTGTTGGTCGTGGTCGACCGGAACGCGGGCATCTGGCAAGCGCTTATAGTATCGGCTCAAGCAGATTGGATATGGGCATAGTTCCCAAAGCTTTACCCTATGGTTCGGACTATAAGTTGGTTACGGTAGGTGTGCCTTATGCAGTTTGACCATTTCCAGCATTTGCATAATGAGGACTCTAGGGAGAAGCCTCGTAGTGAAACCCTGGCCATTCACCTCGGAAGTGAATACGGGTCTAGCTAACCCGGGCAAGAAGGGAATCGCGACTCATGGGTAAAAATGCGCCACCTCTGCAGAGTGTAAAACTGATATATCAGCCGTGCTCATGGTTATGAGCGGCCTGGACTCCTCACATGATAATTGAACTTGAAGATGGAAATAAATCGAGATCCGATGATCTACCAATGGTTTGCTTAAGTGGTTTCACTTAAGTGTTTTTGATATACTCTCATACTTTTGTTTAATGGGAATACTTGGGATTCACACTTATTAATAAGACATGTGTTGTTAATAAAATATTGACCAACTAAAATGCTTACTGCTCAACCTTAGCCTTACCTTGTTACCTTGCATTAGTTTTCCCCCACTTGCTGAGCCCCGACCATAAGTGAGCTCACCCTTGCTTAATTTTGATCAGAAGTTGCAGATGAAGATATGATGCTGAACTCCATGGATGCTAGTCTAGTGATACCCGCGGTCATCTTCCTGTGGATGGATGTCCATGTTCGCTGTACTTTGATGAATAAAGGTTAAGACATTATGTCTGTTTGAAGTGTAATATGTTAATAAAGTCGTTATTTACGCTTTTATGCATTGTTCTTTTGATATATTACACTTGTGACGTCAACATATGTGTGGAAATAGATCCTGACACACATATGCTATGCACCCGGCTTTGCCCCTTGGAAACGGGTGTGACAGAACCGGACTCCTAAAATGGGATCCGGACCCCCTGTATGAGGTCCAGGCCACCCACAGTGGATCCTGGCACACATATGCTATGCACCCAGTTCTGCCCCTTGGAAACGGGTGTGACAGAAGTGGTATCAAAGCAATGTGACCGTAGGTTGCTAGATTAGTTAGAAATGGAAAGCCTAGTAAGTCGTTCAAAACTTGACTTATTTGTCTTAATAAAAACTTACTTTATATCAAAACTCGTCTCTTTTATTTTCAACTCTTCTAGTCTGATTTTGGTCTATCAGAAGACTCTACCTAGAAGCACTACAAGATGATCAAGTTAGGATTGTGGAACTTGAAGTGAAGTCTACCTGAAGGAACCCTTTAGAAGCTATTGAAGACGCCCCATTCTCTGTCTTATCCCCGCCCTGCAAGAAGTTTTTGTTATAGATCTCTTGGATCTATTACCATTCTTCTTGGTTAGGTTGATAGGATTGTTCTTTAGTATTAAGATTTTCGACTAGATCGGTAATGGTGATATTATATTATATTATAAGTGGTTTTCTAATCCCTAATATTGCTACATAACCCTTGACTTCTTATACTTTTGTTGTCTTGCCATTGTATTGCCACCCTTGTGCAATATCTACCTTGATATATATTAAACCTTTGCCTCTCTACTTTTCCCCTTGATAATGCTTTCTCCCTAACTCACTTTATATCCTTGGTTGTATCATTTATCCTCACTTTAATAGTTCATGGTTATCTTATTTCACTCTTGGTCACCAACAAATATGTCTTGTCTAACTCCTTGATAATTCTTACCCAACTCCTTGACTTTATAATATCTTTCTTATTCCAAACCTTGTCTCACCTTTTGTTTTGGTTGAATGAGTAGAATTGGATTGTGTTGTGTTGGTATGCTTGAATTCATTGTCCTTTGTGTTCATGTTTAATTTGCTCCTTTGAAATGATTGTTAGTGTATTGTGTGACTTTTGTCCACAATGACATCAGTTAGCTAGGAAAAAAAACCTTAGATAGATGGGTTTTCTCTGCTCTCTATAATCTGTCTTTGCTCAACCCTTTCGTCCCTTCCATTCTTCCATACCCATACAGATGTCAGACCTTGGAATGTCAACTACAAGTGATGTCATTAAGTGCAAAGAATGCGGTGTGTTGGCAAGTCAAAAAACCACTATAAATAAAACAGTTGATGAACAGACATTCAAGACACAAAAGGATGCCCAACCAAACCAACAAACAAGTGACCTTGGAACATGTTGTTGTTGTGAGTACTATGGAATTCCTTGTCGCCAGATCAGTACAAACGAAAGTGAAACTACAAAACAGAAGAACCGGATTTTGTTTTCTGGTATAAAAAGACAATGGTCTCCCCAAGAACAACTAATAGCAGATGCACTGTCAGACGATGAATTGTCAGGTATTCCAAAAAGGAAACATCACAAGGATGCCCAACCCCAAGAAGAAACACAGGAGTGTTACATTGATGGATGGACTATAACCTGCACACAGTTTCAGCCTCGTCGTCGCATCAGGTCCAAGAAACAAAAAGGGAAACATGGAAAAAGTCAAGAAATAACTTCAAGAAAAGCTTGTTATCAATGTGGACGTGAAGGTCATTACTTCCGTAACTGTCCTGAGAAGAGTTCACTACAGATCACCTCCGAGATGAAGCTATCTCAGTCTTCAAACATGGAATATGAACAGAAATGCACAGAAACCTCTACCAACAACATAAAGACAACTCCACCATATAAACCATCAGGTCGTGCTTGCTTTGGATGTGGTGATACCGACCATCTTGTTAATGGTTGTCCTAAGAAGGATGTGGAGATCAATAAGGTCCAAAACAAAAGACAACACCCTCAAACCCATGCATCAACAAAGAATAAACAACGGAAAGAGACCACAGGAAAGATAAGTTATGCAGTGACAGGAACCATTCCATATGATGATGCAGTAATTTTTGGAACACTAGTCATTCACACAACCATCGCCACCGTGTTGTATGATCCTCGTACAACACATTCCCTTATCAGTGCCCAGTTTGCAACAAAGAATGGTATCTTTAAGTGCCCCTTAAGATCAAGAAAGACCATCAGTACACCTGAAAGGAAAGTGTTAGCGAACTACATATGTCCGAAAGTAAGTATTAAAATCAACGGGATAGATTTTTCAGCTGATCTCCTAGTGATAGAATCAATGGGAAAGGATGTGATTCTTGGAAAGAATTGGTTACAAAGAACTAAGGAAGTAATCCAACATACTGAGAAAACCCTATGCTTGGAAACTCCATATGGAGAAACAATAGTAGTTGAAGATAATCGACCTCCAGCTCAGATTGGTACATCTACCAAAGAAGAATAATATATCATTTAGCTAAAAGGAGTATGTCTCACGAAAAAAAAATGTCATGATGTTGCCCCTTTCAAGATTTGTAATTGTGCTAAGTGATATATGAATAAATTTGGAGAATCTCCCGCACCTATTGTGTTTTGCCTCTTTATAAAGATAATAAAGTATGGTGTCATCTACTATATGCAAACAATGTGATGCTCTAGTTGCCCTAAAGTCCCGCTCAAGTCTTTCTCTCAATTTATACTCAAAGAAATAATGTTGGACAATTTGGATATCATGCTCTGAAAAGTTCAAAAGACCTTTGTTAAGGATTATAACACTTGTACACTCTTGTAGTGTGATGAAGCTAGGTGGAATCAAAAATCATCTGTAACTAATCTTATATTGGAAATCAAAAAGTTGTGTACGCTCTTTATCTTAATGTCATGCAAGCCTCTTATGGAGTCTGTCTCACTAACTCTTCTACCCTCTGACTAGATGATGAACCCCAATGGAAAGGAAGTAAATGGTGCCAACGACAATATTCCTAACTTAACAACTATGAACGAGAAAAATGAGTCACCGAGATATTCGATGAATGGAATAAAGAATAACAAAAGGAATAGAAAAATGTTTGGATACATGATTAGTCCACCTCAAGCGAAAGCCACGAAACACATGGATATACAAACAGAAGAATCAAGTCAGGCTCAGCTACATGAGATAAAGACACCCAATCAACCCTCACCCCCTGTTGGTCAAGCAAAGTTGACTCGCAAAGAACTCAAAGCAAGAGGTGCTTGCTACTACTGCAAAAACGAAGGACATCTTATTCGCGAATGCCCTAAGAAGCGTCTAGACCGACTAGAGAAGAAAGCTACCAAGCATGACCTAAGCAATAGTTCAGAAGACCCACCATTTTATAAGTATGATGATGAAGGTCGCTTGATTAGTATACATTTCAGAGTAGAGAAGTAAGGAAGTTCCTTAAGTTTGGAAGAGTTCAATGTGAACTAAGAACCTACAAACAACCATGTATCACCTTTGTTTTCTTGCTAGCCTTTCTTAATCTCGAGGACGAGATTCTTTTTAAGAGGGGTAGATTTGTAACACCATAAAAATCATCAAATAAAAATAATAAATTTAGTTATTAAAGGTAAAGATGGTAATGAATTTTATTTTAAATGGTTGTCATTTATTTGCCTTTGGAATGATTTTTGATTTCTCATAATTGATTTTTAAATATTTAATAGCATTTCTTCTTAATTGAAAATTCAAATAAGTAATATAATAAATATTAGTCCAAGAATTAATATTTTATTTATAAATCATTTTAGTTTAGTTATTATGAATTTTAGAGATATTTCCAAATAAGTTTTTGAAATTAGGAAGAAAAAAAGAGAAGAAAAAAAACCCTAACGAATCTAGCCCATTTTGGCCCATGAAGCCGTCTCCCTCCCCTTGACCTAACCGCGCCCTGCCCTGGTGTCCAAGCCGCCGCCACCACCCTTCACTCTCTTTCTCTCTCTCCTCCCTTCTCTTCTCTCTCTGCTCTCTCCCAACGCACGCCGCCAGGAATCGGTAGCACCGCCCGACCGCGCCCCCTGCTTCCTCGACGCTCACCGCGCGACTCTGAGCTGCCAGCCCCGACGCGCCGCTCCACGAAGCGCCTGCACGCGCGTGGCGCCCACCCGCGAGCCGACCCCGCCGCGACGCCGTCTCGCCCGACGCGACCCGCGCCAGCTCCGGGTCCGCGAGCAGCGCCGGCACTGAGCCCCGGTCACCCGCGCGCGCGACACCGAGCGCCTGCAGCAGCCGTGCCCAAGCCGTCGACTGCGCAACGCGAAGCCCGCCTCGTCCCTGCCCAGCCGACCACACAGTGATCCCGGTGCCAGGAACCGACGCCGAGCAGCCCAATCGACCCCACTGTCCGTTCTTCATTGCGTGTAATGAAGAATCAATGTTGCTGTTTCTTCCTCCATTACTCCCCCCATTATTGCGTCATGAAGAACCGACGGCGTCATTAATGGTGCTTAAGGCCGCCGTTTCTTCCCCCTCGGCTCGCCCTCTCCCCTTCCCTCTCCCCTCTATAAATCTGGCCAAGCCGGATCTCCCTCTCCATTCCCCCTTCTCGCCATTCTTCCTCTCGCATCCTGTGTTTGGTGTGCGTGCTGTGCGCCGCCGTTGGCCATTGCTCTGTGTCCACAAACGCTAGTGCCTCACCGACGACCGTGCCTCGTCGCCGTCGAACACCGTCGCCGGAGCACGCCGTCGACCAAACCGTTCATCACCGTCGTCGCTGGAGTCCGTGGAGACTCGCCGGAGTTCGTACTCACTGTCTGCGTCCGCCAACCGGAGTTTCCTTGACCGACGAACACTCCCCCTCGTCTACGTTCATCCCTGCGCATGAACGAAAAACCAAGGTTGAAGACAAACTGAAAATATTTATTTTCTAAATCATGTTTTGAATTTATTTATAGATCTTGTGAATTACTGTTGTAATTTGGCGATTCGTTTATAATTTTGGTGATTCCGATGTATACGTGTAATCAAAATCGAACCCCGCGACAATATTTTAAAGTGTGTATGATTTTATAATTTTAAAAATGAGTACAGTCACTATTCACTAACTTAGTGATTTTTATACTAGAATTGTTTACATATTTGATTTCGCTGTAGTGTGTGGAATAATAATGGTTAGTGGTATTTTAAGTGTAAACATATTGACGTGAAGAAATTGAAATAGACACCAAGTAATGTATTTTCTAGTCGAATGAAAATATATTTTACTATTCATAATAATGTATTCATGAGTATGGCATTTAACTACTTAGAATTAGTAAGACATTTATTTATGTCATAATAACCGAGATTATGTCATTAAAAGTCTCATTTAGTAATTTACAATTAATTCTTAGTATATTAATGTTAGAAGAATTAAATAAACAATTTTTAGTTATATGTATAAATTCTATTTAGAAAAGGAAGGAGAAAACCGAAATAGTAGGATTTATAATGTTAAAATGACTTAATTAGGTACTCATACTTTTCTAATAATGAAAATAATAGTTATGTCGATAAACATAGGTTTCTTACTAAAGAATTAGAGAATTTGTTTCTAACTGTAAAACGACCCTTTTTAATAGATATCATGTTTTAATTTAATAAGGTTCGTTATAAATGTTTAAGTATAGCCGTACTAAATAGTAATATATCATATAACTTTTCTAATAATGATATAATGGCTTAAATAAGTGCTCACACTGTCATAACTAAAATGATAGTTAATAATATACTAATAAATATAGTATTCATTTTAATTATCTAGATTATTTGTTCCTACAAGAGAATTAAAGATAATTAAGATATTAATGATCCTTTACCATAATTTATTAGTCAAACCTATTATCAACTTGTTCATAACTAGTTATATGAGCTTGATTAATTATTTTATCACATTTAGTCCATGTTATATAAATCATTTAGTTTTTTCTAAAGGGTAAAATAAAGTAATAACTAAAATGTTACTTTATATGTATACTTCGAATATAATAATATAGGCTATGTGTTTTTAAATGAAATTAAAAGATAGTTGTTTATTCATTGTCTTTTACATAAAAGTTCATTTAAGGCATATACCATAACTTTCTATAAATAGGTGTTTAATAATAATAATAATGACCTTTTCACATAAAACCTATTTAGACTAATATCTTAATTTATCATAAGTAATAGATTTAACAATGAACTATATGCTCCATAATGCTTCTAAAATTAATAACGTGATTAGTAACCCATTAACCTTAGATATATATAACTTATATCTATTCTAAAAGGTTAAAAATGTTTAATATCGTTATAACGTGTTTTATCGTTTTATAAATCCTTTATCTTAGACGTATCGTGTATGACGTTTTATAAAAGATTAAATTAGTGAACCTAATATTTGTATAGTGTATTTAAGATATTTTTAAGCTCATGTCTTGTTTTATAAAATATAGATCACAAATTATTGAAAAGAATACCCTCTTATTATAACCGTTACTTGCGACGTTTTTGAAAAGCGAATGCTCTTTTCGTTAAGCTTTATTTTAGCTTTACGCATGGTGAATGTGGTATGTTATTGAGTGGTGTTTGTTCTTCTTATTGTTTGTGTGATATTCAGTGGTTGATCTAGTAATTAAGAATCAAGATCTATTCCTATCCGTGGAAGAACCTCAAGTTTTCAATAAGCAAGGCAAGTGGACTTCTCCCCCTGCATACTCTGTTTAATCCCAAACAATACATTTAATAAAGTTTATCCTTTTGGATATATATATGCATAATTTGACGGGTTACCTATTTAGATAACCTTTCCAACCTTATTTCTTGATCAAACCCGGGAATTATACTTTACCTTCGTAGCTATGCTATTGCTACAACTTAACTTTATGCAGTCACTCCTGTTTATGACATTAATGTTCCAAAATGGTAAGTTTACATTATTGTCGTTAACTCGATGGTTAAACAAGATTATTGCATATTAATTGGAACATGGAGTGACCACCCGGGAAAAACAGTGCTACCATGAGAACTATCATGGCTCTGGTCTTGGCTAAATAACTAGGGAAGTCTTATGTTGGGTGTTGGTCGTGGTCGACCAGAACGAGGGCATCTGGCAAGCGCTTATAGTATCAGCTCAGGCAGATTGGATACGGGCATAGTTCTCAAAGCTTTACCCTGTGGTCCGGACTATAAGTTGGTTATGGTAGGTGTGCCTTATGCAGTTTGTCCATTTCCAGCATTTGCGTAATGAGGACTCTAGGGAGAAGCCTCGTAGTGAAACCCTGGCCATTCACCTCGGAAGTGAATACGGGTCTAGCTAATCCGGGCAAGAAGGGAATCGCGACTCATGGGTAAAGATGCGCCACCTCTGCAGAGTGTAAAACTGATATATCAGCCGTGCTCATAGTTATGAGCGGCCTGGGCTCCTCACATGATAATTGAACTTGAATATGGAAATAAATCGAGATCCGATGATCTACCAATGGTTTGCTTAAGTGGTTTCACTTAAGTGTTTTTGATATACTCTCATACTTTTGTTTAATGGGAATACTTGGGATTCACACTTATTAATAAGACATGTGTTGTTAATAAAATATTGACCAACTAAAATGCTTACTGCTCAACCTTAGCCTTACCTTATTACCTTGCATTAGTTTTCCCCCACTTGCTGAGCCCCGACCATAAGTGAGCTCACCCTTGCTTAATTTTGATCAGAAGTTGCAGATGAAGATATGATGCTGAACTCCATGGATGCTAGTCTAGTGATACCCGCGGTCATCTTCCTATGGATGGATGTCCATGTTCGCTGTACTTTGATGAATAAAGGTTAAGACATTATGTCTGTTTGAAGTGTAATATGTTAATAAAGTCATTATTTACGCTTTTATGCATTGTTCTTTTGATATATTACACTTGTGACGTCAACATATGTGTGGAAATAGATCCTAACACACATATGCTATGCACCCGGCTCTGCCCCTTGGAAACGGGTGTGACAGAACCGGACCCCTAAAATGGGATCCGGACCCCCTGTATGAGGTCCAGGCCACCCATAGTGGGGTCCCAGGGTTCCAGGACAGAACATACCCGAGCCTTAATCAGGACCCAGGCGGGGGTCCGGTGTCGACACGTGTCCAGACATGATCTGGTGGGATCCGGACCTTATCACATACACTCCTGCTCCCCGCCCAGGCGGAGACCCGATGCTGCCATGTGGCCTACTGCGCACGGTGTAAGCCAACGGGCGGAACCTGGCATGAAGCCTCTGGGCTACGTGCGTCTTTGGATTCGTTACGGATAAGACGTGCACCTGTCCATTCCAGTGATAGACGACGTGCCCACTCCACGCTGCGTGGGCCGTGCTGTTACTCACACATTACCATAGCAAGGACAATGACTCACCATTACTCGCGCGTTTCCAGGAAAAGGGTCACTGCCTATCAATGTTGCATGGACTGCAGTCATCATGACTCCCGCTGATTACTCATGCATTACTAAGGCGGAGGGAATCTGAATGGATCCACCTATACGCTTCTACGCACAATAGGAGTACCAGGCTACTCCGTATTCTACTGCTACAAGCCATCACCCACGTGCGGACACGGCAAGACGTGGCAGTAGCTAGTCGGAGAAGCAACACAGCGTCCAGCAAAGATCTTTGTGTGCTATCAGCATTAATTATTCACATAATGTATTCCTTCCATTATGCTCCTAGGCCCGCATGTTGGAGCTCAGCATCCTTGTATGTACCTCCCTTAAACTATAAAAGGGAGGGGACATAGCGTTACAAGGAACATGGTCAATACAACTTACGAACAGTGGATGTAGGGTATTACGCTCCAGCGGCCTGAACCACTATAAACCCTCGAGTGTTCTTGTGTTCATCCAAAATTCACCAATCAGGCAAGCGCTTAGGCCCCCTCCTCATCTTAGGATTAGGGCGGGTGCATTCCGCTAGAGTTTGGAACCCTGAACAGACCGCCGGTGTTAAGCCGGAGGTAACCTGGCTAGAGGATTTTCCCACCGACATTTGGCGCGCCAGGTAGGCGGGTCTGGCCTTGGGTTTTTCGCCTGTTTTCTAGCTCGACATGATGGTTCAGATCGTCAAGCACTGTGACTTGTCTTTCGAGGACTTCCTGATGGAGGAAGGGGCAGCATCTTCCGTGCCACGAGGCTCTAACCGCCCTGCGCCTGGTGCTGCTGCTATGCACGCTGCACAGCTGCACACGCCCACGCAGACATCCAGGACTCCATCGAGGGCTGCTCCTGGTGGGGCGTTGTCTATAGCCAGGGAGTTGCTACGTAACCCTCCAAGTTCCATGGCCTCGCCGAGGGCCATGAGGCAGTGGCTCGAAGATGTCGACCGTCTCCTCGGCATGGCCCATCCTGGCTTGGCCAGGTCCAGGCCTCGATCATTCCGGCGTCAACGCGAGGCGTCGGCATCTATGTGCTCACCCTCAGTGAGGGGTGCACGGACTGATGACCTGTGGGTAGAGCTCAACCATAGGCGTGCGGGCGAGGATGCTCAAGTCTCTCTGGAGAGGGGGCGTGAGTGCCGGCAAAACTTCGAGGGTCGCAACCTCGACCAAGTCTTCGCTGCAGTTGCACCACAAACTCCAAGGGGCGCCCGAATCTAGGCGGGTGTCCCATTGGTCGGTGTGGGCTGTGCCGCACTAGCGGATCATCTCCGTGCGGCGACTTGGCCACCCAAGTTCCGGCCACACCTGCTGAAGAAGTACGATGGTACGTCAAACCTGCCAGAATTCTTGCAGGTCTACGTCACCGCCATTACGGCAGCTGGTGGAAATACTACCGTAATGGCAAACTACTTCCATGTAGCCTTGACCAGGCCGGCCCGGACCTGGCTCATGAACCTCACCCCGGGGTCGATCTACTCCTGGGAAGAGCTCTGTGCACGGTTCACAGCAAACTTCACCAGTGCTTATCAGCAGCATGGTGTGGAGGCTCATCTCCATGCAGTAAGGTAGGAACCCGGGGAGACTCTCCGGGCTTTCATCTCCCGCTTCACCAAGGTACGAGGGACTATACCTCGTGTCTCTGATGCCTCCATTATCACTGCTTTCTGTCACTACGCTCTTTGCTCTGGCCGACAAATGTGCTAGAGCTGCCGAGGGCCGTGCATGGCACTCGACACCGCAGACCGGAGTTACCCAGATGGGCGGCTCAGGTGCCGCCACCTAGGGCGGTGGAAAGAAGAAGAAGAACCATGGTCATGATAAGCCACAGTCTGGTGCTTTGGTCGCCGCAGCTGCGGCTGGGGGCCAGGACGAGCACAGCAAGCGCCCACGGCAATAGGGAAGTAAAAGTGGGTCATGCCCTGTCCATCCCAACAGTCGCCACAACGCCTCGGAATGCTGAGAGACCCTCAAGCTCGTGAAGCGCATCAGCGAGCGGCGTGAGCAGGTCTCTAAGGATGGCTCGCCGCCTCGTTGCCGACCTGGCAAGGAGAAGGTCGACGAAGGTGACGCGGCCGTGGGAGAACGGGACCTCGAGTATCAGTCCCCCGAGCAAGTCCTCAAGGACATCCTCACTGGAGACTCCGACTCCAGTGATGACAACGACCGCCGCAAGAAGCTGTACGTGATGTTTGGCGGAAGCTGGGAGCTCACCTCCCATAGGAACGTGGAGTCCCTGCGCAGTGAGGTCCTTTCGATGATCCCAGGGGTCCCGAAGGCAGCCCCACATCAGCGATGGCGGAGCACCACTATCTCCTTTGGGGCATCCGACTGCCCCAAAAATATGGCAGTGGCCAGCATACTACCACTCATCACCTCCCCTGTCATTGCCAACATGAAGCTACATGTCCTGATTGATGGTGGGGCTGGGCTCAACTTCATTAGTCATGCTGCTTCAAGCAACTGCATCCTAGGATCCTGACTGGGACCCTCACGCCCATTCCCCGGAGTGGGCCCTGTTGGGGGCCTTCGTCTTCCGAAGGTCATCAAAAACATGATTTAACAATGTTTCCAGAGTGTAATACATGAATAGGTACCTTCAGACTCGGATCAGAACCACAGTGTGGGAAGCACCAACAATACGAAGGTTGATGCAGTGCCGAAGCCACACGCAAGAGAGCTTCGGCATGACAGCAGGAAAGGGAACCGACTTAAAGGGGAAAAGGCTATTTAGACCTCGATGGATTACTTTAGAGTCATTAGCAAATGTAAAGGGCATGGATGTAATTTCACATGCGCTGCGTCCCGTGCCTATAAATAGATGAACAGTACTCCCGTACTGTTCACGCTGACTTGGCATTTGCTTTCGCTTCACGTTCATACCTTTGTTTCCTGTCAAGCCGATGGTACCAAACGTAATTCAATATTGTCCTTATATTAACTTACGATTATATACTGAGAAATATATATAATAATGTTATTGTTCACATTGTTTGTTATGCTTTACATGCTCTATTCGTTGTTAATGTTTATACATATATGTATGTTGAGATGATGAAGGTATATCCTTCATGACCTTCGTCTGAAGATCATTATATCCTTGGGGAAATAATGCTTCGAAGGACGAAGGGCATTAACAAGTAACCTGTTTTGGTGTTGCCTTGTTCTCAATTTATAGCATTTGAGAGCAAGTCCCCAATATTGGCGCCCACATCCGGTGAACCCTCTTTTCGACCACCTTCAGCAAGCACTGACCTTTGTCATGCCACCAAAGAAAGCTTCAGCGATAGGGGCTGCCGCACTACAGCCACTAGACCCGAACCAGGAGACTCTTTCTCTTCGAGAGGCTCGAAGCCAGAAGAGGAAGGCCACTAGTCCAACACTCCAGGAGGAGGAGTTGGACCAAGAAATCAGAAACATGGAGATAATCCACCAGCAAGTGCAAAGGAAGAAGGAGAAGATGGCCCGACTGGCTGATCTTCAGAGGCAGATTGACGAAGCTACCGAAGAAGTACGCCATCTTGTTCAAGACAAACAAGATCGAAGGCCTCAACACAGGGAGCTTCATCAAGACAGCTTGTTCAACAACGATGGATGGTATGATGATTTTAATCATGATACCTTTATTTTTGATGATGCTTCTCCCTTAGCAGTAGAACTGCAGGCTATCCCATGACCCCCATCATACAAGCCACCTCAGCTTCCCATGTATGATGGGCATTCAGAACCGAAGCAGTTTCTGATGAGTTATGAAGCAACTATATCTTCATATGGAGGCAATGCAGCTGTCATGGCCAAGTCCTTCGTCATGGCAGTTTAGAATGTGGCTCAAACATGGTATTCTTCTCTTCGGCCAGGGACCATTACTTCATGGCAGAAGCTCAAGGATATGCTGGTGACAAGTTTCCAAGGCTTCCAGACGAAGCCAGTCACAGCTCAGGCCTTATTTTAGTGCACGCAAGATCATGAGGAGTACCTCCAGGCATATGTCCGAAGGTTATTGCGTTTTAGAGCACAAGCGCCTACAGTGCCTAATGAAATTGTCGTTGAAGCCATGATGTAGGGGCTTCGTCCAGGACCTACTTCTCAGTATTTCGCTAGAAAGCCCCCACAGACTCTGGAGAAGCTGCTTTAGAAGATGGATGAGTACATCCGGGCTGACAATGACTTCCGCCAAAGAAGGGAGGAAGCATATAGGTTCTCTGAAATGACCAGGGGCTTCGGAAGAAGAATCCACCCGAGGCACATCAGGTCAATTCACAACTCCATCCAGAGTGATGACAGAGGAAGTCAACAGCAGAGACCGTAGTATTCTTCACAAGCTTCGGGACAACAACAAAGCTCTTTCTGGCCGCCAGCTGCAAGAGGTAGAGGCGCCAGGGGCTTCGGAGGAAGATATGGGGACCAGCCCAGGAAAATCTACTGCCTATTTTGTGGTGAAGACAAGGGCCACAATACAAGAACGTGTCAAATCACCATCCA
The DNA here is from genome assembly GCA_029449295.1 of Zea luxurians. Classification (NCBI taxonomy): domain Eukaryota; kingdom Viridiplantae; phylum Streptophyta; class Magnoliopsida; order Poales; family Poaceae; genus Zea; species Zea luxurians. The sequence continues at coordinate 52,576,649 of JAOPSE010000014.1, read as the reverse complement.
AAAGCAAAAAGAAATTGCAGAAGCCGAAGCCCAAAAAAATCAGCCGAAGCAGGTCCTGCACACTGCTTCGTGTCATTCACCCTACATACCAGAATATGTGGGTAATCATCCCGCAACTTCTGTTGCTTCGGCTAGTCAGCCACAAGTTTCTTGGGCATAGCTTCCACCCCCGTCGTCGCTACAGCCTGCCTACTCACGAGGTCAACAGCCAGAAGGGAGACAACAGACCCATCAGCAGCGAGATTTTAGGGAGGGGTCCGAAGCTCGCATAGTTAACAGCACTGTGCCAGAGTCAAAACACATATATTGAGAGATAGCCTACCTTTGGCACAGTTTTACATTCACTGTTGTTTTCTTTTTAATAAGGAACAATCAATGTAAACCTAGCTTTCTTGCTATTTTTTAAATTCTCTGTACTAGCTTCGTTTATGTCAAAATGAAATATACCTTTGTCACAGACTCACGAGAATGCCGAAGCTACAAAGAAATATTCCTTCGGGAATGCAGTGCTAAAAATCACAGTAAAAGTTTCACCGAAGCTACAAAAAGTCGTTCTTAAAGAGCGCAGCGTAAGTTTGTCGATGCTTCGAAAAGCCATTCCTAAGGGAGCGCAGCATAAGTTTTTTGCTTAAAAGTCGTTCCTTATGGAATGCAGAGCCAAATACCACCGAAATAGAAGGCGAAGAAGTTCAAAAGACGTTCCTTAGGGAATGCAGAACTTACACCGAAAAATAAATGGTGCAGCCAAAAAGTAAACGGCAAAGAGATTTTAGTCATTCCTTAGGGAATGAAGGTTGTGGATGAAGCTTTGGATGTGTGTGTTTGGGCATTCATTTGCACGATACATTAGCATCATTCTTTGCATCATATCATCGCATCATACATCATAGCATCACATCAAACATCATATCACATCAAGGATATCAATTAACAACAAGGCCGATCTTCGGGCAATGCTTTACAAAAATAAGCTGAAAATCACAGGTTCATCAGTTCTGAGGCCAAGGCACAAAGTAAGCTGAAAATCACAGCTTCATCAGTTCTGATGCGGAAAAAGCTTTTCTTTATGAAGCATTGATGTTTTACAAAGTACGGATGATTTTTACGAAGCATAAAGGCTCTTCTTTACGAAGCATGAAAAGAAGGGAAGGTGTTTTTTTGCCGAAGGCTCAAAAACGGTATGTACATAAAGTTTCATGTATCGCAAAGAACTGAATTACAAACAATTCATATATTACATTCAAGCACCAAATATTACAAGCATAGTTTAGCAAATGTTATAGTAATATTCTAGAAATGTTTTTACAATAGCTACTCTTCTTCCTTCAAAACTTTATTTGCAGCTTCGGTCAGCAATTTGGTAACGACTTCATCTACAATAGCTTCGGTCATATTAATATTTTCTATTGTTTTCTTTGTATCTGGGTCGGCCAGTGGGTCGAATGGCTCTGGGGGAGGAGATAGTTCAGCTGCGGTAGAAGATATGAATTAGTTCGAAGTCACAAAAATAAACAACAATAAAGTTAAAAGGCATTAAGTAATACCTATCCGTCTTTCAAGTTCCACAGCTTTTTCAGCTACTTTTGCTGCTTCTCGAGTGTCATGAATATCTTTTTTGCACTTTTTCATTATTTTATGGGCCGTTCCTCGGCCGCCATTTTCCTAGATATCAGTGAAAAATTTTCCGCCTATCGAGCTTGCTTCGGCCAAGGGGTCCTTCGTATCGTCGATAGAGAAGGCAGCTTCGGCCTAGGCCATAGTTTTAACATGTTCGCACCCTGCCTTCTCCAAAATAGCTGCAACTCCTCTCATGCCAAAGAAGGCACAGACGTCTCCGCGATCACTCAAAATCTCTTCAAAGGCTTCGGCCTCAAAGCTGATCCACTCGATTATGCCCACAGTATCGCCCCTTATGAAGTTGTCTTCGCTCGAGTACGCGCCCACGTTGGTGAAGCTAGTTTTTATATTTTTTACGCATTCTACAGATTTTTCAAAACATCTTTCTTTTGATTCACGAAGCTCTGTAACTGTTTTTTCAAAATAATTTTTCCAATACTCATTGGCATCTCGGTCAGCTTCGGCAACAACACATTTTAATTTGGCTTCAGCTAGTTGTTTTCGAAGGTCTTCAATCTCTTTCTTTTGAATTTCAGATTGAGCCTTGAAGTTGGCTTCATCTTCTTTTACATTGTCCACCAATATAAGTAGAATTTTGTATTTTTCCGTGGCTTCGTTTCTCAGCTTGATAACCTCTGATCGAAGGTTGTCGAGAGCAATAGTGTAGCTCTTGTCTTCAGCATTCTATTGCGCCCTTAAAGCGTTGCTAAGTATTAAGCCCTAGTAGTAAGAATAAATGAATTAACATGAGAACAAAAGACTCTAATATAGAATCCACAGACTTAAAAATTCGCAACTTTTGTACCTTCAGACTATTGTATGCAAGGCTATCCGCAAGATCGTCCTTCGTCATGGCACAGAGGCCAGCTTCGAGCTTTGGAAACCCCATACTTCTGGCCATCTCCCGGCAGACAGATAATTCTTTGTTGTCTGGGAGGCAATACAAGAAATCATCTTCATCTGTACCATTAAACACTAAGGCCCCTTTTGGATACTTCAGTTCTCAGGCATAGTGTTTAGCTTCAAAAATCTCTTCTTCAGATAATCTTTTTCTCGAAGCATGTCGAATAATATAACCAAGGTCTTCGGAAGATGCTTCAGGAGTAAGAGCAGCAGCTTTTTCAGGCAAAGTCTGTTCTATAGCCTCTTCCTTTGCTGCCTTTTCTCCAATTTCCGATGGTTTCTCCTTGGCAGGCTCTGAAGGCCCAGCTTCGGCGCTAGCCTGGCTCATTCTAGCTTTGGCTTCGGTCACCTTTGTTTCGGTTTCAACTTGCACTTTCGAAGCCTTGGCAATTTTCCATGGAGTAGAGCTTGAGGCCTTTACCGTCTCCAGCACATCTAGTACACTGGCCATCCTTTTTCTTTTGGGGGTCGCCGTAAGACCTTTTTGTGCCTTCGGCATTATCACTTCTGCCGAAGGGCTTAAAACTTCTAATGTTTTTGTTCCCTCGATTCTTGGCTCCTCAGTTTTATCAGTCTTCGGCTCAGCTAGCTTGGCTGAGGGAGCCTTCGGCAAGGTGGCCGGTTCTTAAGCCTTCTACGTAGAAGGAATTGGTTCCTTTGGAGCAGCAGCTGAAGAAGTTTCCCCACAAAACTCGGGCACCACGGACGGCTCAATGTAACGGGGCCGGTGGGTGAGAACTTTTAACTTTTTACTCTTCGGCGCAGGCTCGCTTGGAGCAGCCAAAGCAGCAACCTTTCCAGAGGTGGCACCCTTTCTTTTCTGCCCCCGGCGTGGGTAGCGATAGTCAGGGTACACAAATCCAATAGCATAAAAAACCCTATTTAATCTTTTATTTTTTTGGCTCCCGAAGGCCACCGATAGTGCATTATCTTCGGACTTGGAATATGCTCCAAGTAGCTCATCGCTAGTGTTTTCAACGCACTTCAGCTAGTCATCATCTGGTTCGACAAACTGGTCTCCAAACCTGAAGGTGTATTTCAAACGAACCAAGCCGCCTTCGCTAGGGTTAGTGATGGTTTCTTTTGGCATTTCCCAGCTGTCTATCAGTGGCCATATCCTATAGGCTACATGCTCTTGATCTAAGTCTCTTGTCCCAATAAAAGAGCAAACTGTGCTGAAGGCCCTTCGACATGCTTCGGCTGCTTCATCAATTTCTACCTTTGGCTTCCGGAGGCCGAAGCTGGACCAGATGGGGCACATGATGATCTCTTTAATGTCTTCTCTCGCCTTCAAATCATTTTTCACATAAAACCACTCTTCCATCTAGGACCCAGGGCATCTCTTCCGAAACATTGGCACTGGGTAGCTTGCGCCAGAGCGAGCAACGAAGCTTGGCTGAGGGAGCCTTCGGCAAGGTGGCCGGTTCTTAAGCCTTCTGCGTAGAAGGAATTGGTTCCTTTGGAGCAGCAGCTGAAGAAGTTTCCCCACAAAACTCGGGCACCACGGATGGCTCAATGTAACGAGGCCGGTGGGTGAGAACTTTTAACTTTTTACTCTTCGGCGCAGGCTCGCTTGGAGCAGCCAAAGCAGCAACCTTTCCAGAGGTGGCACCCTTTCTTTTCTGCCCCCGGCGCGGGTAGCGATAGTCAGGGTACACAAATCCAATAGCATAAAAAACCCTATTTAATCTTTTATTTTTTCGGCTCTCGAAGGCCGCAGATAGTGCATTATCTTCGGACTTGGAATATGCTCCAAGTAGCTCATCGCTAGTGTTTTCAACTCACTTCAGCTAGTCATCATCTGATTCGACAAACTGGTCTCCAAACCTGAAGGTGTATTTCAAACGAACCATGCCGCCTTCGCTAGGGTTAGTGATGGTTTCTTTCGGCATTTCCCAGCTGTCTATCAGTGGCCATATCCTGTAGGCTACATGCTGTTGAACTAAGTCTCTTGTCCCAATAAAAGAGCAAACTGTGCTGAAGGCCCTTCGACATGCTTTGGCTGCTTCATCAATTTCTACCTTTGGCTTCCGGAGGCCGAAGCGGGACCAGATGGGGCGCATGATGATCTCTTTAATGTCTTCTCTCGCCTTCAAATCATTTTTCACATAAAACCACTCTTCCATCTAGGACCCGGGGCATCTCTTCCGAAACATTGGCACTAGGTAGCATGCGCCAGAGCGAGCAACGAAGCTATAGCAACCGAAATTGTTATGATATTGTACCTTACCCCAGGGCTTCATCTCATACGAAACTTCATGCATACTGCAAAAACAACTTGCACTTGGCTCTAGACCTTGACTCCTCATAGCCCAGACGAAGATCCCCATTCTGATAACTGCTTCGGGAGTGATCTGGTGAAGGAAAATCTGATATGTATTTAAAACTTCAACCACAAATCTGCTCAATGGGAACCGAAGTCCAGCTTTGAAGAAGCTTCGGAAGATCACAACTTCGTTTTCTTCGAGAGCAGGAATGGCTCTATCTACGTCAGCCCTCACAATAGACATATCTCGAAAATACCTTCCTCTCATATTATCAAGATGACTCTGTTTGATAGCTGATTTCTCGAAGACTGCATGACTTGGTCGCCAGGGCTGATCTTTAGAGTCTTCGCCTCCACTTTCCACATCATAGCTGTCGCTATCATCAGTATCTTCAGACAAGCCTTCCAGTATCTCTTTGGTAATCTTCTCTGTATTTGTTTTCACTATTGACTCAACAAAACCAGTAGTTTTCTCCTCAAGGAGCTTCTCCTCTTCACTTAGCTTCGTCTCAACAACTGTCTTCTTGTCTTGAGACATCTTGTCTTCGGAAACGTCGAAAACGTGTCCTTCAAACCGAAGCTCAAAAGCCTGAAAGCTACAAAACGCTAGTAAGCACAAGTTGTAAAATTGAGAAAACAAGGCAAATAGCACAAGCAGTGTATCAAGTGCAGTCGGTGTGAGTTCCTATTTATACGCCCAGTGCGCCCCAAATTGGAGGGCCCCGTCTGTCATTGACTATTGCTATTCTAGCAAGGGGAAGGTGTTTTTTCGGACTTTTGGCTTAGGGCCTTCGTCCATATCGCAATCTGAATTCATTATTCTAACAAATTAATATTGCGAGGGGCTACTGATGGGGGCCTTCATCTTCCAAAGGTCCTCAAAAACATGATTTAACAATGTTTCTGGAGTGTAATACATGAACAGGTACTTTTGGACTCGGATCAGAACCACAGTGTGGGAAGCACGAACAATACAAAGGTTGATGCAGCGCCGAAGCTACGCGCAAGAGAGCTTCGGCATGACAGCAGGAAAGGGAATCGACTTAAAGGGGAAAAGGCTATTTTGACCTCGATGGATTACCTTAGAGTCATTAGCAAATGTAAAGGGCATGGATGTCATTTCACATGGGCTGTGTCCCATGCCTATAAATAGATGAACAGTACTCATGTATTATTCACGCTGACTTGGCATTTGCTTTTGCGTCACGCTCGTACCTTTGTTTCCGGTCAAGCCGAAGGTACCAAATGTAATTCAATATTGTCCTTATATTAACTTACGATTATATACTGAGAAATATATAATAATTTTATTGTTCACATTGATTCTTATGCTTTACATGCTCTATTCGTTGTTAATGTTTATACATATATGTATGTTGAGATGATGAAGGTATATCCTTCATGTCCTTCATCTGAAGATCATTATATCCTTGGGGAAATAATGCTTCAAAGGACGAAGGGCATTAACAAGTAACCTGTTTTGGTGTTGCCTTGTTCTCAATTTATAGCATTTGAGAGCAAGTCCCCAATAGGCCCTCAACCGGTGTATCCCCTTGGGAGCATCGCACTCCCGGTTACATTCGGGACTGAGGAGAACTTCCACACTAAGAACATCCAGTTCGACGTTGTGGAGGTTAACCTCCCTTTCAATGCCATCATTGGCAGGTCGGCCCTGTACCGGTTCATGGCCATTGCCCATTACGGGTACTTGGTCCTCAAGATGCCGTCCCTGCTGGGGTCCTCACCGTGCGGGGCGACCGCACTGTTGTGCTTGCAGCTGTCGAGAAGTTGCACGCCCTGACGGCAGAAACCGCTCGCCTAGATGATGGGGGGAGGGACCCCTCGACTTCCTGTAGCAAGGTGCCTACCAAGGTGCCTAAGGTGCAACCATCTGGAGCAGATAGCGGTCCCGTCAAGACTATCCAGTTCGGCGTGGATTCCTCCTAGACCACTCGCATCGCGAGCAATCTGAAGGAGAAATAGGAAATCGCGCTCGTCGCCTTTCTCCAGGCAAATGCCGACCTATTCACATGGGAACCATCGCAGATGCCTGGGATCCCTAGGGAGGTGATCGAGCACCATCTGAAGATCCACCCTGACGCCAAACCAGTGTGTCAGAAGCCTCGAAGACAGTCCATTGAGCGGCAGGATTTCATCCGTGAGGAGGTCCGGAAGCTGCTGCGCGCTGGCTTCATCGAAGAGGTCCATCACCCAGTATGGCTAGCCAATCCAGTCATCGTTCCCAAGGCTAATGGGAAGCTTGGGATGTGCATTGACTACACCAACCTCAATAAGGCCTGTCGCTAGGATCCATATCCACTTCCACGAATAGATCAAATCATGGATTCTACCTCTGGGTGCGACCTCCTGTCCTTCCTAGATGCTTACTCTGGTTTCCATCAGATCCAGATGTCTAGGCAAGATAGGAAGCATACTGCTTTTGTAACTGTGGATGGGCTTTACTGTTATGTTGTAATGCCTTACGATCTAAAAAAACTGTGACACCCCAGGTGTCAGTTTCGTGTTATGTTGGGAGATTTATCCTAATCTCGGATGCTCAGTAAAAATTTCTATTTCTTGCTCACGTATGTCTCTGATTATCTAGATTATTCATTCACGTTTCACCGAATTCGGAGTTATTCAGTCTCATAGAAGGCCGAATTTGGAGCCTGTTAAAACTTTTAATTCTCGACACGAATACGAACTCGATAATCCATCTCGAATTATAAATCTCATCTAAAGCTTATTAAATCAAACTCTCGACGGCTGTTATTTGGTTTGAGCCCAATTTTAATTCCTCGAACGTTGATCTATGTCCGACTATTTTATCCGAGTCTGTACTCTCATACGGAATACTCAGTATGTCGTCCTCTAATTAATTCGTAATCGACTCAGCCAAATATCTCTGTGTCCAACTCAAATTCAAAAGAATCAACATCGGCGATGATTTTTAGATGTCACAATTTATCTCTTCCAATCATAAATCCAAAGCCGATCAAATCTTAAGATGATTTATTTTCAAATCACGCGTAGGAAATTACTTCCGAGCGAAGTCAAATCAAACTCTCGGCCAAGTTAATCGCGCAATCGTCCGTTCGCCGAAATCTATTTTGCTCTGTTCTGCGTACAGACAAATTCCGCGGGAACATTTTATTCCGTAAAATAATTTAGCACGGCCCGGTTTAGTGTTTGGGCCAGCCCAACCCAGCCCATTTGGCCCACTAAGGAAACCCTAACCCTAGCACATGTCTATAAATATGGACCCCTTCCCTTGCACTTGTGCCATTTTTCATTCCCACCCCTCTAATTTCCCTAGCCGCTACCCTCCCTTCCTTCTTCTCCCACAGCAGCAGCAGCAGGGAGCCGAGCTCCACCCCTCGGCCAGCCATGGCGTCCCCTGCCCTTCTTCTTCCATGGACGCGAGCTCCACCTCCCCTGCTTTGGACGCCGCGCAGAAACTTCTCCATGGCCGACGCCAAACAGCAACTCCAAGCTCCCTACGCCCTCTCTCCCATGGCGTTGCCTCTCCCAATGGCGCCTCCACCTCCCTGCGTGCTCTCTCCTCGCTCCTTGGCGTAGCAGCAAATCACCATGGTGCCTCCCTCTGCTATCCACGGCGAGCAGCCCAGCAGTCGAGCGCCCCACTGTTGAAGCTCCCTTGATGGCGCCCAGAATTTCAGCAGAGAGCTTCCCCATGGCCGACCCCCTCTGTGGCAGATCGAGCCCCAACTCCGGCCAGCAGCCACGGCGCCGAGGATTCCCTGCGCGCAAGCACAAGCCACATGAAACGCCCGAGATCCACTACACCGCTGCTCCATTCCCCATCCGAGCGCCCATACAGTGCCCCTCTTTGCTCCATTTTTTTTCCTGCACCCTCCTTTGCGCACAGCGGTGAACCCCCTCCTCGCTGTTCTTCGTGGTGCCCGCCGGCTGTTCGACAAAATGCGCGGCTAGCCACACGCTGTAGCAGCCCTCCCATTCGTTCTCCACTTCCCTCGTCGCGTGTCGTCGCTCTCGTGCTCGCTGCACAGTCCCCTCCGCGATGCCGTCGAAACCCGTGATGAGAAAAACCCCGCTGCCCTTGCTGCTATCGTATTTTGTGCTCGGTAAAAATTGTTGAACGGTTATGTGTGTCTAATCGCAGCTAGCCGTCGATTGCCATTCATCGCGCACGCGTGTTCGATACAAGACCGGTCGGGTGAACCACGTGCTTGCACAACTCAACTCTGATCCCGTTCAGGTTGATTGATTTATAATAATACATGTGCTTTGGTTGACATCGGGCAATGCATGTATATATGTGGATGTGTGTAATATGTTTCGGTATTACGCGTTGGTAGGATCACGTTTGCGATTGGAGAACAAGAGGTTAATTGATGTGTGCCATTTGTAGTTGTCTAATTATGTTTTGGTCGATGTGGTGCATGTTTAAAAATTGTATTGGTATGGATTGAATTTTTTTGGCGAAAGAAAAAGAAGTAGAAAAGAACTCGAATGTTTTTATATTTCAATAGGAATGCATGCGATGTGTTATTTGATGTGTGCGATTTGTAGTTTGTACAATTAGATTTTAGTCGATGTGGTGTACATTGGTGTTGGATTGTGTGTGGGTATAAAATGTTTTGGTTATATGTCATAGCAAGGTTGCCTTCACGTTTTGGTAAGCAAACATGTTGTGTTGCTTAATGTGATGAGTAAATTGGAAATATACGGGATGCGAGGATTTAATTAGTGCACGTATGTGCGTGTGTGCCGTGGTGCATTATAGTGGTGGTGGTGTAAGATATTTGATTGAGGTGTGCGGGTGTATGCCGTAATATGGTTATACTCGCGACGAAGAAAGATGTATGCACTGGGTAACATGACGCTTAAGTCGCTGTTGTATAATCGAATAAAGGATGTATTTTTGAGCATGAGTCAAAATGTGGGGTACTAGTGGCACGCTAGGCAGACGGTGTCCAAATAAATTAACCGGTTGATGTAGTAGTTGTCATGCGTGATTTATGGTTAGTGAGTAGTTGAATTACGAGTTATGCGAGGATCATGTTAGAAACTAGTATACGACGTGTAACTGTGCTCGTGATGTGAATAACATATCAGTAGGTATTGTTGGTGTCATTAGCAAGTGTGATGATTTTGGTTGTGCGATAAATTTTTGAAGGGCGGAGAACATGTCTAGTGTGTCGATCAGATTAACCGATAGGTTCCGTAAATATGCTTGTAATACTTTTATGTGCATGATAAGCTCGATGCCTTGTCGTCGTAGTCTCAGGAAATTTTCTAAAATATGCTAGTGCTCCACTGATGGGTTGAATGAACTTGAGATGTATTACAATAGCTGGGTGTCGTGCCGGTTATCCCAAAATGGCGAAAGGTGGTGTATGATGGTAATTGGGAAATAGTCACGTCATTAGCCAACTCATGTTAGGTAGGAGTTGATTGTGTTAAGTGCTTGTTATATATGTTGTGTCTCGAATTGTGATAATAATAGGCAAGCCGACGTGTATGCTGTCTAGCGGGTTGTGTCGTTGCTCTAGCTAGCCGACTCGTCAGATGACTTTAGTTAAGCTTGTAGTCACGGTAAATTGCTTGTTGTGGTCTAAATGTGTATGGTTATGGTCACGGGTAAAAAGTAGTAGTGCTCATGTGATGTCTAAATTAAAACGCAAATTGTTGGGTGATTATCGTGAAGAAAGCGTTGTTAATTGGTTGTAGTAATTTTAGTGCACTAAATGACTTGGATAAAATTTGCAAGTTGACTTGTTGGTCCTCATTGGATTGTTTTAACTCTAACAAATTGTAAAGTGTTAGAATAATTCAAGTCTCTAGATCATGGCAATTCTTAAATTGTATAGGAGCTGAAATTTATTGATTCCTGTTTCGGACTGCACGCGCTGTTTTAATTGTGTTGTATGTTTGATAAACTAAATTATGTTTTCTGTAGATATGTGCTATAGCAAAGTGGTAGATAACTTTATTATCTTGCTGGTGGTAAAATTTGATAGGCATAAGTCTGATCATTTAGGAGTTATGCTTTTTACAAATTCAGTAACTGAATCTGTCCAAATTCTGTACAGATTTTAGAAACTGCATTTTTTTGCTCAATTTAATGTTGCAATCAGTCCTTGTCGATTATAAGAAAGTTGTAGATGCTTTTATCATCTTGCTTTTGTTAAAATTTCATAACTATAGGCCTAACGGTTTAAGAGTTATGAATTTTACAACTTAGTTGCTGTGTTCTGTCTTCTGTCAGAACAGATTTCGAAAACTGTGTTGTTTGATTTAGTTAAACATTGAATCACTTCTTGGTGATTATAAAAGTTATGTAGTGCTTTTGCCAAGCTTTCCAAAAAGTCTTGGATCACTCTTTTTGGTGATCTGAAGATTAAGTTATGGATGTTTAAAGTGTGAAGACTGAATCTGTCCAGTTCTGGACAGCACAGCCTTCATAGTGTATTTTACCCTTGATACATATTAAACCAGCCAGTAATGTTTATAAATAATATGTAGACAATTTTATTACCTTTCCAGAAAGTCTAGGATCAATTTGTTTGGATGTCTGAATCTTCAGTTATGAATTTTTAATGTCACAAGTCTGAATCTGCCCAAATCTGGACAGCGCTGTTGTGTTAACACCTTTTGACCTTGCTAAGTGTTTAATCATGCTGTGATGACAATACCAAAGTTGTAAAGCACTTTTCATGCTTTCTAGAAAGTCCTAGTTTATTATTTTTGGTTAAATATCTTGTGAGTTATGACTGAAACAAGTGACTGCTGTATTGCTGTCCAAAAATTCTGCTAGTGCCTATTTGATTGTTAGTTCACCCTTTTGGCTAAAAATGGTTGGTTAGCACTAAATTAATATAGACTTGCCATGGTTAAGCTAAAGATGACATGTGTGTCTTGTTTTATATGTTTCTTTCTCTAGTGATTGCAATATATGAGTTCTATAGATATTGACGCTTATGTCCTCTATTGAATTTGTGTTGTCGGTGATACTTGTGTGCGATCAATAGGACAACTAATGAAAAGCCGTATCCAAACAAACAAAATGCGCATAATTGTGATGTAGTATTGTGTTGCATAAATATCCAAAATGTTTGTCGTCTTTAGTGGTGTAATGTTGTGCGCCCGACGATATGTAGTTAGATAACGCTAGTGGGTGTGGTTGCTTGTGATGTCTCGCTACTTAGTGTTTAATTCGCTAGCGTGTACTTAAAGTATCTTGTGCTATTTTATTATATTCATACATATGCATCTTGCATCTCATATAGGACCGAGAGATGATGATCGAGCAACTGATGTGGTGCCAACCACAAGATGCCGTTGGTGGACGACCTGAAGACTGATGGATATAGCCAGTAGATGCTCGCCAAGCGAGTACCTCCCCCAGCAAACACTATCTATGTGTTAAATAAAAGGCAAGCCCCGGTTTTATGTATAACCTGTTATTTATGCTATTTTACTATACTTAATGATTGTAGGATTGATTGTGCACTTAAGTGTAGGAGTTGTTTGAAACCCTAGTTGCATGATCTCAGGAATCCTTTTGAGATGGATACTAGTAGGCTAGGTCGAATAGCTGCTTTACTAATTAGGGATATCGGTAGAAGTCGAGTGATTTTTCTAGCGCTCGCGCGAGGTCAGGAATTGGTTGTATCTATTTTCATATCGTAATGATGATGGTCGGTGGGCAATGGTCCATGGGGATGCGTTGTCTACGAGACGGAAATTGGAATAAGGATTAAGGTGTGGTATCGTGTGTCAAGCATTTGAATGTACTAAGCACATGCCGAGAAATATGGTAAATCGGTAAGCCTAGTACCTGAGTGAACCTGGCAGTGGACATATCCCCTCACGCGACCTGAGACGAGGTCTCCCATTCCGGTTATGGTGGGTACAAGTGCGATCACTGCACGACGGCAGTCGGGGTCAGTGAGGCATTGTACGCCAAGGCGGTGAGCCCTGATCTGCTGACGGGGAATCGATGGGGACGGTTGATGTGTGTGGGGACGGAGTGCCTCGCCACGTCGTGTGTTTAGGTTTACCTTGCAAGGATAAAAACTCAATTCGAATCGTCTGCTTCTCGCAGCTAATGAGTCTGCTTGATCCATGCTGCTACATTGAGTAATAAGTGGAAATGAGTTGACTGGCAAAAAGGTTGATTGCTTAAAAATGTTTGATATCATGTATGAGTAGCTAGGTACTCATCTAGTTTAAAAAGGATCATACTAAAACTTGAAAAGCTAAAACTTGTTTTTAGACTCAGCTAGTGCTTTTGGCAAACCAAACCCCTCAGCCAAACAGCTGCATGTCTAGAAATAGAGGAGTAGACTCCTCACACCGGGTAAGTCTAGCTGAGTATTAGTATACTCAGCCTTGCTTGTGACACAATTTTTGTAGGTACTTCTTAGGATGATTGGTTGATGGTGTGACTTGGCCTCCATCCCTGCCACCGGGATAGACGGTCGAGTGGGTTACTGCATCCGCAGGAGAGGACCAGGAGGAGTAGCATGGCTAGGCTTCGCCATGTTACTCGGTTTTCTCCGTTAGTTATTTCCGCTGCATTAAAATTTATGGTTATTATTTCTGAAACTCCGATAATGTAATCACTAATGATACTTATTAAATTTGTGGTATTATGTTTTATTGTATTTCTCTGTGCCTCACCTTCGTGTGAGCTAGTGGTATTCGATCATGGATAAGTGGCTTTTATCGGACTAGATCCGAGGGACTGACGGGTTATTCCTGTTTAAGTGTGTTGCTGCCCTTAAGGGTGCGACTTGGGCACTTAAGCTGGAATAATTCGGGCGGTTCCGCCACAAAAACGCCTTGCCGACATTTGTACGGGCGATGAGTAAGACCTTGGTGACCTGATTAGGGACAGGGTAGAGGTATATGTTGATGACATCATGGTCAAGACTAACAGAGGGTCGACCCTAGTGGAAGACATAACCCTAGTCTTTGACAAGCTGCAGGCAACACGCACGAGGCCGAACCCGGAAAAGTGCATCTTTGGCGTCTCCACAGGGAAGTTGCTGGGATTCCTAGTTTCGCACCGGAGCATTGAAGCAAACCCAGAGAAGATCAAAAAAATTGAGACAATGAGGCCTCTGACCCGAGTCAAGGACGTCTAGAAGCTTACGGGGTCACTGGCTGCCCTTAGCCGCTTCATCTCAAGACTGGCCGAGAGGGTGCTACCCTTCTTCAAGATATTACGGAAGTCCGGCCCATTCTCTTGGACGGAGGAGGCAAAACGAGCCTTTCAAGAGTTGAAGCAGCACCTTGTGTCCCTACCAATACTGGTAGCTCTAGAGCCAGGGGAGCCATTGTACTTATACATTGCAGCAGCTACAGAGGTGGTGAGCATGGTGCTGGTCATCAAAAGGATGACACAACATCCCCAGGGGAGTCAAAAAGTTCCCATAGGAGAAGGTGGTGGTCCGACCACCACGATGGTGATGGAAGGTCAAGAGTTTGAGGGCTCGGGACCAACCGCAGGGGTCCGAACCATCCAGAAGCCAATCTACTACGTCAGCGAAGTCCTCCATGAGGCAAAGGCCAGGTACCTTGAGACACACAAGCTTATCTATGCTATACTTGTTGCATCCAAGAAGTTGTGCCACTATTTTCAGTCACACAGGGTCGTGGTGGTGACCTACTTCCCATTAAGGGCCATTCTCCACAACTCTAACGCCACAGGCAACATTGCCAAGTGAGCTACAGAGCTTGCTGAGTTCCAACTGGACTTCCAGCCTCACCACGCTGTCAAGAGCCAGGTTATGGCTGACTTCATCGTGGAATGGACCCCTTCCCTGAGCACTCCTGGGGGTCCGCATCCCGATTTAGACCCCACACTTGCAGAGCCCGGGGCTCCGGTCTTCACCGAGCCCCACTAGACGCTCTTCTTCGACGGATCCGCCTGCCAGCAGGGTGGCGGTGCTGGAGTGGTCCTCGTCGACCCAAGCGGAGATCAAGTGAAGTACATGGTGCACCTTGAGTTCAAGGCCACCAACAACATGGCAGAGTATGAAGCACTGATTTTTAGCTTGTCTGCGGCCCTATCCCTAGGGATCCGCTAGCTCCTCGTGAAGGGGGACTCCTAGCTGATTATCAAGCAGGTCCGCAGAGAATGTAGCTGCAATGAGCCCAGGCTCGTAGCTTACCTCCTCCACGTAAGGAAGCTGGAAAAGGATTTCATTGCCCTGGAACTGCAACATGTTCCTTGAGCTAACAACTCAACAGCATATGAACTCTCCACGAGGGCATCAACTTGGGCACCCGTGTCCGAGGGCGTCTTCAAAAGACGACTGCTGAGACCTACCGCCCAGCCTGCCGAACCGGGCGAAGGGGGCGAGACTAGCACCTCGACGCTAGTGGTCCCAGTGGCGTTCCATCTGTAGAACCCACCAAGGATTGTGTGTGCTACAGAGGGTCCTGCCAACCTCTTAGCGCCACAGCCAGTAGCTCAGAGTGGTCCCGATGCATGGATCTCTGAGATCCGGGACTACCTGAAAGAAAATGTCCTTCCTGAAGATCATATGTCCGCAAAGCGCATAGTGCAGTTGGCTAAACGATACACGGTGGTAGAAGGGGATCTATACCGCTGTGGCGCCAACGACATTTTCATGCGGTGCATCACCCAGGAGGAGGGTCGTGAGCTGCTCGCAGAGATCCATGGAGGTGAGTGCGGAAGTCATTCGTCATCCCGCACACTAGTTGGTAAGGCCTTCTGGCACGGCTTCTATTGGCCAACCGCTCTCCAGGATGCAGCTGAGTTGGTAAAGTCCTGCAATGCATGTCAGTTCCATGCAAAGTAGATACACACACCGGCTCAGGCTCTGCAAATGATTCCACCCTCTTGGCCATTCGCCGTATGGGGGTGGATATCCTGGGACCATTCTCTAGGGTTGTCGGCGGGTACAGTTTCCTCTTCGTCGCTATCGACAAATTCACAAAGTGGCCAGAGGCCACCCCTATGGTCAGTATCACACAGGATGTTGTTGTTGCCTTCCTCAAGTCGATTATCTATAGATTTGGGGTCCCAAGCCGTATCATTATGGACAACGGGACCTAGTTCAAAAGTCAGCTCTTCCAAGAGTATTGCGAGGCATCTGCACCCAGCTCTGCTTCGCGTTTGTGGCTCATCCCATGAGCAACTGTCATGCTGAGAGGGCAAACGCAGAAATCCTCAGGGGACTCAAGACATGCACCTATGACTGCTTAAAAAAGCATGGTGCAAATTGGGTCAACGAGCTTCCATGTGTACTATGGGGGAACCAGACCACACCCAGCCGAGCTACCAGGGAGACCCCGTTCTTCCTGGTCTACGGGGCTGAAGCCTGTCTTCCCCCAAAAATCATTATGGGCTCGCCACGGGTCTAGTCTTTCAATGAATCTATGCAGGAACAACTACGGCATGAGGACGTGGACTTCATCGACGAACGTAGATGGCGAGCGACGATCCGAAATGCACGGTACAACCAAGCGCTCAGGCGCTACCACCAGCGGTTTGAGCATAGTAGGGAGCTCAGGGTCGAGGACCTAGTCTTTAGGCGAGTACTGAACCGGGAAGGGCTCCACAAACTCTCCCCCAGTTGGGAAGGACCCTTCAAGGTGACGGAAATATGCCGACCTGGGTGTGTCTGCCTTGCCACAACAGGAGGAGTACCTCTTCCCAATCCCTAGAATATAGAGCATCTCTGTAAGTTCTATCCATAAAAGCAAAACTGGGAGGTTGAGTTTTCTTCCTTTGTAACTAGGTTGCGCATATGTGTACGTCAATCCGGTGAGGCCCGCCCTCGTAAGCACGGTCTGTTGGACTACACCCATGTATATCAAGTTATAAGGAAAAGATTTACCCCCCAGATGTGCTTTTGTGATGGTTTTATTCTACTTCGGTTTACAAGCATTATTTTTTATCTAACCCACCCATACAGTTTCCCACCCTTGCTGGTATGATGACATCCGAATTGAGTAGCCAGGCTTGTAGTTCAGGACCCCTCTACTGCTGCAGGGGGTCCGGCAACCTGGGGTCCAGTTCTAGAGAATTGGCGCTCATCTCCTGGAGTGGTCCGGAGCTGTGTAGCTGCTTAGCATGGTTCTGTACCCTAAGCCTGCAAGCTCCACCACTCTGCAACGGGTACCCTAGTATTTGGAACTGTGATCCTATGGGTCCAGGCATACGGCTTGGCTTCCTAGGCTAAATCCTGCAGGTCCTGTTCCATGAATGAAAGGATGAAAGATACCAGATGGTGGGTCCTATGGGTGTGCTCCTAAAACTTCAAAGTCAAAGCTGTGTGTAGGTCCAGGTCCCAGTCCAGAGGTAGGTAGTCTCAAACTATAGAGACTACCTCGTAGGGCCGGGCCACCAATTTTTTCTTTGGTATACTGGTATCCAGCCTCGACACGTTGAGCCTACCTCCCAGGGGGGCCAAGTACCAGGTGGAAGTTGATGACGCTACACATAACAAGGGCAAATAACATATAGATTAGTTCCAGTGCTACTTGATTAACGGTTCTTAAAATATGTTACATGGCCAAAAGTTATTACAGCTGCCCCCAGCGGAACTCTTGCCTTGTCTATACAGGTTCAGCTATTCGGCGTCGGCAGGATCACGCTGACAGCGCGCGGCCACCATCTCCACTGCATCTTGTACACTCTCCTTGGCGGCATCTTCTGTGGCGGCTACCGGACTATCGATCACCTATGCGAAGGATATGGCAAGGTCATGACTCCAGAAGCACGTCAGGACGTAGTCTAGCACCGCCCGACAGAGCTTGCTGCCCTCTACCTCCAGGCAGGCACCAAGGATCTGTTGCTGCCCTCTACCTCCAGGCAGGCACCAAGGATCTGATCCAGGCGCTGGAGGCGATCAGTGGCAGAGTCTAGCACCGGGAGGGCATCGGAGATCGACACTGGCGGCTCCGACACTAGGATGGGGCTCATCCCTAGTGGCACTAGTGTCGTGCTTGCCTCGTCGGCCCACTCGGCAATGTGCTGGACCCCGGCACGGTGTTTTGCTTGGAGATCTTCAAGGGTCTTTTTGGTGGCCTCCATTGCCTGGGGACCCTGCGCCGCCTGCGCTGCATCGAACTGGCAGATCTGCTCCTCTAGCTTCCTCTCCTTTTCCTCTGCTTCGAGCTCATGCTCGGCCAGCAACTCGCCTCACCGGACAAGCATTTCTTCCCTAAAGGCAAGATCTGTCTCTCGCCTGGCAAGATCCGTCTCCCACCTATCCAAGACAGCTCCTTCTCCTTAAGGTTTTCCTTGGCGATGGTGACATCGCTGGCCTTGCCCTCGAGCTCTTGCTGCCATTTCTGCAGCCTTTCCACAGCCTTTACCTGCTGGGCCGCCGGCCTTCTAGAGTCTTGTCCAGAGCACTCAACTTGGTCTGGTACTCCATCGTGAGGGCCTCCCTCTGGGTCACGGCTTCCTCCCTCCCGGCCACTTTCTTCTCCCTCTAGGTCGCCTCCAGCTTCCTGGCACACACCCTTTGGAGGTATTTCTTGTACTCCTTGCGGTCCCGCTCGAGTTGGGACCGCACGGAGGTGAACTATCGGGACGTCGTCTTGGTGCGCTCCTCCAGTTGGGTGCGCCAGTCACTGAGGCGCTGGTGCTCTGCTTCAAGTGCCTCCCACTCCCGCAAGATTGCTGCCTCAGTTTCACTAAGAACCTGGTGGGCGTGGGACAATATGCGGGGGAGGGGGACTAGCGCCGCCTCTCGCTCGGCACCCGACCGGAGTCGCCGCCCAAATACCACCTCCATCTCCTCTGGAGCAGGCGGGGGGATGGAGCTGGACGCGCCCCCTGTGTCACCCCCAGTGTTGGGAGTGGGCGCAGATCCCCCAGCTGGAACCTTCTCCGCCGCTGCGATGCCACCTGACGCTGGCGCCACTGCCGCCGGATCCCCAGCTGGGGTATGGGAGGCCGATGGCGCTGTCCTGGCAGCAGCTAGGAGCGGATCGCCGGCACCACCCTCAGTGGATTCCTGCTGCTGAGAGCAGACCCGTCGGTGGGCCTGGTATCTAGCGGAGGAGGTGTGGCCTTGGGAGCAGCGGAGGAAGAAGCCCTGACAAACAGATGATGGGTTAAGACTTTTCGGCATGATGATTAGGCTCGTGGAAAAAGGGACTACACTTACTTGGGGCCCTAGACTTTCCAGTGACCCTGGAAGCGAGGCGATCGCTGCTCCTACTGCTGTTGCCGCACTGGCTGTGGCTGCTGCTGTTGTGGCTGCTACTGCTGAGGTCACTGCTGCTGCCCCTCCTATTGCTGTTGTTGTTGCTGCTGCTGGTGCTCCTGAGGGTGATCACCCCTAGATGGCGGTGGTGGTGGTAGGATCGGGGGACTGGCGTGCCTCTGTGCGTCGTGGGCCTGGGAGCTAGCCTCCTCGGTCCCATTTGCAGCCTTCTGGCGCTTCTGGGTCGCCTCTCCTCCTCCGACCCCCCAGGAGCTACCTGGGGCGAAGGCACTGCTTGCAGCCCTTTGCCCTTGTCCAAGGGGCTGGGGGCCATGGCGGGATTGGCACTAGGAGCCACACCGACGGGCTAGGGACCCCCAACCGGTGCACCAGAGATCCAGATCCTGCAGAGGGGGTCCCGGCCACCGGTCTAGTGAACTGCCATGCCTTTGTCATCGAGGGTCGGCAACGTGTCTAGGATCGCCGTCCTCAAGCCTGGGTCATCATAGAGCGTTGTGATGTCCTAGGGGAGTATTAGGGATTTAGGGACAAAAGTCTCCCCAGTAATCCCCCCACCAGGAGTTCCAGCTCGTCCTAGGACAGATTGGTACCCGGCCCGCGCTGGATCCTACAGTTGTCGTTTGAGCCGGGGAACCAGTAGGACAGGTGTGGCCTCTTCTGCAGCGGCGCGATCCGGCGCTTCAGGAGATCGCCGACCACGTGCATTGATGTCAGGCCGCCCGTGGCCAAGACCTTGATCCTGTCCAATATGAGCAGGAACTCTGGCGAGAGGGATGGCTTGGTCCTCCATTGCTTGCGGTCGAGTGCTGGCCCATTGGTCGGCAGGATGAGGCGGTCGTTGGCCTCGGTGCTGGCGATCACCCAGTCGCTGCGCCAGTTTTCCCACCTCACACCACCAAAGGTGGGGATGTAGACTATGGCCGGATCTGGCCTCGTCTAAAAGTAGTAGGCACCGATGTGGTCCCTAACCTTCCCGGACCTGGCCAGCACGAAAAAATAGCGGAAGAGGGAAGTGCAGGTGTCACACCCGGTTTTGGAAGGTAAACCGAATGCGAACCATGTACGTGCCAGGATCAGAAATTCACGTACACAGCGATTACATAAATGACTCATCATAGCACAATGCTTCGAATAACAATAACGAATAAATAATGATATTAAAGACTAGAGTCATTTACATAATATGAATCAAAGTACACAGAATCAAAACGTAGCCAATGTAAATAAACCCACCACAGGCAGCTGACTGGGGGAGGTCACTAGCCTAATCCTCGAACTCGTCGAAGTCCTGGAACTCCTGGAGAACCACCTCGACGCCTTCTTATTTACCTGAGCATAGATTGCACCAAAGGCAACCTGGTATTTTGTGAAAGCAAGGGTGAGTACACATCAACGTACTCAGCAAATGTCCTGTTTGGCTGAGGTGGACTAGCTTTATGTGGAGTTAAGCTCAAGCAGTTGCTTTTAGTTGGTCAGGTGTTTATTATTAGTGGAAGCCAAGTTTTATCATATAACCAACCCGTGAACCATTTCCTCATTGAGGAAGCATCATTATCATCATCGGACCAAAACCATAAATAGAACCATTGTATCTCTAATCAAAGAGGATCCCAAGGCTGCTCTTAACCGTGAGCACGGCTGATATATCAGTTTCACTACCCTCTGCAGAGGTCGCACACTTTACCCATGAGTCGTGATTCCCATTTTGCCCGGGGATCATGACTCCCCATTGATCACTTCCTAGGTGGTCCGACAGGGTATCACTACGTAGCCTTTACAAAGATTCCCTAGAGGTCATAGCCGCCCGTTAGGTTTCTCCAGTTTGATAAACACAGAACCTCTCCCCGTAGGAGGGTGACTAACAAAAGCAAATTGAAAGAACCTCGGCACCCAGCCTCGGCAGAGCAAGCACTGTGCCTGGACCCGATTGACGGCACGACGGCGAAGCAACTACACCTCTAGTTCCTCTAATTAATTAGCTAAGGGCGCCCCATTTCACCCTCATGGTTGCACTGTTATCCCGGGTGGTCTCTCAACGAACAGGTCCTTACAGAGAGGTACTCGGGAAATAGCTCGAGCCCCCTTTAGTGCCACAAGCTCACAGAATAAAAACATCGTATCATAAAGTAATTCTCATCATGTTCGTTGATTAGAGTAATGCACTGGCGTAGAGCTGACCATGATAACCCAAAAGGTAAACAAGGATAAGGTAAATAGAAAGCTAGTCAATCCTTAGGTTTCAATTAAGTAGTGCGGGGCAGTGAATTATAAATAGATAGGACATAATGGGTCAGAGGACACTTGCCTTCACCAAACAGATGCTCAGGGTCTTCAACTTCGTAGGACTCGAAGAACTTGATCTCAGGGACGAGTGGTTCACCAAATCTTGATCGTCGATTCCTCAAAGCTCAGCAACAGATCGCAATCTATTCGTGACACGCAACGAATACATACAGGCACAAGCAAACATATACTTGCATAAGAACATTACACCATACAAGATAAAATATTATCAAAAGGAGCAATATAAAATAGAGCTCGATTCTACGGTCACGCGAGGAAAATAAACAGAATCGTCAGAGCTACGACCGACAAGTTATCGCGTTTATGCTAAACAAGTATTAGTTAGAATATTTAATTCAGCATAATTATATTAAAGAGCATTTATAAGGTGTAAGTTAAAACGACTACTTAATTTTGATTAACTTGCTATTCTAATAGTTAACGAATAAGTGAGTAATCAATTAATTAGCATGAGTGATTATAAGCGACACTGTTTGATAACGCGCGCGGGTAGCACGCGATATGCGCGAACGCCGCGACATACGAGAATAATTAAACACACATCACGATTACACTAGTCAAGTATCGAATCAAAATACTTGAGTTTGTATTAATCATGTTAACATATATTTATAAAAGTGCAACTTAAAACTATAAATTAGTTTTAGAGAGATTTCTATTTTAATAACCATCAGATAATTAAATAAATAATTAATTAACTAAAATATGTGTTACGATAAACTAATATTTTTATTGTCACATGATATTATTGTAAAGCTAACGCAACTAAAACTAGTTGAAATGAATTTGTAGCACAAGCGATATATTAAATATTTAGTATTTGATCTGTCATGATTTGATTGGCTGCAAGCTTGCCACATGAAGGACCACATAAAGAGTAGCCGCAGAAGATCCATGATTCACTGTGAGCGAGACGGTCTCATTTGTTGGCTGCATGCAGGAATTCATGAAGATCATGTCGCATGCCATGCATGTGGGGCCAGGTGGTTTTTTCCATTCGTGCAGCAAGGGATCACGGTGGGGGGTTGGCATGCATGCAAATGGGACCCACAAGCAGTTTTCTTCTCCTAGTGTGTGACTGTGAGGGACTCAGGACGGCACGCAACACTGGATGTGGCAGCGGCACAGTGCTCACCGGCCGGGGCGAGGCTCTCGCCTCGTAGGCTGCGCGAGGGAAGGCGCCATAGGCAGGCCGTGCGCTGGTCGCGGGCCGCCAGGGGACGACGCGGGGAGGTAGGTTGCGCTGCTGGGCTGAGACCCGCGCATGATGTGTTGCCTGCGCAGCAAGGGGAGCGGTGGCCGTCGCACGCCAGAGCTGGACGCAAGCGCCGTGGCCGCTCGACGAGGCTGTGCAGCGAGGGGCAAGAACGAGGGGCACGTGGCTTACCTGGCAGGGCGACGGTGCTGGTGCAGTATGGACGACAACGAGGCTCTGAGCACAGACGGTTGCCAGTCGGCGAGACACGGGTGCGACGACGGCTAGGCGTGATGTTCCCTGCTCGACGACATGGCTACGAGGCCGAGGCACCACGCGACGGCAAGAGCGAGAGGAAGAGCGGCTGCGGTACAGAGAAGTGGGGGTAGACAAGGGTTGTGCGTTTGAATAGGGGTGGCCGGTGGAAGTTGTTGCCAATCCTCACGTGTTGTGGGCGACTTGGCAGGGGAGACGGTTCAGAGAAGATAAATATGACGAGCGGGGCCCACGGGTAAAGTAGTGACTCGGCGCAAACGCCCGCTCGATCGCTGGGCCAGGCCGTCCACGGGAAAAAGGAGGGGGCTTATTATTATTATTATATTATTATTATTATTATTATTATTATTATTATTATTGTTATTATTATTATTATTATTCTCTATTTGAATTTAGTTGTAGGTTATTTGAATGCACCTCAAAACACAATCATCATCCGAAAAAATGTATACTTCAGCTTGTTGCAACAATCAAAACCCCCTAGGGTTTTAATTTACTAGGCTTACATATAGATATAAAACAAAATAATTCTTCACTCTTTAGGCAAAAGAAAAGAAAAGCATAGAAAAAGAGGGGGTAACACCTAAATTTGATAGATATTAGAAAAGAAATTTTATACCCCCAAATTCAGGGTGTTACAGCAGGGGGGCACACCTACAAACATCTCGCAGAGGTGGGCGAAGATCGCTGCCTGGAGGATGGAGTGGGGCATGAGGTGTTGAAGCTGAAGCCCGAACTCCTCCAGCAGTAGCAGCAAGAAGGGCGAAATCGGCAGCGCCAACCCGCAAGAAATGTATGAGGTGAACAACACAAACTCCCCGGCGGCGAGATCGCCAAGGGGGACAGCGCCGGCACGGATCTTTCCGGCGAGCCCTGGCGCGCTCCATCCAAGCAGGCCACACACTAGATTGAGCTCTTCCTCAGCCTGAAAGCGATCAGGATGACCGAGCGAAGCCATGGCGTGTGCAGCGACGCGGGCGTGGAACAGGGGAGCACGAAGGCAAAGGGGCGCAGCCAATTGAGAGAGAATGCGAAAAGGTAACTGCTGCACGCAGGGTGAATCGTTTTCCATGGAAACTCTCCCGCACGCCCCTGAAACGCTGCAAGAAATCCTGTTCGATGGGCACCTAGGACCCAGGTAGCCCAGTTGTGACATGGGGGCCTGGGTCCACAAGTCATACAGTTTGTGTGCCGGATTTCGGGTGTGGAAAGAGCGGGGTGTGAACCGCCGCACGCGATAGCGCGCCTCCTTGGGGCTGCTGCAGAAGACAAAAGGTTATTTTTAAAACCAATGCAGCGGCAATGAGGCGCCCCTCGCGTGGCCCGACGAAACCACCAGGCGTGGGGAGCCGTGGATCAGTCAGCCACGGGGACAGATATGGCAGTTGACGTGACCGAAGGTGGATTGACAGTGGGCGCGTTAGCAGACGGGCTAAAACAGCGCGCCAATCACTGATCAGGCCATGTTGAGGTAAAGTACAAGCTTTGGCCCCACCTGCAGGCTTGCATTCTCCCCTGAGGTGGGCCTGGGGGCCACTGTTGGTACCCTGAAACTAGGGTACCCCTTACCGCTGTATAAAAACGCAGTACCCACGCGGCTATTTTTAGTCGTGTGGTAAAAGAGTTGTATGTGGGACCAGGCCATGACTCGCCCAAGCCTCATGCGACTACTCTGGGCTAGCAACAGCACCTGACCCCACCACATGGGCAGGTCCGGTGCCGCCACGTGTCCAGAGAAAGTGTCATACTCTGAGGCATCACCAGTGAGTCCGGACCCCCATGGGAAGGTGCCGGACCCCTGTATATACGGTCCGGGCCTCCAAGTTTGGTCCAGGACCTCCACATGTGCGAACCGGACCCGTGGAATGGGATCCGGACCCCCCTGTATGGCATCGGACCACACTGGGGTCCCAAGTGTAACACCCCTGGTGTTACTATAACTAAAACTTGAACATGGCATCATAAGCATTGACATTGCATATGTTTGACACACCTAGAGTGCATTCACTAGGTAACAATTTCAAACAAGTGTATTGTTTTTGGTGTTTTGCAAATAGGACCCTGGATAGGGAACCTAACCCTAAATAAGCCTCAAAGGGAGTAAAACTTAACCCAAGATGAAAAAACCCTAAAGGCTTTAGGGGAAGAGTCATAAAATGTCCCCAAAAACAAAGTTGAGTCACATTTATACCCCTGGGATACCAAAAATCTCAATTAGAACCCTAGAAAACCCTAAATCCAAACCCTAGGGGCATATGTGCAAAATTAGTCCACTTTTGGACTAAAATGCAAAAACCAAGTCAAATAAGTTTCTTAAGTCCTTTGGTTCACAAATGTGTGGACTTGAAAGCCAAATATTGAGTTTTGGACTTAAATGCAAAATGGACCTCACTTAGGTTTCATTCTAAGTCTGAAATTCAGTGTTGAGGGCTCAACTTTGGAGCATTGTATCTTTCAAGTTATGGGGTTTTTGCCCTAGGTCACCACATCAAAATTATAGCCCAATCATAGGAGAATAATTTTGCTGAAGAGGGCAAGCCATGTTCTTGTGAGAAATTTGGAGATAATCAGGCCTGAAGTTAAGCTGTCAGGCTGGTTCTGTCTGAAAATCAGACTAACAGATTGATGCTATCAACTTCAAGCTTAAATTCAAGCATGATCCAATGGGTTTTTGTGGCATCATTATATTGCAAAATTGTAGATGGAGTATTGCTCTACACTTTTGCTGCAGAGCTTGACTTGTGTTGTCACTAGGAATTTGGAGAAAAATGGCTCTGAAGTTGGACTATCAGGTGCTCTGATGGGAGTTCTGATGGTACAGTAGTCAAAATGGATCAGGATGCCAGCATCGTGTGATCGCAGCCGGTGACCCTCCCCCGCGCAAGGATTCACGCCGCCGCGTTAAGATTAACGTTCACTGGTAACCGGATAACGCTGCGGGGTAGAAAGAACGTCGTCGCCGTCGAGCTGGAGGCCACCCCGGCCAACCGCGGTACCCCTCCCCTTTACTCACCGCCGTAGATAAAGCCGCTCGCCGCCGTCGTGCCATCTCTGTGCCCGCCACGTGTCCGAGCCTTTCCACGGCACCGTCATGATTCCCTACTGCCGTCCCATCATCGCCGGTGAGCTCGCCACGACCGTGGACACGCACTCACGCGCTCCTGGTTCTTCTTCACCTCCGACCGTCGCGCGTCAGCGCCCAAATTCGCGGTCACCGCACACGAACTCTACAAATTGAACCCTCCCCTAGCTGCGTAACATCATCGCGCACCCAGCCACCAAATGTCGTCCTCAATCGTTCACCTGAGAGCTCGAATTCCTAATTTCCCCCAAATCGGTTTGAACACCCCGTAAGAACACTTCACCGCGGCCAGCCTATTCCAGGTGAATTCATACTCCTCTGTTGATTGTTCTAGCATCCCTAGGTCCTCCTTAAGCTCCCCGACCCCTTTAATCGAACTGAACCGCCAGGGATCGCCGGGAACACAACGCTCTAGCCATCATGCTCTTGGTCACCGTGGCTAGAGCTCCATAGTTAGTCTTAGATGCAATTAGTTTGGGGAAAATACTCCCCTGGTCATGAATTTGGGTTAGTCTTAGTCTTGACGCCGGTCATCGCCTCAATCGGCCGGTCCAGGACCTCGCCGGAGTTTCTCCGCGCGAGAACGCCGTCGTGGACCTCCCACTGCAAAGAAATAGAACGTGGAGGGTTCATCTGTAAAGCGTCAGTGACTTGAACAAATAGTAAAAGAATTCGTTCTCAGTTAACCAAAAACCAGAGGTCCTTTTTGCAAAGCCGCCAGGGCGCGGGCGCACGCGCGCGTTTTCCCTGTGTTACTGGGCCGTCTGGGCCAGATGTTGCCCAGTACTATTCATAAGTTTTTCTTTTTCTTTTTACTCCAGAGCTAAAACAATTGTAGAAAATTACAGAAAAATCCTAAAATTGTGAAACCAATTTTCTAGGTTTCTTATTTTCCCTAGTATTTAATAAAAATAGTTTCATGATTTTTAGTTTAAACAGGGAATTTTAGGGCATTTAAAATAGCTTAAAGAAATAGTTCTGGAATTTTAGAAAATTAATGGTATTCCCAAAAATGTTCAAAATTTTTATATAAGTTCCTTATATTATTTAGAAGCCTTGGGTAGAATTTGGGTTGATTTGGACCTTGTTTGATCACCAAACCCCAAAACACCCCCTGCCCTTTGAACTCCTTTACTGACTCCGGAAACCCTAAGTTCTCGGAGTTCCGTGAAGGAAAGTTGTATTCAAGACTTAGATAATAAATCTTTATTGTCTTCGCACTCTCATGAGCATTACATGGCATTCATTCTTATATATGTATATATATGGTTATGTTAGAACACGAAGAAGAAGTGGAAGTCACTGAAGAGAAGACACCACCACCCTCGGATTCTCAGGCAGGCAACTGCTTCTACTTTGATATTTGTGGATCCGAGCCAGACTCACCTGTGAATGAAGGCAAGCCCCGGTGCATGCAACCCCTTCCTTGTGTTTTTAAATAATTTTTGCACACTTTAAGTCTAGTGAAATGTGCATGAGGTTTATAGGAGTTGTTTGGAACCCTTTGATGCATTGCCTTCCTTGATATCTATACCTTTATAGATACTACTGGTGAAGTATCAAAAACATGATTTACAAAAATGCTTAGCCCTGCTTAGATCTTGTGGATAGAGGTTGTCCTTAGCCTATCTCGAGAAAGGATGACTTCTACCCGCAAGAATATTTTCTTTTGGAGCAATGGTGGGATCTTACTGCAAAGTTCCCTGTGATGCTCTTTTCATCCTAAGGAACAGAAACAATCCTGAGGATGAGAGTACTTAAATCGATACTTGGGTTAGGAACAGGTGATGTTCTACCCAGGTTGATTAAGGATTGAATGCGTATGTAGGCATGCTGATCGAGGACCCTTTAACTGGTCACATGCCTCGTCATGGGTAAGCCTTGCCTTGGGCAGACTAAGGCCAGAATAAGATAACACGAAATGGGCGTGGAGCGGTGGCAAGAATAGCGTGTACCCACCGTGGCAAGAGGCTGGACGGTGGTGTATCTGTGCTCTCGGTTTGCGTGAACCTGATCTGGTCTTAAGAACCCCGATGGCGGGTTTACATATGCAAGGGTTAAGTGCTACATATGTCGTGTGATTGGAGATCCTCAGCTGAGTATAATCGATTCAGATCGCCGTACCTTCGCGGTTATGAAGACTTGGTCACTTCCCTACAACCTAAGTCAGGATGTGAACATTATGGATAAAAATGATGTTGTATTGATGAGATGATGAAATTAGACTAGAGGCAAACAGAGTCTATTAATACTTAATTCGGCGTTAAAATGTTGAAAGTAAGGACTCACTTTAGTAAGCTATTTCTGCAAAAGTATCTAAGTTGATTTTTGCTAAAGCCTCTCCTTGATTCCTATTTATCCAGCATACCCTTGAGAGTCTTTTCCTTAGTCGGGTAAGACTTGCTGAGTAATTCCATACTCAGGGTTTATCCCTCCGTTGTTTTAGGTGAGGAAGCGACAAACCTTTGTTGCTTTTGCTCCAAGGTGGTTCCTAATGAAGATAAGCAAGAGTGAAGTGCGGGAGGAAAGGATCCTCCATTAGGACTTCTTGTGTGATAACTGTCGGGAGGAGTTTTTGCCTCCCTTGGTATGTGTAATAATATTATTCTGCACTCGTTATATAGTTCTGGTCTGTAATAAACAACTTGATCTTACTTTTTAATAAATGTAAGTTTATGTAATCGCTTCCGCATATCTATATCTCCGATGTTCTATAATGTCTGCAAGACGGGTGAAACGTTCCTGGTAAGGTAAGAAGAAGATACCAAACTTGTCGAGTAATCCAGGAACATCTACAGGGTTGTCTGATGTCTGTTGGACAAAGACAATTGTAGGTGGGCCTAGTTACTTGGGAGGTTCCGTCACAACTGGTATCGGAGCGTAGCCCTTCTTGACAGATATTATGTAGCATCTTCAAAAGGATTTTTCTTAGACTTATCTAAAAAAATTTCTTCTCTTCTTACCTAAGTATTTCTGAAAAGTTTATTTCAAAGACCAGATAGGAAGAGTGCAATGTATAGAAGGTTGAATCAACTAAGGTTGATTCTGTAATTATTCATGCATCATGCTAAGAATTGTACTAATAAATTTTCCCCCTTAGCAAATGCCGCCGCGTACAAGGAAAACGGCGCGAAAGCATACTGGACCTATCGGTGTACCTCGACACCAACTTGCCCCATGGGAGCAAGATAGCAGTAGCGGGAGCAATGATCCTATTGGTGATCTCGAAGCTCGCATGAATCAACTTCAAACAGAGTTACATCGCAGGACCAATTTATGGGTTGCGGACGATGACCGAATAAACGAATTAAGAAGTTACATCCGCACCCTGCAAGATCAACTTGCTAACCGAGATTTGGCGCTTGATTGGGCAGTGCAGTCTCGATCGGTAGCTTGGGCTAAGGAAGCGAAGGCTCGAGCACGAGTCAACGAACTTAGCGCTGCTATTGACAACTTGCAGGTATATTGCAATACTTTGCATGACGAAGTTCATGTATTGTATTCGCAATTACACCCACATGTCCCTATGGATCCCGTCAGGTCAGAAGCCAGACCCTCGCATAATGCGGGAGAAGCGCCTGGTGGCGAGTTAGACCTTTTTAGGCCCCCTCCTTCTATGAGGCTGGTCGGCGTATGGTCTCCCACACCTGACGATGAAGCTGCCAAGAGCAACCAGAATTAGGAGTAGTAGTATAGCTTGTAGAATTAGAAGTAGTGTGCTGTACAATAGGTTGAACTATTGTATAATGGGTAATGTATCCTGTTGTATAATATCGAGTCTGTATCATTACTTTTGATAGAAATGTAAAATGGAAGGTTTCTCTGGCATATTATGTTTACTTCAAATATTCTTTGCCTTAGATGCCTACCAGGACTCGAGGACAGGATGCAGCTGGAACTTCTGTGGGAAGGGATGTTACCCCAAATCCACCTCCGGTTCCTCCCACGTTGGCCGAGGCGATTGCCGCCTTGGTGAACGCAACTGTGGACAATACCCGCTTTCTTAGAGAAATGGCGGGCCAACAATTCCAGCAGCAGGGTGGAAGGGGTTATCAGCAAGACCCCCGTGAAACCACCTATCTGGATTTCTCTGAAACCCGTCCACCACTATTTGTTAAGGCTGAGGACCCATTGGAAGCTGATGAGTGGATACGGGTTATTGAACAAAAGTTTGGTCTTCTCCGCTGTTCAGAGACACAAAAGTCGTTGTTCGTAGCGCAACAACTACGCGGCCCTGCCAGTACTTGGTGGGGGAATTATGTGGCTATTCAACCTGCCAACCATCAAGTCACATGGGAAGAATTTAAAGCGGCCTTCTGTGAGCACTACATACCCGAAGGTGTTCTGCATATGAAGCAAGAAGAGTTCATGAAACTGAAACAAGGAGGAGATACCGTCAATCAGTATCTCAACAAGTTTAATCACCTGTCACAATACGCAATCGACCAGGTGAACACTGATTTAAAGAAAAAGAACTGCTTTATGAGGGGTCTGAATGATCGATTGCAGAGAAAAATGGCCACATGCATAGATCTCACGTATGGAAAGGCTGTCAGCACAGCCTTATCTGTTGAAGCAAAATACGCAGGTTCTGGGAAGAACAAGGGATTCGGTGGTGAGAAGCCTAATCAGGGCCACGCAAAGAGGCAACGGTTTGTGATCCGGCCTTCTAGCCAAAATCGTGCTCTTTCTCGTCCACCCTCATTTCCCTTCAAGCAGCCAATCATTATCCGTCCCAACAATACCCCCACTACCCCAAATCAGCCGGGTGCCCCGGGCACTCGATTCCCTGCTTTGCCCAGCTCTTCAACCGGGTGTTTTAATTGTGGCAAGTCAGGACACTTCATCAAAGACTGCCCATATCCCAAGCAAAATCAATCAAATGCTCAGCAATGATCTGGGAAATCAGCTCAGCCCAATGGAAATAATGTGGGGAAGAATGCAAAGAAGACGGGGCGGGTATATTATACACAAGTGGCCACTACACCGGATGGAGAGCCAGTAATGATGGGTATGTTCCTCGTGGCCAATCATCCTGCAGTCATTCTTTTTGATTCTGGTGCTTCGCATACGTTCATTAGCAAGAAATTTGTGGAGCCACATCACATTGCATGCCATGAATCAAAAGAGGGATTTAAAATTCATTCACCTGGGGGACAAATTTTTACTAGAGAAGTGGCCTATCAAGTGCCCGTATCATTGGCCGGACGGGACTTTCCTACCAATATGATCGTTCTGAAAGGCCAAGACATAGATGTAATTTTGGGTATGAATTGGTTAACTCAACATAAGGCAATTCTCAACACTGAACTGAGAACCGTCACGTTGAGCTATAATCAAGAAGAGATTCTTTTGTCCATCCCCGTAACCAATCCAGCCAAAGCTTCTGGTAGAATCTATGAAGCCATTGTACCGGAGATCAAGGATATTCCGATAGTATGTGAGTTTCCAGATGTATTTCCGGAAGATTTGCCTGGACTACCACCTGAGAGAGATGTAGAATTTGTAATTGAGTTAAAGCCCGGTACGGCTCCCATCTCCCAAAGATCGTACCGTATGCCCCCTAATGAGTTGGCGGAATTGAAGATTCAATTACAAGATCTACTGAATAAGGGATTCATCCGGCCAAGCTTGTCTCTATGGGGTTGCCCCGCCATTTTTGTTAAGAAGAAGGATCAGACCCTACGAATGTGCGTGGATTATCGACCCCTGAATGAGGTCACCATCAAGAACAAGTACCCTCTTCCAAGGATCGACATCTTATTTGATCAACTGACTGGAGCGAGGGTATTTTCCAAAATTGATCTCAGGTCGGGCTATCACCAAATCCGTATTCGGCCCGAGGATATACCGAAGACTGCGTTTACTACGCGATACAGTCTATTTGAATATTTGGTAATGTCCTTTGGGCTAACCAATGCTCCTGCTCATCTCACTTACTTGATGAACTCGGTGTTCATGCCCGAATTGGACAAGTTCGTGGTAGTCTTCATCGACGATATCTTGATATACTCTAAAAATGAAGAGGAGCATGCTCAACATCTACGGATTGTATTGACGCGCCTGAGGGAACATCAGCTGTATGCCAAGTTCAGCAAGTGCGCGTTCTGGCTGGAGGAAATTCAATTTTTGGGGCACGTGTTATCTGCTACGGGGATTGTGGTAGATCCTAGCAAAGTCAAAGATATTCTGGAGTGGAAATCCCCAACCACTGTTCACCAAGTCCGGAGTTTTCTTGGACTAGCTGGATATTATCGCAGATTCATACCAGATTTTTCTAAGCTTGTGAAGCCAATCACAAGTTTATTGAAGAGTGACATTAAATTCAATTGGTCTTCTAAGTGTAATGAAGCCTTTGAGCAATTGAAGACATTATTAACCACTGCTCCGGTATTGCCTTAACCGGCATCAGTAAGCCTTTTGATGTATATTGTGATGCGTCTGGCAGTGGACTCGGCTCTATATTAATGCAAGAGGGCCGAGTAATTGCATATGCTTCAAGACAGTTGTGCCGACATGAGGAGCATTACCCAACTCATGATCTAGAGCTAGCTGCTGTGGTTCATGCCCTGAAAATTTGGCGTCATTATCTGCTGGGAAATGTCTGTCATATTTATACAGATC
Organism: Zea luxurians; assembly: GCA_029449295.1. NCBI lineage: Eukaryota > Viridiplantae > Streptophyta > Magnoliopsida > Poales > Poaceae > Zea > Zea luxurians. The sequence goes on along the minus strand of JAOPSE010000014.1, from coordinate 52,544,178 downwards.
ATAAAAGTTTGAAGTACATCTTCACCCAGTCAGAATTAAATATGAGGCAAAGACGATGGCTTGAGCTTATTAAGGACTATGAACTGGAGATCCATTATCACCCAGAAAAAGCCAATATTGTGGCAGATGCACTGAGCCATAAGGCTTCCTGCCACTGTCTTATGATGAAGACCTCTGACAACACTTTATGTCAAGAGATGGAAAAGTTAAACCTGGGGATGATCCAACAAGGGACTTTGAATTAGCTAAAGCTTGAGTCAATCATTTTGCAAATGATAATTAATGCTCAAAAGGATAATTTGGGTATGAAGCACATATGGGAGAAAATAAGGGCTGGAACAGCCAAATGTTTCAAGGAAGACGATCAAGGTGTGATATGGTTTAAAAACCGCATAGTAGTACCAAAGAATGAAGAACTCCGCCAGCAAATTCTTGATGAAGCGCATCTTAGTCGCTATTCTATTCATCCGGGAAGCACTAAGATGTATCATGATCTAAAGCAGCACTACTGGTGGACGAAGATGAAAATTGAAATTGCACGCTATATGGCTAAGTGTGACACCTGTAGACGTGTCAAAGCCATACACATGAAAACTGCAGGTCCATTACAATCTTTGCCGATCCCAACATGGAAATGGGAAGACATAAGTATGGACTTTATTGTGGGACTGCCCAGGACGGCCAAAGGGTATGATTCTATTTGGGTTATCGTTGATCGACTCACAAAGATTGCCCACTTCTTACCCATCAGGGCCAAATATACAGTGGCCACTTATGCAGCATTATACATTGCCCGTATTCTCAGTTTGCATGGTATTCCAAAAACTATAGTGTCGGATCGTGGACCTCAGTTCGTATCCAAATTTTGGGAAGAACTTCATAAATCCTTGGGTACCAAATTGCTCCACAGTTCGGCTTATCATCCTCAAACAAGTGGACAGACTGAGAGGGTCAATCAAATACTTGAGGATATGCTGCGGGCATGTGTTCTGGACTTCTCACAGAAATGGGATCAATGTTTGCCCTTAGCGGAGTTTTCATATAATAATAGCTATCAAGAAAGTATCAAGATGGCACCTTTTGAAGCTTTATATGGGCGACGGTGTCGAACTCCGCTAAATTGGTCTGAACCTGGAGAAAGGTACTTCTTTAGGCCTGATATGGTGAAGGAGGCCGAAGAAAAGGTTCAGAAAATTATTCATAATATGAAGAAAGCTCAGACTCGACAAAAGAGTTATGCAGATCGACGACGACAACCCTTATGCTTTCTGGTGGGCGATTATGTCTACTTGAAAGTTTCACCAATGAAGGGTGTATCGCGTTTCGGGGTTAAAGGAAAGCTTGCACCCCGGTACATTGGTCCATTCCCTATACTTGAGCAATGTGGACCAGTGGCATACCGACTCTAGTTACCCGAAATATTGTCTGCTATTCATAATGTGTTCCATGTGTCATAATTAAAGAAGTGTCTTCGGGTTCCCGATCGAACCATTGAAGTGACAGATGTGGTCCTGGAACCAGATTTAACATACTCGGAACATCCTATTCGAGTTCTGGATCAAAAGGACAGGGTTACCCGGAGAAAAACTCTCAAGTTCTACAAGATACAATGGAACCAACACTTTGAGGAAGAGGCTACATGGGAAACTCAAGACTTTTTAGATAAGAATTTCCCAGGCTTTCTAGCCTCATGTAATTTGTAAAGTGTATATAGTTATTGCAATAAAGGAGTGAACCCCCACACCGCCCCTGCCTGGTACCAGAAATAAGGGAATAAAGATGTGACACATTTCCTTTTCCATTACTCACCCTAGAACTTTAAATCTCGGGACGAGATTCTTTTATGGGGGGAAGGATGTAACACCCCTGGTGTTACTATAACTAAAACTTGAACATGGCATCATAAGCATTGACATTGCATATGTTTGACACACCTAGAGTGCATTCACTAGGTAACAATTTCAAACAAGTGTATTGTTTTTGGTGTTTTGCAAATAGGACCCTGGATAGGGAACCTAACCCTAAATAAGCCTCAAAGGGAGTAAAACTTAACCCAAGATGAAAAAACCCTAAAGGCTTTAGGGGAAGTGTCATAAAATGTCCCCAAAAACAAAGTTGAGTCACATTTATACCCCTGTGATACCAAAAATCTCAATTAGAACCCTAGAAAACCCTAAATCCAAACCCTAGGGGCATATGTGCAAAATTAGTCCACTTTTGGACTAAAATGCAAAAACCAAGTCAAATAAGTTTCTTAAGTCCTTTGGTTCACAAATGTGTGGACTTGAAAGCCAAATATTGAGTTTTGGACTTAAATGCAAAATGGACCTCGCTTAGGTTTCATTCTAAGTCTGAAATTCAGTGTTGAGGGCTCAACTTTGGAGCATTGTATCTTTCAAGTTATGGGGTTTTTGCCCTAGGTCACCACATCAAAATTATAGCCCAATCATAGGAGAACAATTTTGCTGAAGAGGGCAAGCCATGTTCTTGTGAGAAATTTGGAGATAATAAGGCCTGAAGTTAAGCTGTCAGGCTGGTTCTGTCTGAAAATCAGACTAACAGATTGATGCCATCAACTTCAAGCTTAAATTCAAGCATGATCCAATGGGTTTTTGTGGCATCATTATATTGCAAAATTGTAGATGGAGTATTGCTCTACACTTTTGCTGCAGAGCTTGACTTGTGTTGTCACTAGGAATTTGGAGAAAAATGGCTCTGAAGTTGGACTGTCAGGTGCTCTAATGGGAGTTCTGATGGTACAGTAGTCAAAATGGATCAGGATGCCAGCATCGCGCGATCGCCGCCGGTGACCCTCCCCCACGCAAGGATTCGCGCCGCCGCGCTAAGATTAACGTTCATTGGTAACCGGATAACGCTGCGGGGTAGAAAGAACGTCGTCGCCGTCGAGCTGGAGGCCACCCCGGCCAACCGCGGTACCCCTCCCCTTTACTCACCGCCGTAGATAAAGCCGCTCGCTGCCGTCGTGCCATCTCTGTGCCCGCCGCGTGTCCGAGCCTTTCCACGGCACCGCCGTGATTCCCTACTGTCGTCCCATCATCGCCGGTGAGCTCGCCACAACCATGGACACACACTCATGCGCGCCTGGTTCTTCTTCACCTCCGACCGCCGCGCGTCAGCGCCCAAATTCGCGATCATCGCACACGAACTCTATAAATTGAGCCCTCCCCTAGCTGCGTAACATCATCGCGCACCCAGCCACCAAATGTCGTCCTCAATCATTCACCTGAGAGCTCGAATTCCTAATTTCCCCCAAATCGGTTTGAACACCCCATAAGAACACTTCACCGCGGCCAGCCTATTCCAGGTGAATTCATACTCCTCTGCTGATTGTTCTAGCATCCCTAGGTCCTTCTTAAGCTCCCCGACCCCTTTAATCGAACCGAACCGCTAGGGATCGCCGGGAACACAACGCTCTAGACGTCATGCTCTTGGTCACCGTGGCTAGAGCTCCATAGTTAGTCTTAGATGCAATTAGTTTGGGGAAAATACTCCCCTGGTCATGAATTTGGGTTAGTCTTAGTCTCGACGCCGGTCATCGCCTCAATCGGCCAGTCCAGGACCTCGCCGGAGTTTCTCCGCGCGAGAACGCCGTCGTGGACCTCCCACTTCAAAGAAATAGAACGTGGAGGGTTCATCTGTAAAGCGTCAGTGACTTGAACAAATAGTAAAAGAATTCGTTCTCAGTTAACCAAAAACCAGAGGTCCTTTTTGCAAAGCCGCCAGGGCGCGGGCGCACGCACGCGTTTTCCCTGTGTTACTGGGTCGTCTGGGCCAGATGTTGCCTAGTACTATTCATAAGTTTTTCTTTTTCTTTTTACTCCAGAGCTAAAACAATTGTAGAAAATTACAGAAAAATCCTAAAATTGTGAAACCAATTTTCCTAGGTTTCTTATTTTCCCTAGTATTTAATAAAAATAGTTTCATGATTTTTAGTTTAAACAGGGAATTTTAGGGCATTTAAAATAGCTTAAAGAAATAGTTCTGGAATTTTAGAAAATTAATGGTAATCCCAAAAATGTTCAAAATTTTTATATAAGTTCCTTATATTATTTAGAAGCCTTGGGTAGAATTTGGGTTGATTTGGACCTTGTTTGATCACCAAACCCCAAAACACCCCCTGCCCTTTGAACTCCTTTACTAACTCCGGAAACCCTAAGTTCTCGGAGTTCCGTGAAGGAAAGTTGTATTCAAGACTTAGATAATAAATCTTTATTGTCTTCGCACTCTCATGAGCATTACATGGCATTCATTCTTATATATGTATATATATGGTTACGTTAGAACACGAAGAAGCAGTGGAAGTCACTGAAGAGAAGACACCACCACCCTCGGATTCTTAGGCAGGCAACTGCTTCTACTTTGATATTTGTGGATCCGAGCCAGACTCACCTGTGAACGAAGGCAAGCCCCGGTGCATGCAACCCCTTCCTTGTGTTTTTAAATAATTTTTGCACACTTTAAGTCTAGTGAAATGTGCATGAGTTTTATAGGAGTTGTTTGAAACCCTTTGATGCATTGCCTTCCTTGATATCCATACCTTTATAGATACTTCTGGTGAAGTATCAAAAACATGATTTACAAAAATGCTTAGCCCTGCTTAGATCTTGTGGGTAGAGGTTGTCCTTAGCCTAGCTCGAGAAAGGATGACTTCTACCCGCAAGAATATTTTCTTTTGGAGCAATGGTGGGATCTTACTGCAAAGTTCCCTGTGATGCTCTTTTCATCCTAAGGAACAGAAACAATCCTGAGGATGAGAGTACTTAAATCGAGACTTGGGTTAGGAACAGGTGATGTTCTACCCAGGTTGATTAAGGATTGAATGCGTATGTAGGCGTGCTGATCGAGGACCCTTTAACTGGTCACATGCCTCGTCATGGGTAAGCCTTGCCTCGGGCAGACTAAGGCCAGAATAAGATAACACGAAATGGGCGTGGAGCGGTGGCGAGAGTAGCGTGTACCCACCGTGGCAAGAGGCTGGACGGTGGTGTATCTGTGCTCTCGGTTTGCGTGAACCTGATCTGGTCTTAAGAACCCCGGTGGCGGGTTGACATATGCAAGGGTTAAGTGCTACATATGTCGTGTGATTGGAGATCCTCAGCTGAGTATAATCGATTCGGATCGCCGTACCTTCGCGGTTATGAAGACTTGGTCACTTCCCTACAACCTAAGTCAGGATGTGAACATTATGGATAAAAATGATGTTGTATTGATGAGATGATGAAATTAGACTAGAGGCAAACAGAGTCTATTAATACTTAATTCAGCGTTAAAATGTTGAAAGTAAGGACTCACTTTAGTAAGCTATTTCTGCAAAAGTACCTAAGTTGATTTTTGCTAAAGCCTCTCCTTGATTCCTATTTATCCAGCATACCCTTGAGAGTCTTTTTCTTAGTCGGGTAAGACTTGCTGAGTAATTCCATACTCAGGGTTTATCCCTCCGTTGTTTTAGGTGAGGAAGCGACAAACCTTTGTTGCTTTTGCTCCAAGGTGGTTCCTAATGAAGATAAGCAAGAGTGAAGTGCGGGAGGAAAGGATCCTCCATTAGGACTTCTTGTGTGATAACTGTCGGGAGGAGTTTTTGCCTCCCTTGGTATGTGTAATAATATTATTCTGCACTTGTTATATAGTTCTGGTATGTAATAAACAACTTGATCTTACTTTTTAATAAATGTAAGTTTATGTAATCGCTTCCGCATGTCTATATCTCCGATGTTCTGTAATGTCTGCAAGACGGGTGAAACGTTCCTGGTAAGGTAAGAAGAAGATTCCGAACTTGTCGAGTAATCTAGGAACATCTACAGGGTTGTCTGATGTATGTTGGACAAAGACAACTGTAGGTGGGCCTAGTTACTTGGGAGGTTCCGTCACACCAGGGTTCCAGGATAGAACATACCCGGGCCTTAATCAGGACCCAGGCGGGGGTCCGATGCCGATACGTGTCCAGACCTGATCTGGTGGGATCCGGACCTTATCACATACACTCCTGCTCCCCGCCCAGGCAGAGACCCGATGCTGCCACGTGGCCTACTACGCGCGGCGTAAGCCAACGGGCGGAACCTGGCATCAAGCCTCTGGGCTACGCGCGTCTTTGCATTCATTACGGATAAGACGTGCGCCTGTCCATTCCAGTGATAGGCGGCGTGTCCAGTCCAGGCTGTGTGGGCCGTGCTGTTACTCACACGTTACCATAGCAAGGACAATGACTCACCATTACTCGTGTGTTTCCAAGAAAAGGGTCACTGCCTATCAATGCTGCATGGACTGCAGTCATCATGACTCCCACTGATTACTCATGCGTTACTAAGGTGGAGGGAATCTAAACGGCTCCACCTATACGCCTCTACGCACAAGAGGCGTACCAGGCTACTTCGTATTCTACCGTAACAAGCCATCACCCACCTGCGGACACGGCAAGACATGGCAGTAGCCATTCGGAGAAGCAACATAGCGTCTAGCAAAGATCTTTGTGTGTTGTCAGCATTAATTATTCACATAATGTATTCCTTCCATTATGCTCCTGGGCCCGCATGTCGGAGCTCAGCATCCTTGTATGTACCTCCCTTAAACTATAAAAGGGAGGGGACACAGCGTTACAAGGGACATGGTCAATACAACTTACGGACAGTGGATGTAGGGTATTACGCTCCATCGGCCTGAACCACTATAAACCCTCGAGTGTTCTTGTGTTCATCCAAAATTCACCAATCAGGCAAGCGTTTAGGCCCCCTCCTCATCTTAGGATTAGGGCAGGTGCATTCCGCCACCCGGTCGAAGGATTTTCCCACCGACAGTGGTGATATCAAACAAATACTCTAAGAGTATCTACACAAAATACTCCACAACTTTGGTATTCAATGGATAACTAAATTATGTCATCTATAAGTTCTAAAACATCTGACAAGATAACTGACTGAATCTGTTTCAGACAGCAGCATAGTTAACTTCAATATTCGATATCTCCCAAACTGCTCAACCAAAAATTATGTAATTCTGCTGGCAGTAAGAACTTTTATCCCTCTACAAAAGTCTCCAAAGTTGGAAGAGCCAATCCGGCCATTTACTAGATGAAACCCACCAGTGAACAGACCCGCTCATTTTTGTCAGGCAAACAGGAACAGCCACAGTAAAACAAACATAACTGGAGTTTCGTAATTCATATGAATGCACTCTGTAACAATCTGGAAATCTTATAAAATTATCTATAACTTATTTTACCAACCCAAAGTTTAATTCTGTTGATAAAATTGCCTAAATCTTAAGAGAACAGATTTTGCATAGAATTATGAGACTGAAAAACTGCTATAATCAAACTGCAATAACTTTCTGATCTGATGTCCGATTGAGGTGTTCTTCACGGCCACAGAAAGACCTACAAATTATCTACGACTCATAGATAGACTTATATTTTTTAGGCCACTAAGATCATGGAAAACTGGCATGAACAGAAACTATCGAATCTACCATTCTGCAGAAACAAAAATTCGAGATCAAAACCTAACCCCACATCTAATCCAACCTATAATCCTTTAATCCCCATGATCCACAACCTCAAAAATCACATAATTACAGGGAGGAATAAGGATCCCATCCTTACCTAGGGTTTCCATAAAAAAATCTGCAAGAAGAGATGGGTAGAACATCTCCTTGATCCTCTCTTCCTCTTCAATTCAACGTGCTCCTCCTCTTCTCGATCCTTGCTGCATGGGGGAAGATCTAGTGAGGAGGAAGCAATGGAGAGCGGATGCCATGGGAGGAGAGGGGCGACCAGCCAAGGGGAAGGGGAAGGGGTGGCCAAGTGTGTGGGGGTAATGGGGGGTGGCAGCCAAGAAGGGGGAAAAGGGGGAAAAGGCCACCACTAGGGTTTCTTTGCGGGAGACAAGAAACAACGCCATAGATGACTCTGACTTAGCATCCAACGGCCCACAACCCTTTTCCCACATCAACACAACGAAGATCAACCTTTGGCAACTTTATTTTGGGATATTACACTCTACCCCCCTTAAAAAGAATTCATCCTCGAATTCGACCACTCCAAACAAAACATCCAAGGTACCCCATATAGCACCACCATTCAAAACATGGGTCCATTATTGGTCTTAATTAACACAAGAACTTCTACCTCAGACTAATTGTCTAAGGAAACTACACCACCTAACATCAAGCATGAACCAACATGTAATGAAGCTCAAACCAAGTCATAGATGCAATCAACACTACGATTTTACAACATCGAATTTGGATGCAGCCATACATCTGCATCAATGTTTTAAAACGACACTCTTTTATGAAGGGGTAATATGCACTAAGCACAACCTTTACCAACTTCAACAATTCATTTTAATTCAATGGTGAAACATCCACACCAGATGAATGTATAAGAAGATCAAACACCTCACCTCACAGCACCACGAAACAAGTAGTTCTATTGGAACAAAACTCCTAATCTTCCTAAACCTTGTTCTTGCCATAATGAAAAGATAATAATGTAATCTAACATTCTTTGCACCCCACCAAAAGGGAGAAAATCTACAGTACTAATGGAGCAATAAAGCCGACAAGAAGCCAATAACATTCTGCGCGGCACAGTTCATCGAAGAATTGCCAAAAACTCCACATAGAGCACTGACAGCCCAACAACAACACAATACTTGCTTAACCCATGTCACTATACTTCATCCAACAACTAAACTAAGAAAAATATCGAAACTAGTAAGGTTAACCTACACATAATATAAGTCTTCATCTATTGTAGTTCAGAAACTTACATTTCATTCTATCATATGATGCACTCAAAGTACTAGACATAAAGGATCAATACTAACCCCGTAATCCTTCACACATTTGGCAAACATCCCAAGCTGATGTAAGAAACCACATCGTTTAGGAATAGGTGAGTAACCACACACAACCAAATCTAGGCTAGGCAATGACTTCATTCAAACCAATAGATAAGTGGTCCAACAATGGCTCAAACATGCATCGGGGAGAGAACCATCAGACACTCAACGTATTAATACATAATCAACGGATCAAGAAAATCAAAGATTTATTCTACAATTAACATGACTAACATGCAACCACTTTAAACCACATCTAGGCTTTATGGCTACTAAAACACACGATAGAAGAGAGACATGTAAGCCATTCTGGCTATGTAAAGACTTCCCCTAAAATCCATATAAAAGTACCAATATTCATTTCTTTCAGAACTAGTTTCTCGACATAAACAATCATTCTTTGCAAAGATAGTTGGAGCTATCCATCAACCGCTCAACAACTTAAATTCAAATTGATAATTACCTTGTACCCCAAAACACGCAATTCACACTCCTCTTAGAAACATCCTCAATCAAGCATATATATAACAATATTTGTGTAATAAAACTCAACCATGAAAAACATGGTGAAAACAACATAGGCATACTTGTATATCACAAGCATAATAACTTCAATCACACAAATGACCAGCGATATCAACCGCATTAATAAAACAATATCAAAATTTCAGAAATAAATTATATCAAGCATTAAGCCATAAACAACTTACCACATCACCGTAAAGGAATAGGGAGAGATGAAATTATTGTTATCTGCACTTCAAAGACACTAATATATATCAAAAATATTCGAACCCATACCCTTCCTATATGTGCAAGTGTGTCAAATTTACCTTCAAATTGCCAAGAATCTAAAGCTTATGCTCCGATACCAACTGTAACACCCCGGGATCCACAAACACCCCAAAATGCTATTAAACTACACAAATAACATTCATATATAAAATTTCGACAACATCTTGTTTAAAAATTTGCATAAACGTGGAAGCAATAGAGTATAAACAGATATCATGATAAGAAACATACTAGACATTAATAATCTGCTAGCAGTGGGAAGATAACCATAACGACATGAACTGAATTAACTAGTGTGCATGACTATTTTAAAACAAACATCCTTTGACAAGAAGTTTCTAATTAAATCATGGTTGTGCCTGGGCAGCGTTATTATGAGAGTGAAGGTGGACGTGCTGCTACTTCCCTCATTCCCAACATGAATCAAGTACCTGCATTGAGTAATGCAAGAGTGAGATGAAACATCTCAGCAACTAAATTGTTTTGACCATATATTTAAACCAAAAATTGAATTAATCAACAATTTAAAGGGATCACAATTGAGATCAGAAATACTTGTAGATATAGAAATCAATAGTCCCAAAATAACCAATGCCATCTCATTTCCTCGAACAACCACAATAGGTTGTATAACACTTCTCTGTGTCAACAATACCTTCAAATATCACTTCAATGTATGCATGAATGCAATGTGTAAGTCCTATGCCTTCATACCTCTTAGAGTATAAAACCACACCATCTGCAAATATCAATTCAATGAATGCATATGAATGCAATGCATATGTCCTCTGCCTTCATACCTCTAAGGGTATGAAGCCGCATCGTACCCCTCCTCGAGCAACGTACGATGTTAAGTTGTACCGGTACGGTCGGACCATAGGTCACGACAAAACTTCATATGCAAATGAGTCATGCAATGTATATGGCATGTTGTATTTATCAATAAACTTCACTTCCTTCAGATACAATACAAACCTCAAATAATACTTCATCTGCCTTGAGGGGTGTGAATTAATCTCATGGGTCATACTCAAACCATAATCATCATCAATATATGATAGAGCATCAATATAATACAATCAAGAAAAACATCATCATAGAGTTCAATTATGAAAGAATCCAATAATTCTGAATATTAGAATGTAGGCGATAGAAATAACAGGTCAAAACGGTAGCAACCACCGCTACATTCACTTGTCTTCATCGAAGAAGAAAAAATGTACTAGGTATGATCCGGAGTGTAGCCACCTGCTAGCGGGCATAAAACTTAGTACAAATATTTCACAAACAATTGCCAACAATCAACAAATCGCTCCTACACTTTGGACCAAGACCGGGTGGAAAGACTCCCACCCTGAACCACATGTCAAACAATAGCAGCGCTGTTTGTTAATTTTATATCTTTAAAATTATAACAGTGGTGATATCAAACAAATACTCTAGTAGTATCTACACAAAATACTCTACAACTTCGGTATTCAATGGATAACTAAATTATGCCATCTATAAGTTCTAAAACATCTGACAAGATAACAGACTGAATCTGTTTCAGATAGCTGCATAGTTAACTTCAAAATTCGATATCTCCCAAACTTCTCAACCAAAAATTATGGAATTCTGCTGGCAGTAAGAACTTTTATCCCTCTACAAAAGTCTCCAAAGTTGGAAGAGCCATTTCGGCCATTTACTAGATAAAAGCCACCAGTTAACAGACCCGCTCATTTGTGTCAGGCAAACATGAACAGCCACAGTAAAACAAACATAACTGGAGTTTCATAATTCATATTAATGCACTCTTTAACAATCTATAAAGCTTATAAAATTATCTACAACTTCTTTTACCAACCTAAAGTTTATTTTTGTTGATAAAGTTGCCTAAATCTTAAGAGAACAGATTCTGCACAGAATTATGAGACTGAAAAACTGCTATAATCAAACTGCAATAACTTTCTGATCTGATGTTCGATTAAGGTGTTCTTCATGGCCACGGAAAGATCTACAAATTATCTACGGCTCATTGATAGACGTTTTATTTTTTTAAGGCCACTAAGATCACGGAAAACTAGCATGAACAGAAACAGTCGAATCTGCCATTCTGCAGAAACTAAAATACGAGATCAAAACCTAACCCCACATCTAATCCAACCTCTAATCCTTTAATCCCCATGATCCACAACCTCCAAAATCACATAATTACAGGGAGGAACAAGGATCCCATCCTTACCTAGGGTTTCCCCAAGAAAATCTGCAAGAAGAGATGGGTAGAACATCTCCTTGATCCTCTCTTCCTCTTCAATTCAGCGTGCTCCTCCTCTTCTCGATCCTTGCTGCATGGGGGAAGATCTAGGGAGGAGGACGCAATGGAGAGCAGCTGCCATGGGAGGAGAGGGGCGGCCAGCCAAGGGGAAGGGGAAGGGGCGGCCAAGTGTGGGGGTAATGGGGGGTGGCAGCCAAGAAGGGGCAAAAGGGGGAAAAGGCCACCACTAGGGTTTCTTTGTGGGAGACAAGAAACGACGCCACAGATGACTCTGACTTAGCATCCAACAGCCCATAACCTTTTCCCACATCCACGCACCGAAGATCAACCTTTGGCAACTTTTTTTTGGGATATTACAGAGCTCTCCTGACGAAGCTCCCTGTGCTGAGGTCTTCGTCATGGTCATCTTGGGTAAGATGGCGCATTTCTTTAGCGGCTTCGTCGATCTTCTTCTGAAGGTCGGCCAGCCGGTTCATCTTTTCTTTTTTCCTTTGCACCTGCTGATGAATGACTTCCAGGTCCCTGATCTCCTGGTCCTACTCCTCCTCCTGGAGTGTTGGGCTAGTAGCCTTTTTCTTCTGGCTTCTGGCTTCTCGGAGAGAGATCTCCTGGTTTGTGTCCAGTGGCTGCAGTGCAGCCCCTGGCGCTGCTATCTTCTTTGACGTCATGACGAAGGTTGATGCTTCGCCGAAGGTTGTGGAAGTGAGTACACCGGAGGTGGGCGCCAATGTTGGTCACTTGTTCTCAAATGCTAAGAATCAAGAACAAGGCAACACAATTGTTAATGATTAAAGACCTTCGTCCTTCGAAGCATTATTTCCTTTCGGAAATGATCTTCAGACGAAGGTGTTGGGGGCCTTCCTCTTCCGAAGGTCCTCAAAAACTTAACTAACATGTTTTCCAGTATAACATATTGCCTCAGGAAGCATGGTATGAAAGGCGCGGTCTGGAGGAAGGATGAACCAGCTCCGAAGCCGTGGCTAGAGAAGCTTTGGCTTAGCACAAGGACGGTGGTGGAGGATGAAACCGACCTAAAGGAGAAAAGACTGCTTAGTCCTCGATAACTTGCCTTTTGGGTAACAGTAAATGTCAGGGATATGAATGTATTTTCGTCTAGCTGCGTCCTGTGCCTATAAATAGATGAACAGTAACACCATACTGTTCACGGTGACTTGTAATCACTCTCGCGTCACCCCCACTTTTTCACCTTTTGTCAAGCCGAAGGTACAAATGTTATATAAATATTATTGATGTTTATTCATGCTTATATAAAATAAGAATATGAATAGTCCAATGATTTGAAATGATTATTCATATTCCCTTTGTGTTTCATATGTCTCTATTTACATTCTTGCTTACTGAAATGATGAAGGTATGCCCTTCATGACCTTCATCTAAAGATCATTATATCCCAAGGGAGATAATGCTTCGAAGGACGAAGGTTTCTAATCGTTAACAATTGTGTTTCTTTGTTCTTGGTATTTAGCATCCGAGAACAAGGACCAACATTGGCGCCCACCTCCGGTGAACTCATTTGACCACCTTCGACAAGCATCGACCTTCGTCATGCTGCCGAAGAAGACAGCAGGGCCAAAGGCTGCACTGCAGCCACTGGACGTTAATCAGGAGACGCTACGCGAAGCTAGGAGCTAGAAGAGGAAGGCTACCAGCCCAACACCTCAAGAGGAGGAACTGGATCAAGAAATCAGGGACCTCGAAGCTATCCATCAACAGGTTCAAAAGAAGAGAGAAAAAATGCTTTGACTCACTGATCTCCAGAGGAAGATTGACGAGGCCGCCGAGGAAATGCGTCACCTCACCCAGGATGACCAAGACCGAAGGCCCCAGCATAGAGAGCTTCGTCAAGAGAATTCACACAACAATGATGAATGGTCTGGTGATTTTCATCATTGCAATTTTGCTTTCGATGATGCTTCTCCTTTGGCAGCAGAATTGTAGGCTACCTCATGGCCCCCATCATACAAACCACCTTAGCTTCCCATGTATGATGGGCACTCAGACCCCAAGCAGTTCCTGATGAGCTACGAAGCAACCATATCTTCATATGGGGGCAATACTGCAGTCATGGCGAAATCTTTCGTCATGGCAGTCAAAAGAGTAGCACAAACTTGGTACTCTTCTCTCAGGCCAGGGACAATCACATCATGGCAGAAGCTCAAGGATATGCTAGTAACTAGCTTCCAAGGCTTTCAGATGAAGCCAGTCACTGCTCAGGCCTTGTTTCAGTGCACGCAAGACCATGAGGAGTACCTTCAGGCGTATGTCCGAAGGTTCCTGCGTCTAAGAGCACAAGCGCCTACAGTGCCTAATGAAATAGTCATTTAGGCCATGATCAAGGGGCTTCGGTCAAGACCTACAACTCAATATTTTGCCAGGAAGCCCCCACAAACACTGGAGAAGCACCTTCAGAAGATGGATGAGTACATCCGAGCCGATAATGATTTCCGCCAAAGAAGGGAGGAAGCATACAGGTTTTCCGAGTTGGCCAGGGGCTTCGGAGGAAGACTTCACCCTAGGCATGTCGGGTCAATCCATAATGCCAGCCCAAGTGATGATAGAGGAAGCCAACCCCAAAGGTAACAACATAGCTCCCAATCATCACGGCCACAACAAACTCCTTCAGGCCACCAGCTCCAAGAGGCAGAGGGGGCAGAAGTTTCAGAGGAAGATACGGAGATCAGCCTAGGAAACTTTTTTGCTTGTTCTGTGGTGAAGACAAAGGCCACACCACAAGAACGTGCCAAGTTACGATTCGGAAACAGAAGGAGATTGCCGAAGCTAAAGCATGGCAGAATCAGCCGAAACAAGTCCTACATACTGCTTCACGCTATTCTCCCTATGTCCCAGAGTACGTAGGTAATCAATAGCCTACGACCTCTATTGCTTTGGCAAGCCACTCTCAAGCTTCCTGGGCCCAGCTTCCACCACCACCACCGCTAGCACCTACTCTGGCCAGAAGGGCACCAACACGCTCAATAGCAGCACGATTTTCGGGAAGAGTCCGAAGCTCGTACAGTCAATAGCACTATTCCTGAATCCAAGCACATTTACTGAAGAATATCCTACTTCTGGTGCATCTTTATCTTTTTTGCCGTTTTATTTTTCTTGTATGAAAAACAATTCATGAAGGATTGAATTCTGGTTTCATGTAATAATATTGTACTTATATCATTGAGTGGAATGTTTCCTCTTAACAAAGTTCCGAAGCTACCAAAGTCGTTCCTAAGGGAGCACAGAGTAAGTTCCGAAGCTATCAAAGTCGTTCCTAAGGGAGCGCAGAGTAAGTTCCAAAGCTTAAAAGTCGTTCCTAAGGGAATGCAGAGCTAAAATACCACCGAAATAGAAGGTGAAGAAGCTCCAAAGTCATCCCTAAGTGGATGCAGAGCTTAAATGCCACCAAAATAGAAAGTGAAGAAGCTCCAAAGTCATTCCTAAGGGGATGCAGAGCTTAAATGCCACCGAAATAGAAGGTGAAGAGACTCCAAAGTCGTTCCTAAGGGGATGCAGAGTCTGGGTGTGTTTCCGTGTGGATATGTGTCTTTGGCATAAACATCATACTACATCATATCATCGCATCATCCCGCATAGCATTACATCATACATCATGTCGCATCAACAGCAAGAATCGAGCACGAAGCAAACCTTCGGCAGTTACATGATAAATGGAAGTGTGCCGAAGCACGAAGCAAACCTTCGGGATTTACAATCTTATCAGGAAAAATTGTTATCATACAACAGCTTTGTTGTAGAAGGGCTTTGTTCTTTACGAAGCATGAAAAGAAGGGAAGGTGTTTTTTTGCCGAAGGCTCAAAAATGGTATGTACGCAAATTTCATGCATCACAAAGAAATATTTTACATTGAAATACACATAGATATACAATGTTTAACTTGAACGCATATTACATCACACAAATGTTGAATTTTTTAGCTACACAAAGGTCTAGTCTTCCTTCAAAAAAAATTCGGCAGCTTCGTTCAGAAGTTTATTGACAGCTTCATCAACAGCTTCTTCAGCAAATCTTATAGTCTCCAGTGCCGCCTTCATTGCTGGATCAGCTTCGGGATCATAGGGCTCAGGTGGTGGAGAAAGTTCAGCTACAGTAAAAGTGATAAGTTGTTAATCTAAAGCCAGGAAAATAATACTAAAGCTTTGAAACAGTTAAAATACCTATGCGCCTTGCGCGCTCGGCAGCCTCTTTAGCTCGCTTGGCTTCTTCTCGATCTTCATGAGTTTCTCTCTCACTCTTCTTTATAGCTTCGGTGGCCAATTCTCGGCCGCCCTCCATCGAAACATTGGAGTAAAATTTTCCGCCCATCAGAGTAGCTTCAGCCGAAGGATCCTTCATGTTATCCACAATAAAGATAGCCTCTATTTGGGTTGCAGCTTTAACGTGTTCGCATCTATATTTTTCCAAAATGGCTGCAACCCCTCTGGCACCAGCAAAGGCGCAGAAATCACCATGATCACTAAGGATTTCTTCAAAAGCTTCGGCTTCTTCACCAATCCATTCGATGATTTCTTCGGGATCGCCTCTAATAAATTTTTGCTCGGATGAATAAGCACCCACCAGAATTGTCTTTTAGTTTCTTGACGCAATCCAAGGATTTTTCGTAATATCTTTCCTTTGATTCACGAAGCTCATCTACATTCTTCTACAACCTTGCGCTAGTCCACTCGCTTATTTCCTACTTCGCCTTGGCCACTTCGAAATCTTCATTCTTCTCGGCAAGTTTTTCTTTAAATTTTCAATTTCGACTCTATGAGTTTCGGACTGGGCGGCAAGATTGGCTTCACTAGCTTTGACTCTATCCACCAAGGAAAGAAGAATTTTGTCCTTCTCTACAGCTTCATTCCTCAGCCTGATAACCTCCGACCGAAGGTTACCAAGGGCTATCTTGCAACTTTCATCCTCAGCATTTTTCTGTGCCCTCAAAGCGTTACTCAGAATTAAGCCCTCCAAAAACAAGGGAGAAAAAGAATTCGCACAAGAATAGAAGGCACAAAAAACAATTTGCTTATGAGTCAACAACTTCCGTACCTTCAGACTATTATATGCAAGGCTATCTGCCAGGTCATCCTTTGACATAGCAGAAAGGCCAACTTCAAGCTTCGGAAATCCCATGTTCTTTGCCATCTCCCAGCAAACATTATTTCCTTGTTGTCCGGGAGACAGTATAGGAAATCATCTTCCTCGGTGCCATTGTACACCAAGGCCCCTTCGGATACTTCAGTTCTCAGGCGTAGTGTTTGGCTTCCGCAATTTCTTCTTCGGTCAACCTTTTACCTGAAGCATGTCGAATAATAAAATCAAGTTCTTCAAAAGGTGCTTCGGGAGTAGGAGATTCAATCTTTTTGGGCGCGTCTTCTTTCTCCAGAACTAGACCAACGTCTGAAGATCCTTGCTAAGTTCTCTGCTCAGTTCCAGCAGGTTCTACTTCAGTGGGCACTGAGGGCCCAGCTTCGGATTCAGCACGAGCTGTAGCAGCTTCGGCAGTCTCCTTTGTAGGAGCAGAAGTTGATGCCCTTGTCGACTCCAGTACGGCGTCCAGCACGCTAGCCATCCTCCTCTTGGGAGTTATTGCGGGAGTTTTTGATACCTTCGGCAATTCTGGCTCCGCTGGCGAGCTCAAGATTTTTGGCAGTCCCGCTGTTTCCCCAAGCTCTGGCTCTTTGGTCGCCCTTCCTTTAGCTTCGGCAGCATGTTTAGGTGCTTCGGCAGCAGGAACCTTTGGCGCTTCGGCCGATCCTTCCTTGGAGCCGACAGGAGTAGGCTGTCCTGGCTCAGTGGTGGAAGATATTCCTTCAGCAAGCTTCGGCACCGTGGCCGTCTCAATATATCTAGGCCGGTGCGTTAAAACCTTAATCTTTTTGCCCTTCGGCGCAGCAGAGATGGCTGAAGTGGCAGTCTTCCTTTTCTTTCCCTTCTTTCGGGAGGGATAAGTATAGTCCGGGTACACAAAGCCGATAACGTCGAAAACTCTATTTAACCTTTTCTTGCCTCATCCTCCAAAGGCTAAGGTCATGGCATCATCTTCGGCTCTCGTGTACACCCCAAGCAACTCATCGCTAGTCGCCTCAACACAGGTCAGCCAGTCATCACTCGGCTCGTCAAACTGATCTCTATATCTGAAAGTATATTTCAAATAAACCAAACCACCTTGACTAGACCCGGCAGCAGTCTCCTTCGGCATCTCCCAATCATTCACAAGAGGCCACACTCTGTAGGCTATGTGCTCCTGAACTAGGTCTCTTGTGCCAATAAAGGTGCAAACATTGTTGAAAGCCTTCTGGCATGCTTCCATATCGTTCCCAAGTGCAGTAGCCGGCCTTCTGATGCCGAAGCGAGACTAGATAGGGCGTTGGATAATCCCCTTTATGTCTTCCCTTTCAATCAGATTGTTCTTTACATAAAACCATTCCTCCATCCAGGCTCCTGGCCACCTTTTCCGAAATGTTGGAACTGAATAACTTACATCAGAACGAGGAGCGAAGCCATAGCAACCAAAATTATTGTGATATTGCTCCTTGCCAGTGGCCTCCGTCTCGTACAGCAGCTCGTGCATGTTACAGAAGCACTTTGCACTTGGCTCTAGCCCTTGGCTCCTCATGGCCCAAACAAAAATGCCCATCCAGATTATAGCTTCGGGAGTAATCTGATGAAGATAGATTTCAAAGGTCTTTAACACTTCAACCAGAAATTTGCTCAATGGAAACCGAAGTCCTGCCTTTGTGAAACTCCTGTAAACAACAACTTCATCCTCCTAGGGTGCAGGGGCGGCGTTGTCCCCCCAGCCCTCACAATAGACATATCACGAAAATATCTTCCATTCATAGCATCAATATGACTCTATTTGATGGACGACTTTCCGAAGATAGTATGACTTGGGCGCCAGGGCCGATCTTCGGCATCTTCGTTCCCACTTTCCACATCAAAATTCTCGCTATCATCAGAATCCTCAGACAACACAGTTAATATTTCATTCGTAATCTTTTCTGTGTTTGTTTTTTCCATAGCCTCGTAAACCCAGCTAGAGCAAGGTCCACAACCTTCTTCTCCTCAGACATCTTCTTCTCTTCAGACATCTAACGAGCACTTGTGTAAATGACGAAGCTCACAAATCAAGAGAAATCTGACAGCAAGAAATTTCAAGCTTGAAAAAATAGCACAAGCAATTGAGATGGCGCAACAAATGCTATCACTGCGGGTTCCTATTTATATGCCCCATGCATTGCAACTTGGCAGGCCCTACATGTCATTGACTTTCGCTATTCTAGCGAAGGGAAGGTGTTTTTTCGAACCTTCGGCTAAAGGCCTTCGTTCATGTCGTAGTCTGAATTTGTTGGATGCAAAAACAATTTAATACTGCGAGGGGCTACTGTTGGGGGCCTTCCTCTTCCGAAGGTCCTCAAAAACTTAACTAACATGTTTTCCAGTATAACATATTGCCTCAGGAAGCTTCGACTTTGAGATGAAGGTGTGCATGGTATGAAAGGTGCGGTCTGGATGAAGGATGCACCAGCTCCAAAGCCGTGGCTGGAGAAGCTTTGGCTTAGCACAAGGACGGTGGTGGAGGATGAAACCGACCTAAAGGAGAAAATACTGCTTAGTCCTCGACAACTTGCCTTTTGGCTAACAGTAAATGTTAGGGATATGAATGTAATTTCGTCCAGGCTGCGTCCTGTGCCTATAAATAGATGAACAGTAACACTGTACTGTTCACGCTGACTTGTAATCACTCTCGCGTCACCCCCACTTTTTTACCTTCTATCAAGCCGAAGGTACAAATGTTATACAAATATTATTGATGTTTATTTATGCTTATATAAAATAAGAATATGAATAATCCTATGATTTGAAATGATTATTCATATTCCCTTTGTGTTTCATATGTCTCTGTTTACATTCTTGCTTATTAAAATGATGAAGGTATGTCCTTCATGACCTTCGTCTGAAGATCATTATATCCCAAGGGAGATAATGCTTCGAAGGACGAAGGTCTCTAATCGTTAACAATTGTGTTGCTTTGTTCTTGGTATTTAGCATTCAAGAACAAGGACCAACAGAAGGTCATGAAGGTTATACCTTCATTATGTCATCATATAAATATGAATACAAATTACAACACGGAGGAACATTAAAGAATGTAAGTAATGATTAAATCCTCATAATTTATTTATATTCATATCCATAGATAAAAATTAATGTTAATGATATTTATAATACAATGGTACCTTCGGTTCATCAAAAGGTGGGAATGCAGAGATGACGCAAGAGCGATTACAATCCAGCTTGAACAGTACGGTGTTACTGTTCATCTATTTATAGGCACGGGACGCAACCTGGATAAGATTACATTAATGCCCCTGACATTTACTCGTAATCATAATGCAAGCTATCAAGGACTAAGTAGTCTTTTTCCTCTTAGGTCGGTTCCTTCATCTTTGCTATCATACCAAGCCGAAGCTCCTTTAGACATAGCTTCGGCGTCCATCCATCTCACCTTCGGGTTGTGTCTTCATATCGCACACGCCTTTACCATGAGAAAACCTTCATCCCAAAGCAGAAGCCTCCTATAACAGTCTATGTCATACTAAAAACATAAGGTTAGTCATGTTTTTAAGGACCTTCGAAAGAGGAAGGCCCCCAACAGAGTTCATGGCATTCATTTGCCTAGGTGGGAAGAGTAGGTGATTGTGCATATGTCCATTGAGAGGGATTTCTGGATCACTTCTAATATGCACAGGTACTATCAGTACCTGAACTCTCTATCCAGGATGACGATCATTCCTAAGGGTGAGAACCAGATGAACGTCCATGGGAGAGTCGTGTCCTTCTCTTGCTTATGACTCCCACCGGTATTGGCCGCATCAATGTGTTTGGTATGATCTGGGAGTAAATTCTTCGAGCATCTTGGTCTCCTTTGAATGGGTGTCTCCATGCACCCTTTTATTATGAAGATGGTTGAAGTAGTCACCTAGATTCAGTTTGAGAAGCCAGTAAAGCACTCCCGCTATGTACCTTACTGGGTTGATTCCAGCAACCCAGCAGCAAGGTCAAAGCGGGCTCCCACAGGGTCAGGAGGACCTACATCTTCAAATGAGCCACCACCTCAGCCTCCTCTCCATGATGCTTCCTCTCGTGTCGCCGCCTATCATCCAATGGACTGTGGTGGTCAAGGAAGAGGCCAGGGTAGAGGGCGATGTCGAGGTCTATTTGTTTGCCTGGCCAAGGGCATCGCTGGGGTCTTTGCTATGTGTCGCAGTCGTGCTATTGAGGAGGTCGTGCACTGGCATCAGACCCAGGCGCTTCACGATGACATGCAAAGCTTCACAACTTCCATGGGTCATCCTATGCCTCAGCGACCTCCTCCTCCTCCAATTCCTTCCTACCATGAGAATCTCAATGAATGGCACCAGCAAGAATTTGGTGTGCCCTTCATTACTCCAGAGGGTGAAGCTGAGGAGTTTGATGATTCCTTTTTCTAGTCTGCTCATGCCACCGCTCTAGGACTTATCCTCGGTAACCCTAGACCTTCAGGCTCTAGTCACCCTCCTCCTCCGTCACCATTTCAGGGTCCTTCATCTTCATCAGCTTTTCCTTCGTCTGACGACCCTCCATGGGGCACATCATATGAAGAAGAGATGGTTCACTCCTTCTTCATGGTGTATCCCCCATATCCTCCTTATCCTCCTGCACCGGGTCCCTATGGTGGTGGTGATGCAAGTGGTTGGTGAGTTTATGTGCTTCTCTCTGTTTTTGGTACTTGTTGCCAAAAGGGGGAGAACTTCTGGATGAAGGAGGAAGAGAAGACAAAATTTGAAGCTGTTGTTGAGTTTGGATGATTGACCATCTTGTGGCTTGTATCTTTTCTATTTATTTGTAATATTCATGCATTGAACATCTGGGGTGTAATGAATATTTTAATTCTTTATTGTGATGGTCATCAGGCCATTGACATCTTTTTTAATCTCGTCTATTGCATTTGTCGTATGATCGTATGATATTTGCTACTACTAGTTTCTTTTATGATGTGTGGTGAGATTAGTAAAAGAGTAGTCATATGCATCACATTTTCTTATATATGACACTACTTGCACCCCTCGGATAATTGTATATAGTATGGACTTGTTCACCTTCTCCACATGTGTTGCAAGCTTGATATGTTATGTCAACATATTAATTTAAAACAATTGCACACATTTAGGGGAGACACATATGTACAATTATCCAAAAAGAGTTTTTATTGCTTCAAATATTTATCTTTCTTGATCTTACATGTTTTGGCATCAATCACCAAAAAGGGCGAGATTGTAAGTGCAATCAACCCCTAAATTGAGGATTTTGGTGATTTAATGAAAAAACAATTAAGGTTACTAACAAGTTTGCTCCTAATGTATATTCAGTGTCTACAGAGATAAAAGGAGTAACAACTTTAGTTGAGAATTGAAAAGGGAAGTTTTAAGGACAAAGAAAATACATCAGTGGTGCCTTGAAAAGATTCCATGCGACGATCGTGTAAAATTTTATATATATCTTGAGTCGCAGGATCTAATTCTTCCTTAGTAGTTTTCGTATAGGTAATGGTGTTTGCTATTGTTCAAGCCTCTAAATTCAAAAGCTATTTTTGAAAACCAAAAGTCTTTGGACTCTCTGTGTGTAAGGGTGTTGTTAGGATTGAGAAACGGAGAGTGATCCTATTGAAAAGTAGCTGAACTTGACTTTAGTTGAGTTGAGCTTTTCTTTAGCTGGGTTGAACTGGACTTCAGCTGAGTTGAACTTGACTTCAACTAAGTTGAGCTTTGACTTTAGCTGTGTTGTGCTTTTCTTCAGCTGGGTTGAACTTGACTTCAGCCGAGTTGAGCTTTTCTTCAGCTTGGTTGTACTTGACTCCAGCTGAGTTGAACTCGACTTTACTTGAGTTGAGCTTTGACTTTAGCTGAGTTGAACTTAACTTCAACTGTAAAACTCTCTGGTCAAAACCAGTTGACCCTGCCTCTGGGCTAGTTCAACCTGGGTTTTCTCTCCCAAACTCTTTGGTCAATAACAGTTGAACTGGTCCTAGGGGCACTTCAATGGGTCTCTAGGTCAGCTACCCAGTCTGACCTACAGTCTGCTAGTCTGACTGGTAGACTATTTGTTAGCCTACCACCAGGCGGTTGAACCAGCCCTAGGGGCAGTTCAACCGGTGTCAGGACTTGTTAACCAGTCTGACCTACAGTCTATCAGTCTGACTGGTAGATTGACTGTCAGCCTGCCCCAAGCAGTTGAACCGACCTTAGGGGCGGTTCAACCGGCCTTGCACAGAAAAAGTCAATCCAATGGCTCTTTTTGAGGAGACTCTATAAATATCCCCTCATACCTCTCTCCTCATTTACCTTGGTTGCCCCCACACTTATTGCTCACCTGACTTGAGACAAAAGCACTCTCCCTCTCTTTCTCACACCCGATCTATCTCTCAAATCAAATGGATTGAAGGAGCCTCTTTGGTGTGAGGTTTATGCTTGCGACTCTCAGATTTGGTTTTCCTCTCCCTTCTCATTCTCATCTCTTGAGCTTGTTGCAAACACCTCTTATGCGATATTGTTGTTCTTGGAACCCTAGAGTTCCTAGACGGATTGAGGTTGCTTGGGAGTCTCCAAAGTTGTGGACGACCCCAAGAAGTTTGTATTCTCGCTCTTATGAGCAGATTTGAGAAAAGGTTCCCTTGACCTTTGTGGTCGGATTGTGGAGGATTAGGGTTGAAAAAGACCTAGCCTTTTGTGAGCTCCTCAATGAGGAGTAGGACACCTTTGTGGTGTGGCCGAACCTCGGGATAAAATCTTGTGTCTTTTGTTCTTTCTTGGATCCATGATTGTGATTTTCTATTTGGCAAGATAAGCATATAGGTTTATTCATCGTGTGGATTTTGTGGTAAATTAACTCCCGTATTTTTCACCATCCACACTTAGTTTATCCCTCTCATTTTCTATTCTAAGAGATCCCTCATTGTATTTTCGTGTAGTTCATAGCCTAGATTTATTCTAGCAGTTGGACTGGTTCAGAGTAGTTCAACTTGCCTTTATAGCAATTGAATTGGCCTGCACTAGTTGAACTGTAGATTTAACATTATCTCGAAGTTTGTGGTGATAATTTTTATGTTTAGCTTATTCATCCCCTCTAGGCTACTTTCAGGTTGCAACAATGTGCAATACAGCTCATCGGATGAACCTTTAGCCTGTTAGGAGCAATGCTCTAAGGCTAAGAGATTGAGATTGTTGGCTTGAAGATGACCCATACTCTTGAGGATAAAGAACATGGATGAAGGCTATGCTCTCTAAGTTTGAATCTTTCGAACACTCTTGAACAAGCTTAGAAGCTGGTTGCTAGAAGTGGAATGTTTTAGTGCAGCAAATGAGTATTGCAGGATTCCTATCCTTCTATCCAAATTTTGTGGCAGGTGTCTATTGGAGACAACATGAGTGGGATATTTAAAGGCTCACTTGTCCAATAGGTATTTTAAAGTCTGGCACTACCGGGCAATGAACGTTAGTGCCACGTAGGCCCAATGAACAAGAGCAAGTTGATATTTAAAACATATGTGCTCGAGGCTTAGAAAAGTGAGTGGTGGGTTTTGAGAATTAGAATATCTTAAAGCACCAAACAACTCAATACCCCTTGATAGTATGGTGTTCCTATACTCAAAAACAATATAAGAATATAAAAATAATGTCATAAAAGTTGTGGATGCCACCACTATCATATATGTTCTTTCTTTTCTCTTTGACGTATCATGACACTCGATAATCAATATTAGATCTCAAATTGCATAGACATTATCACCGAACCCCACAATTAGGGCTTGATTGCACATATAGAGAGGAAGAAACTAGTATTATGACCATGTTGCCCTATTGTTGTTATTTCAGAATTACGATAGGTCTCCAACAGCAGCGCTAGTTGATAGAATCTATATGGCTAGAGAGGGTGAATAGTGTATAAAAAATCTTTAATAAAAAATTATATCAAAAGAACTAATATAAAAATTACATGTAGATGTGTAATGAGTAATAGAGAATATCTAGCAATATGTAATAGCAAATGTGACTTGAAGTGTAAACCACACGGGGCAAGATATAGACACGATATTTAAACCCAAGGTTTGGTTGTTTGTCGGCAACTACATCCTCGTGGTGGTGAGTCTAACCTTAGATGATTCATGTGATTATTTTTGTACTAATAAAAGACCTACAAAGGGTGCCATGATAATCACTTTAGGAGAGCACTCTAACAAGCCACTATTCCACTAGAGTTGATCTTCGCGAATATCCCATAGGGATGATCATAAGAGCCCCTTACAATCTAATTATCGATGCTAGCAAATAATCACTAATGTCACTCAATGATCCTCTACTGCACCAAAGCCATCTAGGTGGTGACAGCCACTAAGACTAACAAGAATTCATAGCTCAACATAATAACTAGTGCCACTAGATACAAACTCTCAATGAAAATAACTTGGATCACTCCCCAATCTCACTAAGGATATATCATTATCACTATGTATGAGTGGGAGATATTTTCTTGGGCTTATTAGGATGTATACCCGGTTGGGAATCTAGAATATTGCCCCAGGACCACACGCCATCTATTTTTAAGGTCCTAAGTCTCAAGTAGGCATCAGAACCAAACCACTTCATACTTTGACTTAGCCTAAGTCAGTGATGTATAAGTTAGTTTCTCATAACTTCATTAAGTTCTAATACACATGCATGAGTTCATCTCACTTAATGGCACATAAGCAATCAACTTGAACTACAAGTTCTCCTCTTAATAGTATAACTACTTAACCTAAATCCAATCATGCACTCTATTGTGACTTGACCGACAAAACAAAATTCCCTAATTTATACTTTTGCCTTGCATATTGCTTTGATGTATTCCCACAAGTATCTACTTCTACAACATCAGTGGCCTCCTTAGATCCAACAATGCTAGGCACATGTTTGCCTTACTCTTGTCAACATGCATCCTTGTAGAGCACCTACTTATCTCTATGGACTTTCTCCTGTCTCATTCATATCATTCAAAAAATAGGTTAGCCCCACATAATTGTTTCAACTACCAAAACCACACATGGAGCTTTCACAATCGACCTAGATGCATGGCAGGGCTTAGTTGATAGATAAGGGTCATGGGTGAGATCAAAGAGATCATGGCTTTGATGAAGAACACCTAGGGAGGGAGCTAGGGTCTATTGAGCATATGGCTAGGTGTGCTAGGGTACAACAATCACCTTTGTCCCCTCCTCAGCCAGCGAATTTGTCATCATTAGTAATTACACCTCTAACATGACAGTGGCATGGAGGATGGTGGTGCCAGGGTCAATTTTGGTGTTCATCTTGGGTTGTCGATATATGTTAGGCATGTTCCTCGACAAGGTCAAGCTTGTTAGGGTGGTTTGGAGGTCTCTACTAACCTAACTTGACCAGAACTTTGCTTGTCGTAGCTAAGCTCTAGCCATGGTAGCATGCAATGGTCGTGGCATTGGCATACTAGAGTCAAAGTGAATTTGATGGGCTATGTTTGTATTCATGAATGGCGTGTGTAAGGTTGCCACACTTATTAAGGGCCAAGGCTCAACCCTTAGCCTTCTCAAGTGGAGAGAGGATGTGGTAGTGACCATGGTGTCTCTATGTCAGTAAACAGAGAGAGATGGGTGGTCTTACTATAGGATTAGTGTGGCTAGGTTGGTGAAGTAGTGTTGAGTTAGAGCCATGGTGACACATTGTATTGCCAAGCTACAACGTAATTGTAGTTGTTTGGGGCATCGTCTCCAACTCTGATGACCTTGAGAGGCTTTGGTCGGTAGGGGTGGGTCGGTTTTTACCATAAACCGAAAATTCTACCGAACCGGAATTTCGTTTTTTTTTGGTAGTTCGGTCCAGTTTCAGTTTTTGTATCTCAGAAGTTCGGTTTTCGGTATCGTAATCGGTTTTTACCGTATACCGAACCAAAATACCAAAAAACCCGAATACCAAACTTTATCAATTCTAAAATTTGACTTTTTGATTATGTGAACTAAATGTGTGAAGCAATTAAATTGTTATTCACTTATTTATATGTGATGTATGATGTATCTCTAAACATTTGTACCTATATAATTTTTACTTTTTAAAATTATGTGTAATCTATCATGTAAACTTGTAGTATGTGTTGTCTTGAGTATAAGTTTGGTATTCGGTTTTACTGAAAAAACAAAGTAAAAAACCAAAACCGAACTTCTCGATTTTTCATTTTCGAGAAAACCGATCAGTTTCTAATGTCTAGAAAACCGGAGTTTTTTAAAACCGAAAAACCGAACCAAAGTTTCAAAAAAACGAATGCCCAGCCCTATTGGTAGGACTACCCCCCCCCCCTCCTTAGTTTTCCTTTGGTCTTGGTGTGTATGTTTAGGATGCCACCAATGGCGGTGGGTGCACTAGGGTTTCGTGGGACCAGTTTTATAGCCACGGGCAGCCATGGTGGGATGGTGGACGACGCTAGGTGCTCGAGACATGTAGAGCGGATAAGGGCTTAGGGCTAGGGTTTAGGGTCTCTTAGTGGTTTGTGTGTGTTCTAGTCCTATAAATTGGATCATCTACTTGTCAAAAGTGACAATGATAGGGTAGTTGCAATGGCATCAATATGGTAGGGCCGCATGAGCAGGCGTCACATATACCTGTTGGCATCAGTGTGCCTCCACCGTGGATCGCAAACATTATGTCCATCCAATGGGGTGCTTAGAGCGGGGCTTGTTAGGCGATGGCGAGGATGGAGAGGGATCCATCCAATCCTTGCCAATGAATATGCTTAGCAAAAAGGGAGAAATAGGGGAAATGAAAGACAAATGGAATGGCAAGAGGGCCCTATGGGGTCCACTTGTTAGGGTGTGGCTAGCTTTAGCATGGACATTTTATTTTTCCATGTGGCATACACATGTGGGGGTGCCTTCTAGGGGTGACGTGCATGTGTGGGGCTAAGGGCGGTGTACTCCCATGGGTGCCTTTTAAGGGCATCACATAGGTGTGGGGCTGAGGGCGGCATACTCGTGTGTGGCACCTTTAGATGGCATCACCTAGGTGCAGGGCTATGGATGGCACACTCATGTGAGGTGGCTTATGGGGTAACGCATGGGTGCGAGACTGAGGATAATGTGGGCCATGTGGTGCATGCGCGGAGAGAGAAGGAGGGGTGAGTAGGTTGAGGTGATCTGATTGGCTGCTTCCCCTTTTATCTTTCTAACATAATTTGTATTTCCTCCTTCACAATTTTATAATTGTATGCATCTCTACATGTACATGCACATACTTCTAGAGTGGGTCCACTAGGTCAACCTTATGGGGTTTGCCATGTTAGGATCCTTGGCATACAGACACAAGACAACCTTGTTTACAAAAATTGTTTAATTGATTATTAACAAGTTATGAGAGTCAAATAAGAAGCAACTCACAAGTTGTTTAATGCACATGCTCACAAATCTAGATAGGGTTACACTAGTGCATCTATGGTTGGGTCCCTACTTCTTAGTATGCCCACACATCAAGTAAGGTTTTGGGAAAAAGTATTTTTTGAAAGTTACGAGTTTGGCTCTACAATTTTAGTGTTGTTGTAGGTTGATGTTGTGCACCAGTGGACTATTCAATCAGACATTCTACTAAGAATAATATATGTGAGTAGTCCATTCCACTCAAACAAATGTTGTTCAGGAAGAGGTAGATTGTCCACCATAGTGTCAAGCTATCTATGAAAACAATGAATAGCATGAATGCAAAAAATGTTGAAAGCGATTACATATGCATCTAGACTACAAAATGAGTGTGATTTGTTTCTATGCTCTTCTAGTGATGTGGGGAACTCATTCTAAATGTCGGATGTGTCATGCACTAACTGTGGGGAGCTTGATCTCATCCATGGTGGTGGTGGCCATGGATGAGAGGTGAAGCTCGTGGGGATGGTCATGGGAGACGGAGAGGGACTTTGAGGGAATCTCATCATGCCTTGGGGAACCTCCAACTATAACAATTAGTTGGGAAGGGCTTGGGAAAAATATTGACTTTAGGGCACCATGGAGATCAAGGTATAAGATGACGCTTGGGGTCTCCTCCAACTTCAACGAAGTTGACAATGTGGTTGAGGTGTAGCACATTGTCAACAACAATCTCCAGTCATGGGGTGACCTCTTTACCTTTCTTTCTTGTCTCTTTCTCTTCTTTATATGTTCTCTATAAACTAAAATGTGGGAATAGGGAGTGAGGGAGAGAGAGGGTGGAGGGACAATTTGTGTGAGCGAGGAGAGCTAACATGTGGGCCTTGGGTGGCGTATGTGACAATAAGGCACTTGCATGGTACATGTATCAATGTGATCTAGTAGATTGTCCTATGGTGCACTAGATCGTCCGTGAAAGCATCTAGGCCCCTAGATGGTTTTAGTGATTAATGACAACGTAATATTATATGTGACTAACGTGTGTTTTGCAGAGCAAATGGTAAGTTAGGTCGCATTACAGGAAGTTGTACTACAACGGTGAAAACAATCCCTGAAATGAGAACTTGAAGCGACGGCTGAAACGATGAATCAAAAGATGAAGGTCTTCATATTCCGAGTGTCGAAGGAGTTGCGGACACTCGGTATAGAATTAGGTCTTCAATTTTATTTTAGCCGTACTATAAAGAGGGGTTGTGGATGAGTAGTTTGACCAAGAGAATTCTAGTGTAGTGTTGGTGCATATTCACACTCACATCCAGTGCTAGGTCACTCTATAACACACTCACGAGTTATAACAAAAACAGATTCGAAAAACAGAAGGAAACAGAAGTTAGGGTTTCTGTCTTAGGGGCACCGGACTATCTGGTGTGCATCGGACTGTCCGTTGCGCCCCCTGACAGTGGGGCCAGTTAGCCCCTGGGGCAGCGCCTCTGCCCCCGAGAAAACCCGAGACCAACGAGTTGGGAAAATGAATTTTAGCCGCCACACCAAACTGTCTTGTGTGCACCGGACATGAACTGTTCACTGTCCGGTGCGCCATCAGCCCAACGGCTAGCTATCAGAACTAGCTGTTGCAGTCGACCATTAGCGCACCGTTGGCGCATCGGTGGTGCACCGGACTGTCTTGTGCGCCCATGTGCAGAACAGCTTGGTAACGGCTAGTTTGGTGGGTGGGGCTATTTGTACCTCCTCCACCTACCATATTGAGTGTCTTGCTGCCCACATTGATGACCATACATTGCTAGAGCATTGCAAGCACCACAAAGCATAGTGAGGTTATTAGAAAAACTCTTAATACCGCATTAGGACCTCATTAGTGCAAGTGAGAGCCACCTAGAGCACACATAACATGCATTAGGCTTCTCTTGGTCAAGTGAAAGTCTATGGCTTGTTACTCTTGGTGATTAGCATCACCTAGACAACTCGGTGGTGTTTGGAGCATGGTGATCACCTTGGAGGATTTGTTGGTGACCCGGCTCGAGATTGTAAGAGGTCATGAGGGATCCACTGTGCCGAAGTGGCAAAGGATCACCTCATAGTGAGCACTTGGTTCTTGCGAGGACCAAGGGGGAGCGATACTCTTGTGCGGGTGCTCCAACGAGGACTAGGGAAGAGTGCCGACTCTTCGGTACCTCGGCAAAAAATTGGAGGAGTCTTCTAAACCTTGCTTTACATTCCACATTTAATTCAAGCATTTTACTTTGTTCAATTGTTTAGCAAGTAGTTGAAGTGATTTCTTAGGGTTGTTATCTTTCTAGTAGTTTTCTCTTATTGGTAGTAGTTGGGCTCTAGCTTAGAGTTTAAATATTTGCTTAGGGTTTAATTGTTTTTTGATTTTTTAGAAAAGCCCAATTCACACCCTCCATCTTGGGCATCGTGATCCTTTCAATTGGTATCAGAACCTTGTTGCTCTTAGATTAGCTTAACCGCTAGAGTAGCGATGTCCGACGAGGATGGACCTCCTCCCGTTTTTTATGGTGACGATTTTCCATATTGGAAAATTCGTATGGAAGCTTATTTAGAGGCTATAGACACTGGTGTCTACAAAGCAGCAACGCAAGGGTTCCCCGAACCAAGAGATCCCACAAATCTTGTAAGTGAAGAGTACAATTATGAAAAATGGAATGCTTAGGCCAAAAACACTCTATTCAGAGGCCTTTGCAAAGATGTCTTTAATAGAGTAAGTGTTGGGGACTTGTTCTCAAATGCTTCGAATCAAGAACAAGGCAACACAAAGAATGTTAAATATCAAATGCCCTTCGTCCGCTGAAGCATTATCTCCCATAGGATTTAATGAACTTCGGACGAAGGCCACGAACATAATATTACGAAGGTTTCACTTTCGTAATTAAATTTACAAAGATAATATAAAGTAATGTAAAATGTAAAACATCAAAGATAAATATGTCGGAAATAACTGGTATCATTCACATATTCTATCATATGAGTATAAGATGTTTGAATACAATGTTTTAAAGTACGTTTATACCTTCTCTTTGACAAGTAATGATTCCCGAGAGATTCACTTGCCATCCTCAGCCTCCGTCCCCAGTAAAGAAATACTGTTCACTATTTATAGGCACAGGACGCAGCCTGTGAAGAATTACAATCATGCCCCTCATAAGAGTTTACAACGCTGACTCAGACCCTTAAGGACTAAAAGGTCATTCTATCTTTAAGTCGGTTCGATCCCCCATGTTCGAACATGTTGTAATACCGAAGCTCCATGAATGGTACCTTCGGCATTACGTTCAAGCAGCTTCAGCCGAAGCTGTTTTCTTTACGCAGGACCTTCATGCCGAAGCTTTTCTGCACATAGCCTCGTGATCGTCTTATCCTTCGTCGTGGTCGCTTTCCATCCCAGTCAAGCTTCATCTTAACCATGCTCTTGTATACCCGCACCCTGACTCCGAAGATACCTATTCACATGTTTCACTCGGAAAATATTGTCAAATCATGTTTTTGAGGACCTTCGGTAGCCGAAGGCCAACAACAGTAGCCCCTCGCAATATTAATTTATTGTAATGATAAATTCATATTGCGACATGGACGAAGGCTTTTAAGCCGAAGGTCCGAAAAAACACCTTCCTTCTGCTAGAATAGCAACAGTCATTGACAAGCGGGACCCTCCAGTTTTCGACACACTGGGTGTATAAATAATAGCTCACCGCAAGTTTATTTGGCACGCTCTTTTGCCATTTGCTTCTACTCACCCAACTTTTTAGCCTGCGCGCAACAGCACTTGCTCGGTTTTAAGTTTTTAAGCTTTGGTTTCGAGTGTGTTTTGTCAGCATTTGCGAAGATGTCTGAAGATAAGAAAGTTGTTGGTGCTTCGAAGCTAAGCCTTTCTAAGGAGATGCACCTGGGCTTTCTTGAATCAATGTCAAAAACTAATACAGAGAAGATTACCAGGGAGATTTTGGAGGGTTTATCTGAGGATACTGGCGACAGTGACAGTTACGACGCGGATAGTGGTGGTGAGGATTCCGAGGATCGACCCTGGCGACCAAGCCATGCAGTTTTTGGTAAGTCCAGTATTAAGGAAAATCATCTTGTCAATATGAGAGGGAGATACTTTCGGGACTTGTCTGTTGTGAGGGCTGACGAAGGAGAGAAGACTTGTCCGACTCCCGAGGAAAATGAGGTCGTGATATTCTGAAGCTTCTTAAAAGCTGGATTACGATTTCCCTTGAGCAGTTTTGTCGTGGAAGTGCTGAGGATATTTGAAATCTACCTTCACCAACTTACCCCCGAAGCGATCATAAGGATGAATATCTTTGTGTGGGCCGTGAGAAGCCAAGGTTTGGAACCTAACGCAAAAAGCTTCTGTAACGTACACGAGCTATTGTATGAGACAAAACCCTAGGGCAAAGAGCAGTATCACAACAACTTTGGCTGCTACAGCTTCGCGCTCGGTCTGGGTCAAGCTGCCCTGTGCCAACCTTTCGAAAGAGGTGGCCCGACGACTGGATGACAGAATGGTTTTACGTGAAAAATGACTTGAAATCACGTGAAGATATCAAGGGTATCATTATGCGCCCTATTTGGCAACGCTTCAGCCTCCGAAAGGCGAAGGTGGAAATGGATGAAGCAGTCGAAGAATGCCAGAGAGCCTTTGGTGTGGTTTGCTCTTTTATTGGGACAAGGGATTTGGTCCAAGAGCATATTGCCTTCAGAATATGGCCACTTGTAGAAAAGTGGGAAATGCCGAAGGAGACCGTCAAGGAACCTGACGAAGGTGGACTAGTTAGGCTAAAATACACATTCAAATATGGAGATAATTTTGTTGAGCCAGATGATGACTGGTTAAAAAGCATTGAGGCCATAAGTGATGAATTGCTTGGGGTATACTCGAAGGCCGAAGATACTGCATTATCAGCGGCCTTCGGAGGCCGAAAGAAGAAGAGACTTAACCGAGTATTCGATGCAATTGGGTTTGTCTACCCCGACTACCATTACCCAGTGCGAGGCCAAAAAAGAAAGAATACTTCTCCTACAAAGGAAATTTCTTCAGCTGCTCCTAGCGAGCCAGCGCCGAAGAGAAAAAAGGTAAAGGTTCTCACACACCGGCCACGTTATATTGAACCGGCCACAGTGCCTGAGTTTATTGGTGAGACCTCTTCGGCCACCGAAGCTAGAGAACCAACTCTAGTGCCAAAAATCGAAGAAATGGCCGAAGTACCAGCAACAGAGAAAACAGAAGAACCAAGGACTGAAGAAACAAAAACATTAGAAATTTTAAGTCTTTCAACAAAAATTGAGGCAACGAAAAGCCAAAAGGGTCCAGCAGCGACCCCAAAAAGAAAAAGGATGGTTAATGTGTTGGATGTTTTGGAGACAATTAAATCTCCAAGCATAACTCCGAAGAAAACTGTTGAAACTTCTGAAGTGTCTACTGAAGCCTTTGTTGCTGAAGCTTCGAAGCAACAAATTGATACTGAAGCTGGGCCTTTAGAGCCCACCAAGGTAAAACCTTTGGAAGCTGAAGAAACAAGATTGACAGAGGCAACTTTGGCAACCGAAAAAACAGAAATGACAGAGCCGATTTTGGTTGAAGAAATTGACATTGCCGCCCCCGAAGCATCTTCCAAAGTACGTGATTATATTGTGCGACATGCTTCGAGGAAGAAATTATCTGAAGAAGAGATTTTTGAAGCTAATCACTATGCCCAAGAACTGAAGTACCCGAAGGGGGCCCTAGTGTTCAATGGGATAGACGAAGATGACTTCCTATACTGTCTCCCAGACAGTAAAGAGTTATCCGTCTGCCGGGAGATGGCTAGAAGCATGGGGTTCCCGAAGCTTGAAGCTGGCCTTTGCGCCATGACGAAGGACGATCTTGCGGATAGCCTTGCATACAATAGTCTGAAGGTACAAAAATTGTGAATTTTGAAGTTTATGAATTTTGAATTAGTCTTTTGTTCTTATGTTAATCCATTCATTCTTTTGAATAGGGCTTAATACTCAGCAATGCCTTAAGGGCACAAAAGAATGCTGAAGATGAGAGCTGCACTATTGCTCTGAACAACCTTCGAACAGAGGTTATCAGGCTAAGAAACGAAGCCTTGGAAAAGGACAAAATTCTGCTTACATTGGTGGATAAGATAAAAGAAGACGAAGCTAGTTCTAAAGCTCAAGCCGAAGCTCAGAAGCACGAAATCGAAGATCTTCGGAAACAATTAGCCCGAGCTAAGGAAGAACGCATACTTGAAGAAACAAAACGAGAACTTAGTGATCAGTGGGCAAATCATTTGGAAATAAATGTTGAAGAGCTTCGTGCTTCCAAGAAAAGGTGCTATGATAAATCCATAGAGTGTGTTAAGAAGATAAAATCCAGCTTCGCCAGCGTTGGCGCATTCTCTAGCGAAGAAAATTTCACAAGAGGGAATCCAGAAGGCCCGATTGAATGGATCGGTCATGAAGCTGAGGCCTTCGAGGAAATCTTGAATAGTCGCGGGGACATTTGTGCTTTTTCGGGCGCTAGGGGAATTGTTACTATTTTGGAGAGGAAAGGGTGCGAGCATGTGAAATCTTTAGCACAATCTGAAGCTGCTTTATCCTCTGAAGATATTAAAGACCCTTCAGCCGAAGCAAACCTGGTCGGTGGAAAATTTTTCACCGACATTTGGGACAATGGCGGCCGAGAAATGGCTCAAGAAATCATTCAAAGAAGCAAAAAAGGCATCCATGATGCTAGGAAGGTAGCGGAGGCTGCTGAGAAAAACGCAGAGCTCAAAGGGCAAATAGGTATTAACTAGTGGTTTTTATTCTGTTGTAATTTTTGATTTCAAACTTTTGTTCGCGGTTTGTAATAGTAATATAGTCGTATCCTCTCCTCCCTCAGAACCTGCTGAGGCATCTCCGGGCCCCCACCCGAAGGGGGACGACGAAATTAGAAAAATGGCCAAAGCCATCATGGACAAAGTTGTCGATCAGCTACTGAACGAGGCTGCAGAAGTAGTTCTTAGGGAAAATTAAATGGTATTGTAAAAATATTTGGAATGTGACATGTGTAAAACTTTGTAACTTTGAATGTAATATATAATCTATTTATGGTTCAATTCTTTACGATGCATGAAATTTTGCATACATACCGTTTTTTGAGCCTTCGGCGAAAAAACACCTTCCCTTCTTTTCATGCTTCGTGAAGAAAATCTTTTATATATCACAAGAATTTCCATACTTCTCTGATGAAGAATATCCAAGCTTCGTGAAAACATTCTTCGAAGCTATAAAAAAGTTTTATGTTGTCTCTCTAATGAAGCTACACTTCTTCTCAATTTATCTTGTGCCTTAGCACAATTTTCTCTTTTTCAAAACATTCTCCGAAGATCAATACTGTGTCCCCTTCTCGTTCTACATGCAATATGATGTATGATGCTTATGTTATGCAAAATGATGTGATGATGTTATGTTATGCAAAATGATATTTGTGCCGAAGATACACACATCCCTGCAATAGAACACACAATCTTTTTATATCAGCGCTGACTTTTCGCTGTAAGCCTCCCTTAGGAGCTTCTTCGCCTTCTACTTCAGCGGAATCAGCGTTTATTTTTCGCTGTAAGCCTCCCTTAGGAGCTTCTTCGCCTTTTACTTTCAGCGGAATCAACGTTTATTTTTCGCTGTAAGCCTCCCTTAGGAGCTTCTTCGCCTTTTACTTTCAGCGGAATCAGCTTTTATTTTTTGCTGTAAGCTCTGCATTCCCTTCGGAACGACTTTTGAGCAGAAAACTTACACTGCGCTCCCTTAGGAACGACTTTTTACTACTTCAAAGAAATTACACCGTTCCTTAGAACAAGTTTTTGATAATTCAAAGGTTCTCCGTACCACCATAAATTCTTGTGCTTCGGCAACTCAAGCCTATGGAGAAGATATATTTTCATTATGATAATAAGCTAAACTGTTATAAGAAACTGAAAAAACGATAAAAGACACTTAAAGTTCCCATAATTGTTCCTTACTACAAAGAAAGTAAAACTGAATGCAAAAATGCAAAAAGCTGCTGTCGAGGTAGGATATTTTGTCAGTAAATGTGCTTCGACTCTGGCACAGTGCTATTGACTGTGCGAGCTTCGGACTCCTCTCTGAAGTCCCGCTAGGGGTGAGAGTGCTGACTCCCTTCTGGCTGCAGACCTCGTTGTATTGGTGGTGGCGGTGGTAGCTATTGCCAAGATGCTTGGGGTTGACTTGCCGAAGCAACAGAGGCTGCAGGGTGATTGCCTACATATTCTGGAATGTAAGGCGAATGGTACGAAGCAGTATGCATAACCTGCTTCGGCTGGCTCTGTTGCGCTGCAGCTTCTGCTAGCTCCTTTTGCTTCTGGATGGTAACATGGCACATCCTGGTTGTATGGCCCTTGCCTTCACCACAGAATAGGCAGTAAATTTTTCTTGGTTGATCTCCAAATCTTCCCCCGAAGCCCCTGGCGCCTCTGCCCCTTGGCGCTGGCGGCCGGAAAGAGCTTTGCTGTTGCCCCGAAGCTTGCGAAGAGCACTGTGGCCTTTGCTGTTGACTCCCTTTGTCATCACTTTGAGTAGAATTGTGAATTGACCTGACGTGCCTCGGATAAAATCTTCCTTCGAAGCCCCTGGTCATTTCAGAGAACCTGAAAGCTTCCTCCCTTCTTTGGCGAAAATCATTGTCAGCTCGAATATACTCGTCCATCTTCTGAGTAGCTTCTCCAAAGTTTGAGGAGGCTTCCTGGCAAAGTACTGAGCTGAAGGTCCTGGCCGAAGCCCCTTGATCATGGCCTCAATGACAATTTCATTGGGCACTGTTGGTTAGGGATGAAAACGGTCGGAAACGGTATTTAATCGGTAATCAGTTTTTTCTTTGATTGCGAATAAATAGGATATAGAATATACAATACAAATTTGTATTCTTGTTTTTAACATCCAGCTTGTTAAGATTCATAAAAGGTAAATCTCAAATTCATCCTACATTTTCTCAAATAATAGATATAAACTTCGGTATGGATTCGGAAACAAATTCGGTAATTTTTTCAACTTTTTGTGTTGTAGGGAGCAAATAATACATAAAACAACTTATATAATATTTTATTCATATTTGTACTAATGTGCTTGATAACATAAGAAAAAATCAACATCAAATTTTATACATATCTATTTTAAAATATTAAATTTGTTCTAACAGTTCAGATTACCACTTTCATCCCTACTGTTGGTGCCTGTGCCCTCAGACGCAGGAACCTTCGGACATATGCCTGAAGGTATTCTTCGTGATTCTGGGTGCACTAGAATAAAGCTTGAGCAGTGACTGGCTTCGTCTGAAACCCTTGGAAGCTGGTCATCAACATATCCTTCAGCTTTTGCCATGAGGTGATTGTCCCTGGCCTAAGAGAGGAGTACCAGGTTTGTGCAACACTCCTGACAGCCATGACGAAAGACTTTGCCATGACCGCCGTGTTGCCACCATACGAAGATATGGTTGTCTCATAGCTCATCAAGAATTGTTTCGGGTCTGAATGACCGTCGTACATGGGGAGCTGGGGTGGCTTGTAAGATTGTGGCCAAGGAGTAGCCTGCAGTTCTGTTGACAGGGGAGAAGTATCATCAAAAGCAAAATTTCCGTGATGGAAATCTTCATACCAGTCGCCCTCTTGATGAAGCTCTCTGCACGGGGGCCTTTGGTTCTGGTCATCTTGAGCAAGATGTCGAAGCTCTTTAGAGGCTTCGTCTATCTGCCTTTGAAGATCAGCTAAACGAGCCATCTTCTCCTTCTTCCGTTGGACCTGTTGATTGATCATCTCCAAATTTTGGATTTCTTGATCCAAGTCGTCCTCCGGAGGCGTTGGACTGGTGGCCTTCCTCTTCTGGCTTCGGGCCTCCCTAAGAGAAACGACATCTTGATTGGGGTCCAGCGGCTGCAGAGTGGCAGCCCCTGTCGCTGAAGCTTTTTTCGGTGGCATGACGAAGGTGATGCTTGCCGAAGGTGTTCAAAACTCAAAAAATGGACGTGAGTTCACCGGAGGTGGGCGCCAATGTTGGGGACTTGTTCTCAAATGCTTCGAATCAAGAACAAGGCAACACAAAGAATGTTAAATATCAAATGCCCTTCGTCCGCTGAAGCATTATCTCCCATAGGATTTAATGAACTTCGGACGAAGGCCACGAACATAATATTACGAAGGTTTCACTTTTGTAATTAAATTTACAAAGATAATATAAAGTAATGTAAAATGTAAAACATCAAAGATAAATATGTCGGAAATAACTGGTATCATTCACATATTCTATCATATGAGTATAAGATGTTTGAATACAATGTTTTAAAGTACGTTTATACCTTCTCTTTGACAAGTAATGATTCCCGAGAGATTCACTTGCCATCCTCAGCCTCCGTCCCCAGTAAAGAAATATTGTTCACTATTTATAGGCACAGGACGCAGCCTGTGAAGAATTACAATCATGCCCCTCATAAGAGTTTACAACGCTGACTCAGACCCTTAAGGACTAAAAGGTCATTCTATCTTTAAGTCGGTTCGATCCCCCATCTTCGGACATGCTGTAATACCGAAGCTCCATGAATGGTACCTTCAGCATTACGTTCAAGCAGCTTCAGCCGAAGCTGTTTTCTTTACGCAGGACCTTCATGCCGAAGCTTTTCTGCACATAGCCTCGTGATCGTCTTATCCTTCGTCGTGGTCGCTTTCCATCCCAGTCAAGCTTCATCTTAACCATGCTCTTGTATACCCGCACCCTGACTCTGAAGATACCTGTTCACATGTTTCACTCGGAAAATATTGTCAAATCATGTTTTTGAGGACCTTCAGAAGCCGAAGGCCCCCAACAGTAAGATATCATAGAAATGCTCATGATTTGTGGATGGATATTTGTGCTCTACAAGAAGGGACTAAAATGAGCGTGAGGAGAGATATCACATTGCAATGAAAAAATTAAATTCTTTTGAAATGCTTGCAAATGAAAATGCCAATGATATGTACTCACATCTTAACATTCTTGTAGAGGAAGTCAATGGCTTGGGGCTCACCCCAAATTTCACAATCGGATGTTGTAAAGAAGATTCTCAGTGTCCTCCCAGTTGACAAATATGGACACATTATCACAGTGCTACATCAAATGGATCTTTCAATTGCTACTCCAACACAAATATTGGGAAAGATCAATGCACATGAAATGTACATGCACATAAATGACAAGGATGGGTCATCTTCCAAGAGAAAAGACTTGGCTCTCAAAGCCAACCAAGAAAGAAAGGGAAAGCTAAAATGCAAATTGAGGAGGAATCCTCAAGTAATGATGATCTTAACGCTAGCATTGCTTGATGGTGAGGAAAGACCACCAAAATGTTGAATAGAGAAGGCAATCAAGTTTGACTCAAGAAAGAAGAAGTTCTTCTCCAGCAAAAGAAAGCCCATCTCTGGGATGGACTGCTATAATTATGGAGAACTCAGTCATCTTGCTCATCAATGCAACAAGCCCAAGAAGAACAAGTTCAAGGGCAAGAAAGATGATGTTGGGCACTTGTTCTCAAAGGCTATGAATTAAGAACAAGGCAACATAGAAAATGTTAAATAATAATGCCCTTCGTCCATTGAAGCATTATCTCCTCGAGGATTTAATGAACTTCGGACGAAGGTTGTAGTTTAGGTGTCACGAAGGTCATACCTTCGTGTTCAGATTTACAGAATAATGTAAAATGAAGAATAACATATAAGACATGAATTAAGAGCAGATAATATTATTCTTATTTTTTTATTATATCAATTTGAATATTAAAACATGACATTTAAATACATTTATACCTTCTCCTTGACGGAAAACAACAATTCTAGTGTGATGTGTCAACAATTACCAGATTGCGTGAACAGTACAGGGGCACTGTTCATCTATTTATAGGCACAGGACACAACCTATGTGAAATTACATCTATCCCCTTTACAATCAATTACAATACTGACACAAAAACATCATGGGTTTTTGAGTCATTTGACCTTTAAGTCAGTTCGCCCCCTTCGTCTTGGGACTTGCCACTGTGCCGAAGCTCTATCAGTGATAACTTCGGCGCTGTTTCTTGAAAGGATCTTGCCGAAGGTGTTTTCCTCTTTTAGGATCTTTGCTACGAAGCATACCCCCAACAGTAGCCCCTTCGCGGTGCTAGATCGTTTTTCGTAACGAGCTTGATCCGTGAAAAAAATCTTATAGGCTTCGGG
Organism: Zea luxurians; assembly: GCA_029449295.1. Classification (NCBI taxonomy): domain Eukaryota; kingdom Viridiplantae; phylum Streptophyta; class Magnoliopsida; order Poales; family Poaceae; genus Zea; species Zea luxurians. Next base: position 52,503,543 of record JAOPSE010000014.1, on the reverse strand, counting down.
ATGCCAAAGATCCGAAAAAACACCTTCCCTGAGCTTGTTGACGGGAAACGATTAAAATAATCCGCGCACAAGGTGGCCCCATCTTGTAGCAGTTGCGCGCGCCCTGGCGATTCACGTTCGTGGACCTTGCGGCCCACCAGTCAATGAGTGTGGGTGGCTGTTTTTCCGGTGCGAAAGACCTTGGCGGTTTACCTTCCCACCTGCGGCGCTATATAAACAGACGGGTAGGTGCGAAGTTACCATAGCATTCATTGCTATTGTACTGTTGTGCTGTCAAAAATTTAACCATAGTCGAAGCTTGATCGTCGTGTTCAAGCGAAGCACCGCTTTCGATTCTGCTTTGTCACCGAAAAAGAGCTTCGGAGAAATCGAGAAAATCAACAACTTCAAAAAAATTTCAAAAAAATTCATAATCAGATGGCGAGATTGCATTCTACTGCCAGGATTGACCGTGAGGGAGATGAAGCCGAAGCTACTGGAACTGTTCCGATTTTTGAAGCAATGAGGCGGTCTGGGCTGGTAACATCAGAGGATATTCCTGTCGCCGAAGCAAGACAAGCTGATGCCGAAGAAACTAACTCCGAAGATGATTACAGCAGCACAGTACCGAACAAACCTAGCCACCTGGACTTTGGAAAGTCCACCATCTCCGAAGCTGATTTTCCTAAGATGGTGAAGTTGGGCTATCTTAGTGAAGTGAAGAAGGAGTTGATTCGTTTTGGTGGAAAAGAAACTATCCCGAAGCCGGGAAAGAACGAAGTAGTGGTTTTCAAAAGCCTTTTTAAAAGCTGGTTTAAGATTCCCTTGAAACAAGATGATTGCTGAAGTGTTGAAGAAAATTTGGGATATATCTTCATCAGCTAACCCCTAACGCTATTGTTAGCCTAAATGTTTATATCTGGGCTCTCCGAAGCCAGGGGTGTGGAACCATTTGCTGAAGGTTTCTACCGAGTGCACGAACTGCACTATCAGACCAAGGATAGGGGAGATGGTCTTCATGAAAATTTTGGCTGCTACAACTTTGCTTACCGTAAGACTACAAAGTTCCCAGTGATCAGTTACCGAAGCAAATGGCTAGCTGGATGGAAGTCTGAATGGTTCTACGTGAGAGTTGACGAAGATGAAGATAAGTTGGTCCAGAGTCCATTGGAATTGATCTTCGAGAGACCCGACCCCCGTGTAACATGTTACTAGGGAGTCCAAGTCAGATTGCTCTAGCTGAATTCTGAGTGATTGCAGATCATATTGGCACTAGGGACTTGGTGCAGGAATTTCTGGCCTTCAGAGTATTCCCGACTTTGAAGGAGTGGGAAATGCCGAAGCTAGAGGGGAAGAAGAAGAAAGGGGAACTTGTTCGGTTGCCCTACCATTTCAAATTCAAGAAACTTTCAAGGTACCTTGCCAAGAGTGGATGGACACAATTGAAGTGATGTGTAATGAAATACTCAGAAATTATTCTAAGAAAGAAGACCAATTGATGACTGTAGCCTTCGGCACCCGTCCGAAGCGAAGGCTAAACCGTGTAATGGATGCCCTGGGCTTTGAATATCCTAACTACGAGCGGCTAGATAAGGGTGCTGAAGGCCAAAAGAGAAAAAGAGTAGCTGATGTTCTAAACAAAGATGATGAAGATCAAACGAAAAAGAAAAAACTAGAGTCTGAGCCAAAAATAAGTGTTTTGAATAAAAGAAAAGCTTCGTCTCCGAAGCAAAAAGCATTTGACGAAGAAGAAGGAACTCCTCAACACCCTCTACTACCGAAGTAGAGGAAATCTTAAAGGTAATGAGTGAATCTTTGCCTGTCAAGCTAAGTCCACTAGGGCCACAACTGACGGAGCTTTTTCAGAAGGAAAAGGAGCCCGTAAAATCGAGGGAAGCAGTTAAAGCAAAGAAGCAAAGATCATCACAGTGATAGAGGTCATTGAAAAGACACCACCAGGAACTTCAGCTCCGAAGGCGCCATTTGCTAAAAGTTTCGACAGCTACTGAAGTTGCACCTTCGGAGGCTACGGATGCCGAAGCTACTAGAACCGAAGACATTAACTTAGAAAGCATGGTTGCTGATATAGAAAAAATTTTGGTAAACCTGGCCGCAGAAGAAGCTGCTGGGGCCACCGAAGAAGCATCGACCCAGAACCTGGGAAAAAGAAAGAAGTTGCCGAAGAAGCATCGAAAGACGAAATTTTCAATTTTCAAAACTTGATTGGGCAAGAACTGACAAAAGCCGAAAAAGAGGAATTAAAAAATATGCCATACCTTGCGGTTATCGGCCGGGGCGATTCTCTTCGGGGGTGTTGATGATGAGAAGCTAGGCTGCATTCGAGATCAGCCGGAGCGAAGGTTATTAGTACTCTATCAAAGAGTATCGGTTTCCCGAAGCTCGAAGCCGATATCAGCCGCTACCGACGACAGCACATCGTTGGTAGTTTGTTTTATTCCAATTTCAAGGTAAAATTTCTGTCTAACTTTTTATTTTTCACAACAAAAATGTTTCCTGACGAAAGTTGTTCGTGTACAGAGTATGCTACTGAGCAAAGCTTTGAAGATGCAACAGGATCTAGAAGATAAAAAACACGAGGTTATAATTGAAAACTTGGAACACAAAATAAAAGAACAATCAGCTGCTTTTGAAAAGAAAGAGTTTAAACTGCAGACAGCTGAAGCTTATTAGCAGATGCCGAAGCTAAAATAACAGAACTGAACACAAAGCTTCTCTGCCAGTCAAAAAGTTTCGAACAGGAAAGGCTAAAGCTTAATGAAAAACTTGAGGCCGAAGTCCAGAAGGGTTTAGATTTGAAAATCATTGAAAGACCTTCAAAGTAAATGTTT